>CM034464.1:24785888-25171117 GCA_019925255.1 Litchi chinensis
GGTGCGAGTTTGATTGCATTGAGGAACGCGATCAAGTAATAAGGCATGGGGAACCTTGGTCCCTGCTCAATGTTGGGCATTGACAGTGACGTACCCCCTTGGTAGATAGCATGCATGATTTTTAGGAACGGGTATCAGTGCACGACAACCTATAGGGATGTGAAATTGCATGATATGCCCTGCCACATTGAAGAATTCCAATGTAGAGGGATGGTGGACAAATGTATCCCGAGCTTCTCTTCCCTTCCTAACATGATCTTGAGCTTCGTCTCGCTCATGAGCCTCCCTACTTCGAGAAATTTCCCTGCTAGCTCCGCTTGAAGACATCTGTTCAAAAGAAGCATTTTCAGGTCGCAGCAAGCAAGTTATTAAAATACTAGAAATATCCTAAGTCTCCTACTTTGCAAGTCATTCATAAAATGGGGGGCTCGACCTATGAATAAACGACTGCGAGCTAATGGTTTACAAGAACCTAGTTCTACAGTTCGCATGCATAACAGGCCACAAACAGTAATCAGGTCATTAATAAGCATGAAACAAGATCAAATCAATAGAAATTGAAAAGTTATGTTCAACAAGAAACCTAGAATAGTGGACAATCAACAGCAACATGCCTTATTAAAGCCATTTCAAGCAACAACAACAGTGA
Organism: Litchi chinensis; assembly: GCA_019925255.1. Classification (NCBI taxonomy): domain Eukaryota; kingdom Viridiplantae; phylum Streptophyta; class Magnoliopsida; order Sapindales; family Sapindaceae; genus Litchi; species Litchi chinensis. Next base: position 24,786,538 of record CM034464.1, read on the forward strand.
TGAATAAAACTCAAATGCGAAGTGCAACATGAACTCAACAAAAATTAACCAAAAAGAAAAATAGAAAGAAATTAGATGTTTTACCTTGGATCGTTGAGTAAAAATGGCGACTAAGGATGTTGATTTCTGGAAAGGACAGTGGGTCTTCTGAACTTGGTTGTTTGGTTGCTTGGTTACTAATCAAAAGAAAATGACAGATAAAAAAGAAAAAATGAAAGGGTCCACCATTTATATAGATGAAGGAGGTCGAGCCCCAGCCGTTAGATTTGTGTGCCATGTAACTGTCATTAATCCAACAGTGCAGCGCGAGATACAGTTGTGTAATCATGCAGCCCTCAGTTGAAAGACGTGCGCATTAAATGCACGTGTAAGGACGTGCCAGCATCGTTTCAGTTACTTCTCATGATTGCCACATGTCGTAACTGATAATATGGAATTTGAAAGGGCGCGAAAGCAGTTATTCAAGTTGGCGTACCAAGGAAGCTAGCTTTTACCAGCGAGCTCGAGCTCCTAGTTCGTAGAACGAACTGAGAGTTGGGGGGCTGATGTTGTATATATTTTTTGGACTCATTAAATGGGCTGATAAAAACTTAACTTAGGCCCAATATAAGGCCCAATAAAGTCAAAACCAGTCAAGGCTCATCAGACGAGGCCGAGATATCAACCCTAAGCCCAACGAGCTCTGCAGCTCGCCCAAGTAATCCCTTCAGTTTGCAACAAGCTCATGTCGTAGCCAGGTTATAGCTCGCTCTATAGTTCGCCTTATTCATAGTTCTCTTATCAACGAGCTCCAGCTCGAGGTCGCAAACCGCCATAGACAGCAGCTCGCTCAGGAGCGCAATTAATGCAGTATCTTCCAGAACAGGCAGTTACCTAATCCAACCGTGATTCTCTCTTCCCAAACGGAAGTTTATTCAAATTCAAATTCAATCAACGTTATCCCAATTTTATGGAGTAGTTTCCTGATTTCATTCAAACATAATAAGAAGCATAATTAATTCATGATTCTCTTCCTGTTTTTCTGATTTTATTCAAATTATTTGAAAGTGTCATTAATTCGGGATTCTTTTCCTGATTTGTTGCAACCAGAGTTGTAACGCCACTTTCCCTATAAATAAGGGTTAAAACCATTGTAACAATGATCATACAATACTTAATAATATACTGTCACTCTGCAGAGATTAAGAGAGACAGTCGTGGACGTAGACTTACTATTGCTGAACCACGTAAAAGATTTTGTGTTTCTTGATCTTGTTGGGTTCTTTGCCGTGTTATTTTCTTAGTTTTTGTGCTTTCTCACATTGATTGCAGGTATTGGGCATTGAATACTCGTCAACTGAAATTCAACGTCGACAACATCTGAAATAGTAAAAATAAACTTAAATAGGATCTCATTGATATTAGAAAAAAGAAAAAAACAATTTCAATGTTATATCTAAAAAAAAAAAATTAAATATAAATTTCATATCACTGTAAGACCATAACTTCTATATAAAAATTTTATGTAAAACTCTTTGTAAAACTTTTCTAAAAAATCTCTTTCAGTAAATTTGATATCTTGAAAATACTCTTTCTGTACTTATAAAATATGAAAATCCATAATCTGTAAAATTTTCTGAAAATATGATTTTAGATTTTTTTTTTTTTTTTTACCAAATTAGTACTCGGGGAACTCTATTATACATAGTGGAGATACTCAACACACATACACAGGGCAGAGATACTTTGTCATACATGGTAAAAATACTCAATACACATATAGAGGATGAGAGGTAGGGGAACTCTGTCATACGTGGTGGAGATACTCAACACACACACAGAGCGAGGGATAACCTCTGTCATCCACATGTTAGGTGACTCAATGACTCTAACTCTCTCTCAAGCCCTAATAACTCATCTTCTCTAACCTCTGCATTAGCATGTGTTAGACTATTTCTGTAAGTCTTACTCACATGATATCTGCTCTGACTATTAGAGGGGAGAGTACATTTTGGTATTTTAAAAATATTTTTATTTCTTTTTCCCTTTTCAAATCTTTTCTAAAAATATTTTTTGCAAATAAAATTCCAAGTATATTTTGTAAAGCTTTCCATATCAAACATTTAGTTCTCAATAGAAATCTCATCTATGCATATCCAAATCAAAATCATAGTTTTCCATGCATGTTATAAACTTTAATAAATCAATTAATTTATTCTTGAACTATAAAACATAATTTGCTTTATTAATTTGTAAAACACACTTTGGAAACTCAATACAAACTATAAAGTTCACAAACCATCAAACATATTTTAAAATTACCAAAAGAGATAGTTTCTAATTTCTCAAACCATAAAGTTTTCTTTTAAAATCACCAAAATATAATCTTAAATCTATAAGTTACAAAATATACTTTAAGGCTTCAAAATCAAATAATTAATTCATTAACCATATAACATAGTTTACTTTTGAAAGTGTAAAAACATACTTTGAAACCATATAACATAGCTTACTTTGTTAAATGGTAAAACGTACTTTGGAAACTATAAAATCAAAGCTTACTTTGTTAAGTAACAAAATATATTTTAGAAATTCAATTACATAATATAAAGTTCTTAAATCACCAAACATATTTTAAAATCACTAAAAGCATAGTTTCTAAGTTCATAAACCAATAGATATACTTTAAAATCACAAAACATAATCTTAAATCCATAATTACAAAATATACTTTTAGGATTTCCAAAAAATTCAAATACTTCAATTCATAAACCATAAAATATATTTACTTTGTTAAATCATAAAACTAATTTTGGAAACTCAACACAAAATATAAGATTCATAATTCTTCAAACATATTTTAGAATCACTAAAAGACATACTTTCTAATTTTATAAACCATAAGACATACTTAAAATCACAAAACATAATTTTGAATTCATAATCTACAAAGTATACTTCAAAATTTCAAAACAAAATCCATATTTCATAAATCACAAATCACATCTTAAAATTTATAAAACATAATATAAAGTTTATAAAACATAATCTAAAATTTATGGATTAAGTATTATTTAAAAATCCCAAAACATATTGTAAAATCCATATCTCATAAAACATGCATATTAACATAATTCACTTTTCTCAAATCATAAAGCATAATTCAAAATCTTAAAACATGCTTCAAAACCTTAAATATACATCAAAATTCATAATTCACAAACATATTTAAATTTCAAAACTAATAAAAGTTGAAACATAACAAAAACACTTTCATAAATCAAGTTAAGGGAAAATATCCACTCACTAGGTTACTCCTAAGCCCTATGGAAATCCTCTTGCACTTACATTCTCCTTGGAACCCACCAATCCTTCTCCAAACTTCCATGATTTTCTTCATCTCTTCTTATTTCTCCTTCCTTCTTTCTCCTCCCTTTCCATTGATTTTTCTTTCTCCTTGTGAGAGGTGTTTTGCCAAGCTCTGAAGTATAAATGGGATTTCTTTTTAATTCACATAAAATCATATATATATATATTCTCATGCATGGCCCAAATGTTGTCCACCTAGCTACGTTTACCACCACTCATTTTTCCATCAAATAAAATCTAACCAAGTGTCCATTTGCTTTTCTAATCTTACCCTTTCCATAACATTTTATTTACATTCTTATCCTTCCTAAAGATTTCTTTCCTTCGCATTTCCAATTTTGTCCTTATTATAACATTTCATATCCATTCTTATTTTTTCTATAGATTTCTTTCCTTTTCTATCAATTGTCCTTCAAAAATTTTATAATTCCTCCTCTTGTGTGATGGACAATTTTGCCCTTTATATATGTCCATTCTTTACAATTTTACCTCTCTCATACTCTCCTTATTACATATTTGCCCTTAGGTGGGTGTATTTAGAAAGCAATTGGATGTATTTAAAAGATAATTGGGTCATACTAGTATAGTTTTTAATTGGGCTCATTTGAGTTATTTTCTCTTTGAGCTTTTTCACATAAGTTTCTAGTTGAACCCGTTGAAATTTTATTTGAACCTCACCTAAACTTCATTTAGATATATATATAACCTATTAGACCGATTCGGATTCGGGATGTTACATTTTAGATTCTTGAGTTATATAATTATACTATCCCTTTAGAAAAAGATGAAGCTAAAAAGATATCTTTCAATAATATGTTTTCTAAAGGAATGCAGTTTGAAAAAGAAGAATGCTCTTAACCTCCCTTAATATTAAAGGATGATGAGGGTTCAACGTCTATCAACGCTTTTGACAAGGTTGTTGTCCAAAAATGGCACACCTATGCCACAATAATAGTTGATAAACAATATACTTTCACTAGGAAAGCCCTAATTGATTTTGGAGCTGACCTAAATTGTATCAACGAAGGAATAATTCCCTCAAAATTCTTTGAAAAAACAACTTAGGTCCTGAGCACTGCTAATGGCAACAACATGGCCATTAAATATAAACTATCAGGTTCTATAGTCTGCAACGATGGGGTCTGCCTAGAGACATCCTTCATTCTGGTCAAAGACCTTAGCCAAACAGTCATCGTAGGAATTTCATTCTTGACAATGTTATATCTTTTTACTGTGATTGACAAAGGTTTAGAATGCAAGAAAGATGGGAAACTTATAAGATTTGATTTCTTTAAAACACCCATCTACAAAAAAATCCACAACCTCAAGACCCGAATGGGTAAAAAGGAAAGATTTCTTTTCTCGCTTTAGAAAGAAATAAACGACAAGGAGATTAAAAACAAAATAAAATCTCCCAATATGCAAAAATAAATTTAAATGTTCAAATATAAGCTTAAATCTGAAGTTTGTAGCACCCTTCCAAATGCATTTTGGGCCAAGAAAAAACATGTGGTCCAATTACCCTATGAGACGGTTTTAGTGAAAAACAAATTTCCGCTAGAGCATGACTCATACAAATGAATAGCAAACATCTTGAAATTTGCAAAAAAGAAATTCAAGATTTGCTAGAAAAAGGTTTGACAAGACCAAGTAAGAGCCCATGGTCTTGTCTTGCCTTCTATGTTGAAAATGCAGTAGAAATAGAGCGAGGGGTTCCTAGACCTATGATAAATTACCAATCCCTAAATAAAGCTCCAAGATGGATCCAGTATCTTAGACCTAATAAAAGACATCTTCTGAATCGTCTTTATAATGCCAACATCTTCTCGAAATTTGATATGAAAAGTGGATTTTGACAAATATAAATAGATGAAAAAAAAAAAAAAACTGATATAAAACAACATTCATAGTCCCTTTTGGACAATATGAATAGAATGTGATGTCGTTTGGTCCAAAAAAATGCTCCTTCTAAGCTCTAACAGATGTGTTGGTTTACTATGAAACCATCGAACAACATTGAAAGCACTTGCAAATTTTCTTTAAAACAAAAAAGAAAGAAAGTGTGGTAATGCGGCCAAAAAAATAAAATTGTTTGAAATTGGTACCAAATTCTTGGGATATAATATTAGCTAAGGATCTTTTACCCCAATAGACAATTAAATTATCTTTATAGAAAAATTTCCAAATGAAATAAAAGATAAAACACAGCTACAAAGATTCCTTGGAAGTCTAAATTATCTGACAGACTTCTATAAAGATTTAACCAACAATACCAAGCCTCTTTATGGAAATCTTAAGAAAAATCTAGCTCCTTGGAACCAAGATTGTACAAATACAGACAAAAGAATCAAGTTGAGGGCCAAAGAATTACCCTATCTTGTGATTCCACATTTAGAAGCCTTAAAAATAGTGGAAACTGATGTTTTTGAAAAAGGCTATAGAGGAATCCTAAAGCAACAACTTAATAATAAAGTTTCTTTTGTTCGTTTTACTTCTAGAATTTGAAAATCAGCCTAACAAAATTATTTGATCATAAAAAAGGGAAATTTTGGGCCATCATCCTTTGCATTTTCAAATTTCAATATGACTTATTGAATAAAAAATTTCTCCTTAGAATAGATTGTAAAGCTGCCAAAGAAGTTTTAGAAAAAAATGTTAAAAATCCAGCTTCAAAACAAATATTTGCAAGATGACAGACTATTCTTTTTATTTTTGATTTTGATATAGAATATATAAAGGGGGAAACAAATTCACTCCTGATTTTCTAGGAACCGGCTATGATATAGACAACAAAAGGTGTTTGTATCATATATACAAACGGAAAGAATAAAATCCAACCGTTGGATGATCAAAATTTACATCCAACGGTCAGGATGTTTGGAAAACAAAAAAAATTTTTAAAAATAATGAAAACCGGTAATCGGCGAATTAAGTAAAGGAGAGAGAAATTGAAAATTAGAAAGCCAAACATAATTTGTCATTAGTCTCATTTCTCTCCAAAAGAAGCCCTAGCCGACACCCATTTTCTATCTAAGCTCTCTGTCACATGATCGATGATCTCGCTGTGCCAACATCGCTGCTCTCTCTTAGCATCATCATCAACTCGTTGGTGTCGCTTATCTGTCTCAACAATCAGCATCATCGAATCGTCACAGCCTTACAGTTACAGGATCCCCAACTTTTTCGCTGTCTGTCACGACTCATAACATCATCGTCGACTCGCCGCTTTCTCTCAGCTGCATCGTCGATTTGCCGTTGTTCACCAGACCATCAACTAGCAAAGGTCCGTCGTCTTCTTTTCCTCCATCAAGGACCTTAACTCTCTAAGATTGAAAGCATTTTCTTCTTCTTCTTCTTCAAAATCTTCTGTTTTCTCTGTTATTTTGCATTTTAAAGACTTTTTTTTAATAATTTTTGAGTAGATACAAAGAAGCATAGATTTTTCACTTCTGGGGTTTTGGTTTCTTGGTTGTTATGGTTGATGGGGTTTTGTTTTTGTGAAGTATTTGTGTAGGAGATTGCTTCTGGACTGATTAATGGTGTTGGAGTGAATGGAGATCCCTCAATTGAAGGCTTGTAGAACTTGCCCTATCTCAAATATGAAACTACAGCATGGGGTAATAACTCTTTCTCCTCCTTTTGTATCACAACATTCTTGAATAAGTTTAGTAGTATCATTAAGTCAATGATTGCAAGCAACTTTAGATAAATCAGGATTACATTGAACAGGTGCATATATGCTTAAATTTTTGCAACTATTTCTTCTTCGACAACTTACTTGTGAGATGATGTGTGAGCTGTAGCTTTACTTATTAACCTCCCCAACAACCTTTTTGTGTCTGATTGAACTTTACCACATTGTCTTTGATGTCAGTCACACTATGTACAAAAAAGAGTAAAGTGCTTTTTCCATTAAACCAAATATGTCATTGTTTGCCTACCATAATGTACAATTATTGAACCATCCATCATCAAAACCTACAATAGCCAAGATAGAGTTGGGACAACTAGATGCCAAGTTCTGGTTTGCTTCATTTATACAATTGTGGCAACTGTTTGACTTCATTAATACCTGATTTGTGGCTTTTTTATCTGGTTTCGATTTGGTTTGTGTTTATGTTTTGCAGTCATTTGGAGATTGGTTAGGGTTGGATTTTGATTTGATGGTTGTTGTTGATGTGCATGGCCTACTCTAGTGGTTTCTTGATGTTTATTGGCTTGTTATTGTGTTTTTCGGTTGTCAATTACATGTTTTTGTGAAATCGGATGTCTATTTGGGTTGTTCACTGAAATCAACAGCAATGGCGTCAATTCATGACTTTGTTCATGAAGAAGCCTCAAACAACGTCTCAAGCACATGCCTCTTTCAGGGCTAATAATTCTCAAGGTCACTCATTCTATTACTCCAGTCACTTTTAATTTACTTTACATTTTGTTTGGTTGCCGAGAAAGTAACTCGAAAATCAACTTAAATTGTGAGTTGAATTGGTGTTGAAGAGCAGTCAAAGTTGATTGTTATGTCTTTTAAGCCCAATGTTGATTATTTGGATTGGTTTAATTTTTTATGTCTGTGTTTAGTTTTGGAATTTAATGGATGGATTCATATGTGTTTGAATTCATAATGCTATTTGTAATAGTGGAGATTTATTATAGTCATTGATTTGCTACTTTTTGGAGTTTCAATGGTGATAGTTTTTTTGTTTAATTGTTGAGCTTTTATGGTGATGGGTCGAAGAGGCATGAGAGTAAGACAGTGAGTTTTGAGTTTAAACCTGATGTAAAAGTAATTTGTCAATACTTGTACTGTTTTTAAACTGTGATTTCATGCCTAATTTTTTATTGCAACCTTGCTAACTGTTGACGATCGGAATCGGTCAACACCCGGTCGGGGGTCGAAACCTCGCCGACGGAACGATTTATGTGGGGCCGGCCCGTAGACCGTTGAACCCTTTTTGGCCTCTTGGGGTCGCGTCCGGAGTTGAATCCTCAACCTTATAGGTGTTTTTGGTGTACAACTCCTACCACCAAGCTGACGACGTTGGAATTCAGTCGACGAGTAATCAATGCCCAATACCTGCAATCAATGTGAGAAAGCACAAATACCAAGAAAAGACAAAGACAGAAACAGATGATCAAACGAGGAACACGAAGCTTTTACGTGGTTCGGCAATAATAGGCCTACGTCCACGACTGTTTGTCTCTTTAATTCTGCAGAGTGACATTATATTATTGAATATTGTCTGATCATGTTACAATGATTCCAATCCCTATTTATAGGGAATGAAGTGTTACAATTCTGGTTGTAGCAAATCAGGAAGAGAATCCTGAATTAATTACATTCCCTAAACAATTGGGAAAAATAAGGAAAAGAATCATAAATTAATTATACTTCCTAATATATTTAGATAATATCAGGAAATTACTATAATTATCTCAAGATAATGTTGATCTGATTTTGAATTTGAATTGATCTCCATATCTGATGAGGAAATCATGGTTTGACTGGACAATTGCCATATTCGGAGAGAGAATCATGACTGAACTTGGTAACTGCCTGTTCTGGAAGATACTATACTTATTACGCGTCTGAGCGAGCTGATGTGTCTATGGCGGTCTTGAGCTCGAGCTCGCTGAGAGACGAGCTGCGCAAGCGACGAGCTGCGACCTGGCTGTGTTTATAGGTCTGTTGATGCCAGCTGGAAGATCTTTTAAGCAAACTGAAGAACTTGCTGGGCTTCAAAGTCAATACTGAGCCTCATCTGATGGGCTTTGACTGGGTTAACCCTTTTGGGCCTTCTTATCAGGTCTTGGATGGGCCTAAATTGGACTTTTACCAGCCCAATTAATGAATCCGAAAAATACATATAACATTAGCCCCCCAGCTCTCAGTTCGCTTCAGCGAGCTGGGAGCTTGATCTTGCTGGTAAAAGTTGGCTTCCTTGGCACGCTTTATTTTCATAACTGCTTCTGTACACTTTCAAATTCCACCTTTTCAGTTTTGACACGTGGCGATCATGCAGATGGTAACTGAAGCGACGCCTGCACGTCCTTTACACGCGTATTTAATGCGCACGTCTTTCAACTGACGGCTGCATGATTTCCAAAGCCGTGTTTCGCGCTGCACCGTCAGATTTATGACGGTTACTCTTTTCCAAGATCTGACGGTTGGGGTTCACGCTCGTTTGTCTATATAAACTGATGGGAACTCTTTTCATTTTCTTCTTTCATCTGCCATTTCCATCGAAGCAACCAAGTGTTCAAACTTTCAAGCAACCAGGACCTACTGCCTTTTCACGAAATCAACGTCCTTATTCGTTGTTTCTTCAATCTCATTAACAATTCAAGGTAAGACAAAATTTTCTGCTTTAGGTTTATTTTGTTTCACCACCATTGTTGTACCTTCATTATTCTGAGTTTTGAGTTTATTAGTCGTGGCATTTCTTCTTCTGACTCAATCTGGTTTTTAACTTGTTCAGATGTCTTCAAGCGGAACTCGCAAGGGAATGATTCCAAGCAATGAAGCTCGTGAGCATGATAAAGCCCGAGCTCACGCTATACAGGGAAGAGAGGCTCGTGATGCGTTCGCTCGTCATCCCACATCGCTGAAGCGTCCTGAGGTGGAAGGACTTGTCAAGCAATTCCATATCCCTTTTGGTTGCCGCATACTGCTGCCTGATTCAAGCAATCATGCGTGTTATCCGCCCAGGGGATTCATCGCTATCAGCACTCAGCACTTCGAGCAGGGGTTGCGGTTCCCCATTCCACCGTACTTGATCGCATTTCTTAACAAGGTCAAGCTCGCGCCATTTCAGTTAACTCCAAACTCATATGCGCAGCTGACCTCGCTGGCCATGGTCTTTCTTAGAAACGGCCTTCGCCCCCCTACACCAAAAATTATACAGCAGTTCTATTCCTTCAAGGCTCTGAGTGCAGCAGAAGGAGAGAAACCAGATGGCATCTACTACCTTACAGCCCGTCAGTCGCAATACAAAGATCTCTTGCCCAAAGGAGAAGCAAAGGGCAAATCCAACGTCGGGCCGTACAAGACGAGCTGGTTTTATGTCTCGTGCCCCTCTCTCGCAGATCTCCAAAATTTCAGCTTTGTCCTGAAACCAGGTATTCATAAAGGAAAATATAGCGAGCTGAGGTTATTTTGTATCTTTATTACCATCTTTTAATTATTTGCTGTGCAGTGTTGAAAATGGACGAGTCTCTTCTCAGCGACGAGGAGGAACGAGCTCTTGACAAGCTCGCGAACTCAGAGGACGCAGGTACCAGCATCAAATTCGACGATGCTATCCTTAGAGCTTACAGCCTTGCTCCTTCTAAGGAATCCTTCTTCTGCGAGCTGAGGAAGATATAGGCAAGATGAGTGACAAACCTAGACTTCCTTCTGTTTTTTAGGTTCCAGTTCAGGATGCGTCTGCTTCCCGACCTCCGCAATTAGTCTCTTCATCATCAGAGGATGACACTCGCTTACCTTCTCCAGCTCGGAAGACCTCATCTCGAAGTGCTCCTGCTCGCGCTTCATCTAAAGCAAAATCATCTTCAGCTCGCACACCAACGAAGGCGAAATCGTCTTCAACTCGCACCACTTCAAAGGGTGCGTCTAAAAAACCTTCTTCTTCAGTTCCTGCTCCAGCTCGGACAGGATCAGACCCAGCTCCTGCAGCCCCTACTGCACAGGTTGACCCATCCTCTTCTCCACATCACATATCTACTCCAGGGGCTTCACTGCCATCCCCAGCTCGTGTTCCAGCCCCTGTTCCTTCTTCTGCAAAACTCCCAGCCAACAGGAGGAAACTTATACTCATGAAATCTCCTCCTGCAAGTCCCACTGTATCTAAAGCTTCCTCGATTCCTTCAACAAAACGGCCTGCCGAAGACTTGGCCACTCCAGCAGCACCCTCAAAACGCTCTAAACCATCTGCCCAGGACCAGGCTCCTGCGATCGCTGCATCCAACGAAGTGCCTGTTGTCACTGAAGCCACTGCCCCTGCGACCGCTGCTCCCAGCGAGGTGCATGATGCTGCTAAAGCCACTGCTCCCTCAACTGCTGCTCCTAGCGAGGTGCCTCTTTCAAATGTTTTTACAAATCTTCAGTCACCTCCGACTTCCAGTTCGCAGCCTGGAAAAGGTGATGCTCCTTCTAAGGTTGCTCCCCAGGCAACCCGAGCTGGCCCCAGCGGGCATGCGACTAGGCGTACCGTTGTATCGCGACGCGGTGGTTCTTATGATGATGCACGCGATATCCCGGAGCGCGAGAGAACTCCTTCACCAACCAGATCAGACATCGAGCTGGGTCCTGGAGGAAGATACTTAAACTCCTTCCTTGACAACTGGGCAACAATTATGCTCAATCACACGAATGTCTTGGAAAATAGGTGTCTTAGAGGCGAGGATCTAGATGAGTTCGCGGCTCGCCATTGCATGCTGGTAAGTTATTTTTCCTCATCTGCTGATTCCCTTACTTGACTAGATTTTAATCTGTTCATAATTTCCAGGGTGCCCTTGCTGCAATGAAGCGAAGAAGGGAGACAAGGGCTACCAAGGATGAGATGAGGAAACTGGAATTCGACCTGGAGGCGGCTACTGACGATTTAGCTCGCTTAGCCTCGGGCAGAATAGAAGGTCAGGAAGCTCAGATCGCTGAGGCAAACGCTGCAAGGCAAGCAGCTGAGGAGGCCTTGAAGAAAATGGAAAATGAGCACGCCATGCTAAAGGATGAGCTGCTCAAGGTAAAAGAAGATCTGAGGCAGTCTGAGCAACAGGCTGCACTGGACGAGCAGCGGGCTTCAGCTGCAGAAGAGAAGACTGAAGTGCTTCATCGCCAGGTCGATGCTGCTCTGGCGCGAGCTGAAACTGCCGAGAAACAGGCCGAGGAGGCTAAGAAGCGAGCTGATGAGATGGGAGCTGCAGCTAAAAGTGCTGAGGAGGCTGCAACCAAACGAGCTGAGGTGCTTAGGCAGCAAGTGGGGGAGGCTATTCAGCGAGCTGATGCTGCGAAGTAACGAATTGAAGACATGAAGAAAGAGGCTGAGGTCGTCAATCGTCTCGCTGATAATGCCTTCGAAGAGCTGACGGTCTTCAGAGAGCAAGCAGCTCAAGAACTGGAAGTGCGGGTTGCAGATGCAAGGGACGAGGCCGAGGCAAGAACAGGTCGTGATTTCCTCTACACACTGTGGATGTCCCATCCAGGAATGGATTTTTCTATCTTTGGGGACATAGGGCCTGAAACCGTTGAGGATTTTAAAGCAGAAGCTGCCTCGTCTACTGCTGGTCCAGAATCTTTGGCTGATCCAGATCCTCCTGCTCAGAACTAATAGCTCGTTTTCTTCCCTTTTTCATGTATTTTTTCAATTTTTCAACTTGTAACCAGTTCTCATACTTAATGAAAATTTCTTTCATTATTTCTTCTGCGTTGACTGTTCTTCAGGCTAGTGTATAATATACTTTATGCTCTTCACATTTCTTGCGAGCTGATAATCAATGAACCCAAAATCTGATAATAATTAAAGCAATTACTTGTTTTACCAACTTAATAAAATTTTGCAGGTATAAGTAATTGGTTTATCAGAATGTTTGATGAGCTATGCAGGGGTACTTAGCCCTCTACTTTTTAGGCTCTTTATTTATAGCGAGCTATGCAGGGGTCGTCACCTCGCCTGTTTTTTTGGCTCTTTAGGCGAGCTATGCAAGGACACTTAGTCACTTGCTTTTTAGGCTCTTTCATTTATAGCGAGCTATGCAGGGGTCGTCACCTCGCCTGCTTTTTTGGCTCTTTAGGCGAGCTATGCAGGGACACTTAGTCACTTGCTTTTTAGGCTCTTTCATTTATAGCGAGCTATGCAGGGGTCGTCACCTCGCCTGCTTTTTTGGCTCTTTAGGCGAGCTATGCAAGGACACTTAGTCACTTGCTTTTTAGGCTCTTTCATTTATAGCGAGCTATGCAGGGGTCGTCACCTCGCCTGCTTTTTTGGCTCTTTAGGCGAGCTATGCAAGGACACTTAGTCACTTGCTTTTTAGGCTCTTTCATTTATAGCGAGCTATGCAGGGGTCGTCACCTCGCCTGTTTTTTTGGCTCTTTAGGCGAGCTATGCAAGGACACTTAGTCACTTGCTTTTTAGGCTCTTTCATTTATAGCGAGCTATGCAGGGGTCGTCACCTCGCCTGCTTTTTTGGCTCTTTAGGCGAGCTATGCAAGGACACTTAGTCACTTGCTTTTTAGGCTCTTTCATTTATAGCGAGCTATGCAGGGGTCGTCACCTCGCCTGCTTTTTTGGCTCTTTAGGCGAGCTATTTAGGTCGCAGCCCGTTTGCCATAGTGAAGTGAATTGAGTCGCAAGTTGGGGAAATGGAGCTTTCATTAACAAGAATAATTTTGATTTACATATTACAAAGAGTTTTACTGATAATAAGGGCGGAGATGTTCGGCATTCCATGCTCGAGGGACCTCAGCTCCATTTTCATTGTTAGCTAAATGATAAGCCCCATTCCCCAAGCTTGCTGTGACAATATATGGTCCTTCCCAGTTCGGGCCTAAGGATCCATCACTTGGCTTGCGGGCTCCAGGCAGAATGAGACGTAATACTAAGTCTCCCACATTGAATCTGCGAATCCGAGCATACTTGTTGTAGTACCTCGCTATTCTTTGCTGATAGACAGCTACCCTTAGCCTGGCCGTTTCCCTGTGCTCTTCAAGCAGGTCCAGGTTTGTGGCAAGTAGCTGATCGTTGTTGTTTGGATTGAAGGTCGCTCTTCTTTGCGAGGTAACTTCAAACTCAGCTGGGATCATAGCCTCAGATCCATATACCATTGAGAATGGGGTCTTGCCAGTGGAGCTGCGAGCTGTGGTTCTGTAAGACCACAATACTTTTTGAAGCTCATCTACCCATGCTCCTTTCTTTGCTTCCAGTTTCATTTTCAGGGTCTGCTTGATGATCTTGTTCACTGCCTCAACTTGGCCATTGGCTTGTGGGTGATCCACTGCTGAAAAGCTTTTAACAATCTTGAGGTCGTTGCAAAACCTGAGAAACTGGTCACTAGCGAACTGGGTCCCATTATCAGTCACGATCTGCTGTGGGACTCCGAATCTGCAAATTATATTGCTCCACACAAACTTCTCAATCTTCGCCGTGGAGATTTCAGCTAACTCCTTTGCTTCCGCCCACTTGGTGAAGTAATCTACCGCGACCACCGCATGTTTGCATCTTCCCCGAGCCATTGGCAGGGGTCCGATTAGGTCCATCCCCCAGATCGCAAAGGGCCACGGGCTCACCATCTGTTGGAGGTAAGCTGGCGGAGCTCGCGGAATATGAGCAAACCTCTGACACTTGTCGCATTTCTTCACTAAGTTGATGGCGTCCTGCCTCATAGTGGGCCAGTAGAAGCCTTGACGTAGTGCTTTTTGAGCTAGAGACAGCCCCCCAGCGTGGTTCCCGCAATGGCCTTCATGTATTTGCCTTAGTACTGTTTCACATTCAGGACCATCAATACATCTTAGCAGTGGAGCTGAGAACCCCTTCTTGTACAGCGCATCGTCATAGATGCAATACCTGGCTGCTCTAGTTCGTAGACGTCGGGCTTCCAGCTTGTTACTGGGAAGCTTTCCATCCTGCAAATAGCTTAGTAACGAACTCATCCAGGAATCAGGCTGCACAATTATGGCCATCGTCATATTCTTTTCCTCCGTACTTGGAGCTGGTAGGAACTCAACTGGGATCGCCCCAAGGAAATCTGCATTTCGTGTAGTTGCGAGGCGAGCTAGTGCATCAGCATGCGTGTTTTGAGCCCGTGGGATCTGCTTCATCTCGTACTTCTGAAATGCACCCAGCAGCTCATGTACTTTTTGGAGGTAGAGGGCCATTTTTGATCCCCTAGCTTGATATTCTCCTATTACGTGGCCGACGACGAGCTGTGAGTCACTGAAGATCTTCAAGCGTTCAGCTCGCATCTCCTTAGCCAAACGCAGTCCTGCAAGCAGTGCTTCATACTCAGCTTCCTTGTTTGTTGCCTGAAACCCAAACCTTAGAGCGCAAAGGATTTTGTGGCCTTCGGGGCTGATAAGTAAAATTCCAGCTCCAGCCCTCTGTTCGCTGGACGATCCATCAACAAAAAGCTCCCAGGCCGAACCTTCAGAAGACTCAGCTTCATCATCCACAGGTCCCGTAAATTCTGCAATGAAATCGGCCAGAGCCTGAGCTTTGATAGCCGTCCTCGGTTTGAATTGGATATCGAACTGCGCGAGCTCCACTGCCCATTTCAACAAACGACCTGAGGTGTCTGCTTTCTGCAAAACTTGCTTCAAAGGATACTTGGTGAGGACTTCGATGGTATGAGCTTGAAAATAAGGTCGCAGCTTCCTCGATGCAATCACCAGGCAGTAAGCCAGTTTCTCCATCTGCGAATATCTGGTTTCAGCATCCTGTAACCGTTTGCTCATATAATAGATCGGAAGCTGCGTCTTTTCTTCTTCCCTCACCAGTGCGGCACTCAAAGCCTGCTTCGACACTCCCAAATATAAAATCAGCTTTTCCTCTTCTTTGGGTTTGGAAAGAAGTGGAGCTCGTCCCATATACTCCTTCAACTGCTGGAAAGCTACTTCACACTGCTCGGTCCACTCGAAACTCTTTGCTTTCTTCAGAATGTCAAAGAAAGGGACACACTTGTCTGTCGCTTTCGAAATGAACCTACTCAATGCTGCGACCTGGCCATTGAGGCTCTGTACGTCCTTCACCCTGGTAGGCGACCTCATGTCAATCAGTGCTTTGATCTTCTCAGGGTTTGCTTCAATTCCCCTACTGTTGACCATGAAGCCCAGGAACTTCCCAGAAGCTACTCCAAATGCACATTTGAGCGGGTTTAACTTCATCTGATAGCTCCTCAGAATTTGGAACATCTCTCTCAGGTCGCTAACATGGTCACCTATCTGCTTGGATTTCACCAGCATATAGTCCACATAGACCTCCATGGTTTTTCCAATTTGTTCTTTGAACATCATGTTCACCAAGCGTTGATAGGTCGCTCCAGCATTCTTCAAACCGAAGGGCATTACCTTGTAGCAATATAGCCCCCGATCAGTCATGAACGAGGTGTGCTCTTCGTCTTCGGGCTTCATTGGGATCTGGTTATATCCCGAATATGCATCCATGAAGCTCAGGAGCTCGTGGCCAGCTGTAGCATCCACGAGCTGATCTATCCTTGGCAGGAGAAAACTGTCTTTGGGACATGCTTTGTTTAGGTCGGTGAAGTCGATGCAAGTTCTCCACTTCCCGTTCTTCTTTTTCACCAGCACGGGGTTGGCGACCCAGGTCGGGTAGTAAGCTTCTCTGATGAACTTGTTAACCAGAAGCTTGTCCACCTCTTCCTTTAGTGCTAAGTATCGTTCCCCTGTCATTGCTCTTCTCTTCTAACGAACTGGCTTGAAATGAGGATCAATGTTCAGCCTGTGAGACATCACCTCTGGATCTATTCCCACCATGTCCTCATGATTCCATGCAAACACATCCAAGTTAGTCTTTAGGAAGTCAGCGAGCTGGATTCTCAGCTCCAGAGTTAATCCTCTTCCCAGCTTCAAGCATCGCTCAGGATCTACCTCGCTGACTGGTACATCTTCTAACTCCTCAATTGGACCGGTAGCTTGGTCTGCATCTACCTCGCGAGGGTCCAGGTCGTGACTGACTCCCTTCTCAGTCATAGCTCGTGGCTCGCCTCCTGAGACCACGTTCACCTTCTTTCCTCTTGCACCCATCTTCACAGCATCTTCATAGTAACGACGAGCTAGGTGCTGTTCTCCTCGAATACATCCGATGCCATTAGGAGTTGGGAACTTCACTGTCAGAGTTCTGGTTGAAGTAACCATGTCCAACTCGTTCATAGCAGGTCTTCCGAGGACCACGTTATATGCTGATGGGCAATCGATTATCAAGAAATCTGTCAAGGTTGTTGCCTGACGACCTGCCTCCCCTAGAGTCAGTGGCAGCTTAATCTGCCCTACTGGTACCACAGCATCTCCAGTGAATCCGAATAAAGGCTCCGGGGATGGCCTCATTTGCTCTGTTCGCAGCCCCATCTGGTCAAAACAACTCCTATACAACACGTTCACCGAGCTTCCGGTATCGATCATGATGCGCCTAACTTCCATATTGCTGATTTTAGCTCGTATAACCAGCGCGTCGTTATGAGGACAGATCACTCCTCTAGCATCTTCTTCTGTAAATACGATCTCGTCCGAGGTCGGCTTTGCTCTTTTGGTGGGTCCCTCCGACCCATTGAGTTGAAATGAATGATTCACCTCTCGGACGTATCTCTCATGCGATCTGTTGGAATCACCTGCGATATGGGGGCCACCATAAATAGTAAAAATGGTTCTTACCATAGGTTCCTGAGCTTGCTCGGAAGCTTGTTGGGGCTGTTGCTGGTGTGTTGGCTGTTGCTGTTGAGGTCGTTGCTGGTGAGGTCGCTGGTCAGTAGGTCTTGCCACATATTCTCCTAAGCGACCTCGCTTGATTAATTTTTCAATGGCGTTCTTCAACGCCCAGCAATCTGAAGTACTGTGCCCGACCTCATTATGATAGGCACAGAACTTATTCTGGTCTCTGTGCTGAATTGGAGCCCTTATAGGATTGGGCCTCCCAAAATCCTCCTTATTCCGCTCGGCAGCGTAAATCCTGTCCGGTGATGTCGTCAGGACGCTGTATCCTTCCTGGTGACCCCAACGCTGAGGTCGCTCATACCTTGGCTCTCTCCTCGCTCTTTTGGCGATCTGATTACTTGAGCCATTGTTCCTTCCTTCTTCATTCCGGCCATTGTTTCTCCTCTTTGGCTGGCTGGAACTGCCCGCTTCATTCTTCTGATTCTGCTTTTTCGGGCCGAAGGTTTCTTCCCACCTGATCTCTTTTGCAGCTCGCTTGTAGAATTCTCCCAGATCCTTTACTGGGGACTTGTAAATACTCTCGTACAACTTTCCATCCTTGCGCAGCCCAGCTAAGATCGCTGTTAGTATGCTTTCATCTGATGGATGCTCGACATTCGCGACCTCGCGTCTAAACCTGGTGATGTATTCTTTTAACGACTCACCCTGACGTTGAAAAATGGTAGCTAGGTGGCAGGATGGAGCGAGCTGCCTTCTCAGTGCCCTGTATTGACCAACGAACTTCTGTTGGCATTGCTCCCAACTTCCTATGCTGCGAGCTGGGAGATTCTTGAACCACGTCCTCGGAATATCCCCCAATGTAGCGGGGAATACTCGGCACTTCACCATCGGACTTCCTGTTTGCAGATCCATCTGAATGTTGAATGCGTCAAGATGGTCATAGGGGTCACTGTCCCCATTGTACTGCTGAATGGTTGGCATCTTGAACCTTGGAGAGAGAGGTTGTGTCTCAATTTCCCTTGTGAATGGGGTCCTATCTCCGTAGAGCCCACGCTGCTCCGGAACTCCAGGTCGCGCTTCCAACTGCCGGACCCTTCGGAGGAGCTCTTCTACTTGGGGTCTCGGAGTTCGTATCTCCTCCTGTGATCATGACTTGGAGCCGGATGTTCAGGGTCATACCTTTCGTCTTCCTCGAATTGACCCTCATGATGATGGGATCTTACATGCTGCCCGTCCACCTCATCGGTATAACGAGCTGCGGTTCGGACTCTACCTTGACCAACTTTTGTCCGCCTGTTTCCATCCTGGCTCGGCCTTGCTACCAGGTTATCAAGACGTGCGACCTCCCTTTCGTGTTGAACAGGGTGTCTTCCGGCCCTCGAACGCGCATTAGATGAGCGAGCCGAGTCTGCGGGTCGCGGGACTTCCCTTGCTAGCCTTTCAGGTCTTCGCGCCGGTTCAGGAGGCTGGGGCATTCCCAGTGGTGCCTGAACTTCCACCCTAGTCACGTTCTGAACTTGGGCCTGCACCAACATGTTGACGGCTTCTGTGAGCTGTCTAACCGTATCTTCCAACGCTTCTTGCCTCTGTAACAACGCATTCTGCCCTTCGACCATTTGGGCAATTGGGACCGTTTGACGGTGAGGCAGAGGAGGGATGCTTGGTGCAGCCCCTAGTATCTGTCCTTGGGACGGGCCTGCTGCATGCGTGGTTGCGTCTTGCCCAGGCTGTAAGTTCTGCTGAGATTGATTCATGTGACTTTCCGCCTGGTCATCATCTCCAAGGAACCTGTTTGATCTTGTCTTTGCCATATCGTCAGAAGTTGATAAATTGAGATGAAAAAGATTGCAGTCTGGGCCCTCCTTCTAGCGCCAAAATGTCGACGTTGGAATTCAGTCGACGAGTAATCAATGCCCAATACCTGCAATCAATGTGAGAAAGCACAAACACAAGAAAAGACAAAGACAGAAACAGATGATCAAACGAGGAACACGAAGCTTTTACGTGGTTCGGCAATAATAGGCCTACGTCCACGACTGTCTGTCTCTTTAATTCTGCAGAGTGACAGTATATTATTGAATATTGTCTGATCATGTTACAATGATTCCAATCCCTATTTATAGGGAATGAAGTGTTACAATTCTGGTTGTAGCAAATCAGGAAGAGAATCCTGAATTAATTACATTCCCTAAACAATTGGGAAAAATAAGGAAAAGAATCATAAATTAATTATACTTCCTAATATATTTAGATAATATCAGGAAATTACTATAATTATCTCAAGATAATGTTGATCTGATTTTGAATTTGAATTGATCTCCATATCTGATGAGGAAATCATGGTTTGACTGGGCAATTGCCATATTCGGAGAGAGAATCATGACTGAACTTGGTAACTGTCTGTTCTAGAAGATACTGTACTTATTACGCGTCTGAGCGAGCTGATGTGTCTATGACAGTCTTGAGCTCGAGCTCGTTGAGAGACGAGCTGCGCAAGCGACGAGCTGCGACTTGGCTGTGTTTATAGGTCTGTTGATGCCAGCTGGAAGATCCTTTAAGCAAACTGAAGAACTTGCTGGGCTTCAAAGTCAATACTGAGTCTCATCTGATGGGCTTTGACTGGGTTAACCCTTTTGGGCCTTCTTATCAGGTCTTGGATGGGCCTAAATTGGACTTTTACCAGCCCAATTAATGAATCCGAAAAATACATATAACACTAACTTTCAGGCCACATTTCTGACAAAGTTTCCTCTATTTTCAATTTCAAGGTTTTGGGGTTTCTTGACAAGCTTTTAATTAATAAATAATGATAGTGTCACTCTGTTTCTAGAACCAAATTCAATGTGATGCTGCATTGACTTGATTTCTCTAGTTTTGTTTAACAATCAAATTCGTTTCGGTGACTATTAGTCAATTTCTCTAGTTTTGTTTAACAATCAAATTCGTTTCGGTGACTATTTTGTTGTTCTTTTTTGGAATAGTAGAATGTGGACAATGTAAACTACTTCCATGTGATGATGTTTTTTGGAATGGTAGAATGTCACCGTCCCTTGTCTTGGAGCTTCTACAAATGATTGCTCGCATCATCAAAGATTAACTTGGGGTTCTCAACAAAGATTCACTGCGAAAGAACTTCATGCTTGTATATGAGTTGCTTGATGTAGTTGTTGTATAAGTTTAATGTTTGTAGTGTTTATCTGCTACAAATTGAAGCATTTAACTTTTAGTCATAACGATAACATTTTAATATTGTTGTCTACGAAAGAACATGCAGTGGCAACCACAACAATCCTTTATTATCTGATTGTTGTCTGAATGTTTCTCTTTTCGAGTTGATTTTGATAACCTTATTTATGATGTTAAATACTTACGCAATATGGTTATTTTTTCTGTTCTTTTTTGTTTGCAGGTTAGTTTTGAATAGCCATTGCACATTTTTAACTTGACCTATGAATAAATTTTCACATTTTTAATTGGGTTGTTGATTGTAAACACTATCGGTATGGCATGGAATACTTTGCTTTTTAGATATATGAAGCTAAATATCTCTAACATATTAAGTTATGCATTTCATTTGATCTTCTTATGCAGATTAATTGTTTGTACAAATATTCATGTCTTCCTTTTTGATCCCTTCAATTGTCCCACTAATTCTAAGTTGTTTGTAGGTTGGAATATTTGATGCTGCAGATAGCATGAGAATATGCTGATGAAATAGGCTGAAAGGGAGTGAAAGGTATCATTGATGATTGTGTTTTGAGATTTTTACTCCCATTATGTGTATTTTATTTTACAAATTCATCACTTAGTGAATAATATTTTGTGTTAGCTAATCTTTTCAATTTGCAAGTCTTACATAAGTAAGGTTTTTATTATAATTGTTTAATGCAGAAAAATAAAACCTTCCTATTTAAGGATTTTGACAATCCCTATTTTCTTAAAGTATTTTTACATTTTTTCATTGTTGAAGTTATTATTTCCATGACAATAATTAATGGAAAATTTTCATTTCTTTGATTTATCTATAGTTGCATTTCATATATACTACTATCAAGATCCTGCCTTGCCTTGGTAATTTATGTGTCATCAGTCTCATCATGCAAACATTTTCTTTTGAATTGGAGATTTAGTTCAACTTTTTTCAATACTAGATATTTTTCAGAGTTAAAAATAATAACTTTAGATTCTGAGTAATTCTTTGTTAGTACAATTTACCAATTATTGGTGTGGGCTTGTTTAGTTGTAATTGTAGTTCAGACTTTGGAGGCATGCATTTCTATGAAGGTTGCGTTGGTTTGATCAGCCTAGAAAGAATAGGTATTTTATTTGCATCTCCATGCCCTTACAAAAGTTGGTGGTGATTGATACATGATATATGATAGATTTACTAATTTTGTTCTTGTTTATATTGTAATTTTGTGTTGAACAACACAGCATGGACCTTCGAGAATTTGATGGAATGAACAGTGAGTGGCTAGCTTAAGAAAGATTGATTATTTTTGTTTAATCAAATCTTTGGCTCCCGTTTTATTTTTTCTTTTGGCCTTAATTTAGTCCTGTTTTGGGTAGCCTTTTAAAGAAACTTCCCAGCAAATAACGTTTGTAAAGATGTTGAAGGTGGCAGGCAATAGAGGCAAATAATGTAAGAGGGGAGTCTGCTTTTCCCCTTCTATTTCTTATATATCCAAAAATCATACATATATATATATATATATATGATTTGTGTTGGTGGAGTTTTAATGATTAAGTGTAGTTCATCTTCTTTGTTTATTTAAAGGGTATGCTTGTTTGACTATTTATAACAAATGATAGTTGAAAAATTTTCCCATATGGTGTTTTAATGTTGAATAGATTTAATGTTTTGTTGAAATGTTGAATGAGCAGATTTTTTTGAAATTTAGAAGAAAATTGGTTTTTATTGTGGGGTTGTTAGGCAATGGAAATTATATGTTTCTTTTACTATATTGTTTCATTTTAATTCAAATGGCAGTGAATTGTTATTGAAATTTTATTGTGGTAAAAGAGTGAAGAAGATGATTTTGGTCAAAGTGGGTTGGTGTTTCTTTGTTAGTTTTGTTTTTTAGCTGTTATCTTATTATGCATGTAGTGTAGGTTTTTCCCAAAAAAGGGTAACATGTTTAAATTTGGGTTGCTTGTATTTTCGATTTGAACGTTAGTTGGAGTTTGTGTTGATCATTTTGAGAATGTGTAGCAAAGGTAGTCGTAGTAGTTTTGTGGATGCAGATGAAGAATTGTTGATGAAGTTGGTCAGATTAATGTACTAGTTTCTTTTTGAGAGTTTTTTTTGGTTTGGGAATTGATTACACTATGAAGAAAAGTGTTGCTCAACTTGAACAAGAGCATATTGCTCCTCATGCATCGAAAATTGACCAAACAAATGCATTCACGAAGGTTGTAAGATATGGTTGAAGAAGTGAGATGTGATTCAAGAGGAAGAATTCATTTTTTTTAGTGTTTCGCAAACTAATAGTTTTATGCATTTATTAAATGTCATAAGGGTAAAAAATTAAATGCAAAATCAAATTGTAATAGAAAAAAAATCCTTGAAATTATATTAAAATTAGGCGCAAAATTTTTTATGTATTTTTAAGATATAAATTTAATAAACTTATTTTCTTCAAAAATATAATTAAATAATATTTTCATCCAATCTAATTATTCTTTTAAAAATATTCCAATCTAAGTTATTATATTTTATTATATTTTAAAATTATAAATTAAAAATGAAATTGGATCACACTGTTATGAGTGTATGAGTGTATGGTTGTGTTGAAATGATGGTGTAGTTATGCACCCAAATTATAGTAGGTATGCAATCGCATTAGACTGCGAGTGCGGTCATGCATCCATGACCAGTGCAAAGTTTGCATTTTAAACTTTATGAAATTTTGAAATGTTAGAATTTATTAATTGAATGTGTGAAACTAAAATTATTATATTAAAAAATTAAAAAGAATAACTAATTTAATCGAAAAGTTACAATCTTGTGCTTGAATTTATTAGCATAAAAATGAAAAAGTATTATTTTCTTTTATATTAATTTTTTATGGGTTGAAATTCATATTGTCATTAAAATTGATATAAATAATGGTATTGGAAAAATTCTAGTTGACAAGTAGAACTTTTGTTGCATATTTTATATATTCTTTTAAGTGAAAAACTTTTGGAAGTTATGAAATAATAACATTCAAGAATTTCAAAGAGAATTTGATGTTATCAAAATAAGCTTTAAATTTTACTAAAAGTTAAAATTGTAGATTAAAAAACATTTAACTTGATTTAAATGTAAAATTAATTTAATGAACTTATTATATTAATAGTAGGAGCGTGATAGGAGACTGTTTAGTCACACTTACTTTTTGTCACGTATAGGCATGATGGGGCAACTTCCTGTCATGCTCATCACTTTCAAGCGTGATGAGAGGTTTTTTCGTCACACTTGCATTAGGCATAACGGGAGACTCTCTCATCAAGTAAAGCATGACGAGAAGCTCTCTCATCTCTTTACAACCAAACGTGATGGGAGATTCTTATGTCATGCCTAAAGGTATTTTGGTCAGCAAGGGACATTAGATACAATTAATTTGCTTAGATGATAAAGTAAATTTGAATAACTAATGATATTAAAATGTTAATTTATTTGAGAGTTTTGAAATTTAAATGGAGTTATATATTAATTAAAAATTATATAAAAAATTTAGATTATGTTACGTATGAATTTTTTTTTTTTATAAGTGAGAAATTTATTTATACGTGATGATAAAAGAAATTATCAAATATTAATATGCGAAAACTCTAAAATTTCATTGAAGTATACTTAGTTAAAAACTTTTATATTGGGATATTAGGTGTTAAAAGAATTTTAAATTATATATTTTTAAGAAATAAATTTAATAAAATTATTTTATTAAAAATATTTTTTAAAAAATATTTTAATCCAATTTAAGTTATTTTATATAAAATAATTCCATTTAAGTTATTATATTTTTCAGTTATTATATTTTTCTACATTTTAAAATTAAAAATTAAATTGAATAGTATTGATATAAGTGTGCGGCCACGCTAAAGTAGTGGCGCGGCCGCGCACAAACACTGGTGTTGGTGCGTGACCATGCTGAAACAATGGTGCAGTCGCGCATCAACACTGGTGTTGATGCGCGGCCATGCTAAAGTAGTGGTGCGGCCGCACACCAATATTGGTGTTGGTGCGCGACCACGTTGAAACAATGGTGCGGCCGCGCACAAACACTGGTGTTGGTGCGCGACCACGCTGAAACAATTGTGCGACCGCGCACAAACACTGGTGTTGGTGCGTGACCACGCTGAAACAATTGTGCGACTGTGCACCAACACTGGTGTTAATGCGCAGCCACGCTGAAACAATGGCGTTGCCGCGCACTAACATCTAGCCACTGAAATAATAGTGCTAAAATAATGGTGCGGCCATGCACCAACACGAGTGTTGCTGCGCGGCCACACTGAAATAATGGTGCGGCCACACACCAACACCAGTGTTGGTGCGTTGCCACGCTGAAACAATGGTGCGGCTGCGCACCAATAGGCGGCCGCACCATTATTTGAGTGTAGCTGCACACCCATGATCAATAAAAGACTTGCACTGGTATAGGAGTGCGATCGTGCTAAAACGGTGATGTAGCTGCACACAAATATTGGAATAAGTACGTAACTATATCATGATATGAGCACACTCACACACCCATGACCGGTAGAAGGCTTTCGCTTTAGAATTCATGGAAATTTGACATTTTAAAATTTGTTCATTGGATGTGTCAAATTAAAATTATTAAATATAAAAAGATTAAGAGAAAATTTCATTTAGTTTGAAACATTGAACGAAATATTAAACTTGTACATATTGAATACCTATTATCTTTAACGTTTTAGAAATTCATCAATTTAGTCTCTCTGATTGTTTAACTGCGACCAAACATGATGAAAACTATATAAAAAGTAATTGCACAAAATTGAAAATAAATAAATAATTAATTATGGTGGGGTCAAAATTCCTAAAAAAATGGAAAAAAAAAATAACAAGCGTGATAAGAGGTCTTTTTGCCACACTTATGCTATAAGAGGATGCTTTATTTTCACCTAAGTCGTGACAAAAGGCTCTATCAATATTTTTAAAATTTTACTATAATAATTTCAATTTTTTTAAAAAATAAATTATAATTAAATTGAATTTCAAATTCGCATTCAAAAACAATTCTGAATGAATTTACAATTCAATAACAAGTAAGAATTTTAATTTAACAAAAAATAAAATTACTGTATTTTAGTTTCATCATACGCAATGTTCAAAATTTAAATTGTAAGGATAACTTTATATATAAAAAATAAAATAAAAATTACCTTTATATATTTTTAAGAAATAAATTTAATAAAATTATTTTATAAAAAATATATATTTAAATAATATTTTAATCCAATTTAAGTTATTTTATATAAAATAATTCAATTGAAGTTATTATATTTTTCTACATTTTAAAATTAAAAATAATATACAAAAGTTTTTTACTTAAATTAATTTTTTACCTTTATGTTTTTTAATTAAAAATAACAGTATCTAAAAAAAAGGCTAAATACTCATTTACTATCCTAATCGTGATAGGAAAGCCCTCTATCACGGTCTTCCATGATAAAAGAGACTCACATCACGCTGAAGACAGGAGTCATGCCTAGGCATGATGGAAGAACATTCTATCACATAGGCGTGACAACAGACACTTCTATCATGCCTCTGAGTTTTTTAAATGATGAAGGTTGATAGCGTAAGTTAGTATTCTATCCGTGACAGAAGAGGTTTCTCTCATGCATGACCATGATAGAAAAGGTCACCATCATGCCAGACAAACTATCATGCCGACCATGATTTAAAAGGCTTCCATCACGCCGTTGCATGATAAGAAACTCTACTATCACAGAAATGCCTTTTTGTTAATTTGAACAACTTCAGATGTCACGCTAAATATTAAACTTGTTCATTGAACAACTTTGACGTTGGTGGGAACAAGTTCATATAAAATATTTGTTCAAATGGATGTTAGAATTGTTTAGTAAACAACTCTAATGTATGTTGATGTTATACTCTAGTAGTGACGGGAGAGCCTTTTGTCACAGTCTACCGTGATAGAAGAGCCTTCTGTCACGTTTAATCGTGACAAGAAGTTCTCCTATCATGTCAAAGTGTTTTTGTTTAATTCAACAACTTCAGATGTTTAACTTGTTTAGTGAACAACTTTGATGTTGGTGGAAACAAGTTAACGTTACGTACTTGTTAAAATGAACATTGAAGTTGTTCCGGGGACAACTTTCACATCATGCTAATGTCATACATCCGTTTTGTTCAATTTAAACAACTTCAGACGTTGTATTAAATGTCCGACTTATTAAGTAAACAACTTTGACGTTTGCTGACGTCATACACTTATTTTTGTTAAATTTGAAAAACTTTTGATGTTGTCAAAACGTCAAACTTGTTCCCAAAACAACTTTGACGTTGATGTGAACAAGATGACGCCATGTAACTTGTTAACATAACATTGGAGTTGTTCACATAACAACTTTGACGTTTGCTGACGTCACACACCAATTTTTATAGGGTTTGAACAACTTCTGACGTTGTCCGAACGTTAAACTTGTTAGCAGAACAACTTCGACGTTGATATGAACAAGATGATGTCACCTTACTTGTTCACATAACATTGGAGTTGTTCACAGAACAACTTTGACATTTGTTGACGTCATATACCAATTTTTGTTAAGATTGAACAACTTTTGACGTTGTTCGAAGGTCAAACTTGTTTGGAGAACAACTTCGACGTTGGTGTGAACAAGTTGACGTCACCTAACTTGTTGACATAACGTTGGAGTTGTTGACAGAACAACTTTGACATTTGCTGATGTCATACACCCATTTTTGTTAAGTTTGAACAACTTCTGACGTTGTCCGAACATCAAAGTTATTGGGAGAACAACTTCGACGTTGATGTGAACAAGATGACGTCAGCTAACTTGTTGACATAACGTTGGAGTTGTTTAGAGAACAACTTTAACGTTTGCTGACGTCATACACCCATTTTTGTTAAGTTTGAACAACTTCTGACGTTGTCGGAACGTCAAACTTGTTCGGAAAACAACTTCGATGTTGATGTGAACAAGATGACGTCACCTAACTTGTTGACATAACGTTGGAGTTGTTGACAGAACAACTTTAACGTTTGCTGACGTCATACACCCATTTTTGTTAAGTTTGAACAACTTCTGACGTTGTCCGAACGTCAAAGTTGTTGGGAGAACAACTTCGACGTTAATGTGAACAAGATGACGTCACCTAACTTGTTAAGATAACGTTAGAGTTGTTCATAGAACAACTTTGACGTTTGTTGACGTCATACACCCATTTTTGTTTAGTTTGAACAACTTCTGACGTTGTCCGAACGTTAAACTTGTTAGGAGAACAACTTCGACGTTGATGTGAACAAGATGACGTCACCTAACTTGTTGACATAATGTTAGAGTTGTTGACAGAACAACTTTGATGTTTGCTGACGTCATACACCCATTTTTGTTAAGTTTGAACAACTTCTGACGTTGTCCGAACGTCAAACTTGTTAGCAGAACAACTTCGACGTTAATGTGAACAAGATGACGTCACCTAACTTATTAAGATAACGTTAGAGTTGTTCATAGAACAACTTTAACGTTTGCTGACGTCATACACCAATTTTTGTTAAGTTTGAACAACTTCTGATGTTATTCTAACGTCAAACTTGTTCAGTTAACAACTTTCACGTTTATCTGAACAAGTTGACGTACTAACTTGTTGAGAGGAACGTTGTAGTTGTTGAGTGAACAACTTCGACGTTAATATTAATATTTAATAATAAAAAATAGTTAATATAATATAATATTTTATAATAAATTATTATATTTATATATTATTTTAATTATAATATAATATTTTAATTTAATAATAAAATATTAATAATAACTTAAAATATTTATAATATTATTATTATACTATATTTCATAATAAAATATTATATTTATATATTATTTTATTATAATATTATTATTTTAAATTTGCAGCAACCGGTTGAAACCGGTTACTGCAGGTTGAAAGACAAACTATTTGGCTGCCAACTGGCAGCCAAATGTGTTTGTATGGCACAAACAATTTTTGTTGTTTGTACCATAGCCATTCCCGATTTTCTAACCTACGAACATTTGCAGGCACCTAAAAAGGTCGTAGCAAAAGTATCTTCCTCTCATATTAGGAAGAAAAACAAAGAAAATGAAAGCTCCTTCAAACAAATAGATATGAATGAAGACTTTGTAGAAACAATTTCTCTTACTCAAACAATAATAGAGCCTAAAGACGCGGATGTTGAAAATGTGGCAGTCAAATATATGCCAATCCAATTTGTTCCCAATCTAATATCCAAAAATAAGAGAATTCTATGAAGCTAGTCTAATAGAAACTGATTGTGTGTTCATACATAATCAATTAATCATGATGTAGATGGTGAACATACTTATAGTAAGCTATCTATCAATAATATTATCGCACCAGAAAATTGGGGCTTAAACCTATATAATAGAAAGGTTTTCAAAGACCCCAAAATAACAGCAAACTTTTTCGGAGGATATAATTACTTTGACTATATCTAGGCATGGACTTCTATGCTAAATTACCAAAACAAAGGCAAAATGTACAACCAGTTCTTACAATGGACAATCGCCATCAATAAACCTATTCTTCCAGCCTAGTTTCATAAATGGTTCTTAAATTTTGGTCCGCTTATGGAGGTGTTCTTAGAAAAGTCCAACAGTGTTTAAAGAGTTTAAAGTTATAAATCTTCATCACCTCTATCAAGGCAATCATTGCCTACTTTATTTCATGGCCATCCATTGGAGACTATGGATTTTAAAGTGGGACTATAAAATCCTGTGCCTCCCTGGTGATCCATTATGCCTAACCAAGTGAATATTCACAAAATGGTGGAGAAAGCCTACAACCCTTGATAATCTTCACCCCTATAATTACAAACCTCTAGATCTCAAAAAAGTTGATCCTCCTTCACCAACAATACAAGGTCTTACTCAAGATAAGGATGAAGTTAAGTTATCTGATCTTATCTACTTTCTTACGAAAAAGGGAAAAGTATAAATGAGATCAAGTAAAAGCTATCTCAATTATCTGAAGAAAAGATTGAAAATTCCATGACTAGCTCAGAGGACCCCACTTCTGTTTGCTTGGGTGGAGAGAGCCAGGACCCATTCGAGTTTTAGCCTAGTCAAATGTGAATGACTTCACTTGTCGTCTTATGTTGACACCCCTTTTATTGTCACCTGTCGATGCTATAGGATTTCCTCATGACTAGTAAAAGAAGGAATCTTCACTATACACTTGAATTGTTATGTTTTGTAATAATTGTACCTGCTAAGTGTGAGTTGGCTTAAAGATGAGCTCTACCTTCCTATAAAAGGCATAACCTTTGCCAGTGGGGGGCATCATCTCCTTGAACCATAAACTATTGTAATCCTCTTCTCTTCTTGTAAGATAAATCTTATGAAATAAACACTTTTCAAGATTGCTTCAAATTTCTATTTAAGTCTATATTCTCCCTATTATAATTTTATTATACCCTTTACCTTCTTATACTTTAAAAACAATCCTATATAGAAGTGGCATCAAAGCCTTGCCATTTTTTTTTAAGCATGTAGAAGAAGTACCTTATAAGATTTACTTCGCTTAATATATATATTTGAATATATGTATACTAAATCATTTTTAAAAGAAGAGTTTATATGAAAAACTTATCTTTTAAAACTTCATAAACATCTAAAAACTTCAAGATCCAAATCCAATGATTATTGGATCAAATTTTTGAACTAATCCGTTTTAGACTTAAGAAATTTATGCTCTTCAACTGAGGGCAGAGGTTGAGATAGAAAGAGGAAAATTTGTATAAGAACTGAGATTCTTTAGACATTACCCTTTGAGTTTTAGGCCGAGCATTTGGGTCGAATTGGTGGAAGATCTTGTCATGTAGTAGCCATTTGCCAGAGTCAAGTGTTTAAAGGGTTTCTTAAGTCGTTGACTACTCTCTCATTTCAAGCAAAACTAGAAAGCCAAAACTAAAACAAGAAAGAAAATGTTTAGAAGTCTCAGTTCAAGGTCCAGAAATTCCTCCTCTAATCTTGGCTCATCCCTTGATGATGAAGTAAGTTCTTCTTCTTCCATATCTACCTCGACCTTCTTTAAAAATAAAAAGTCAGTCGCTATCTTCAATATAGAGCGACATCTCCAAAATTGGGACATATCTAAAGTTGACTCCTCGTAAATATATAAGAAGGGTCACTTTAAGTTATTTACTGACTATCTCATACAAATGGTAAAAGAATCAATCTCCTTACAAGACAATATGATCGAATTTCAGATGTTGCCCTCACAACTCTTTAAAAATTATAAAAAAATATATAAATATGGTCATATTGGCTTTGTACAGATAGCTATCAAATACTTTACAGGAGAAGGATTAAATACTTCAGTACTGGTATGTGTCCAAGTTAAGACATAATAAATTTAAAAACTTTTTGTTCAGATGTATACAAAGTGGCTTTAATGATGACATAGTATATTTTGACTGTGCTCCCAATTTTCGTTCAAATTACATGATGAAAATACCGGGGATGTATTTATGGCCCCTAGAACAAGCTATCTAGTAGTAGTCTACAGAATGTATTTAAAAACCATGCATACAATAGCTCCAGAACTCAATTTCAAATCCCCAATAAGGGATAAAAGAGGGGTAACGACTCAATTTAGCATTAATGATGCTAAATCAAGTATCGTTGTCCCAAAACAAATAAAATGGGATGAGGTCCAATTTCCCGAAAGTTGGACTCTTGATAATGTCATCCCTTCGAAGCCAGTTCCTTCTACTACTGTAAGAGAAATAAAAGAACAGAATGATGGCTCAATTCAACTAATATTTGAACCAATAAAACCTCAAATAAGTTCTCGAAGGTCTACTTTCTCAATACCCTCCAATCTAATATTTAAGGGTACCATAAAAGAGGAAGATGGAATAAGCAGGCCTACATATGCTGAAAATACTACTGAAAATAATGGACCAAGTAGACCTGATAGCCTGACCTTTTCAGATATGAGCTATTTAAAGTTCAATGTCATGGTAATTTCTCCTAAAAATAAAGAAATAACCATTGACAAAGAAGAGCTAAAACTGAAATATAGCTCTCCAAAAAATGAACAAATAAGATGGTTTGAAATCACATTTACATAAAAACAGAAAGGTTGGCTTCACAATAAATATAATTCATTCCTGATCAAAAGAAAAATAATAGTAGAATTTTTTACCTTCCTCAAAGAATATTTTAGGGTAAAGAATTATCTAATCCATGATTTCCCTGAAAGCAATCTTCAAAAAATAGAAGATCACTATACAACTTTCAGTACATCAGAGGGAAATATCTCCGTTGTACATCCACAGGAAAAATCTCTGGAAATATCAAAAGATGTTAAAGTTGTACCATATAAAGCTTCAACTGCTTCAACACCAAATGATCCAATAAACCATTTGGTTGAGCAAAATAGTTATTCTAATTTGTGTTGACAGACATTGGGAAAGCAAACAACGAGAATAGAATTTGCTTTTGCGAATATACCCATGTCTAAAACACTACAGTCTCCAATAAGTCAGATAAAACACACACACACACACACATTTACATTTATCCAAGC
This sequence comes from Litchi chinensis, assembly GCA_019925255.1. Taxonomy (NCBI): domain Eukaryota; kingdom Viridiplantae; phylum Streptophyta; class Magnoliopsida; order Sapindales; family Sapindaceae; genus Litchi; species Litchi chinensis. The sequence goes on from CM034464.1 coordinate 24,819,072, forward strand.
CCTAAACTCATTTTCAGTTTTCTACAGCTACTCACACCACACATTTTCCCTTATGGCCTCACAGTCACCACCCCTTCTTACTCACAGTTGTCAATGCCGCCCTTTTTCCCCTTCTCCCTCACGATTGGCACCCCTCCTCCCTCATGGTCACCACGCCTCCTCTCTGACATCGTAGCCCCTCTTTCCTTATGGTCGCAGCCCTTCCTCCCTCACTGTCACTGCCCTTCCTCCTTCACAATCATTATGCTTTCTTCATAGCTCCGCCACCATATCCACCGTCCCCACTACTAGATCCACCATCTCTACCACCTTTGTCTCCCAAAACAGACATTCTCTGTATTTTGATATTTATCTTCATTTTATTTTTTTAATTAAATAAAACTAAAATTTACGGTTGCATATCTAGCTAAGTACTAGGAATGTACTTACCAAAAACCATATCATCATTTTATTGGAGGTGATTGATTGATCTGGAATTGTTACTTGGTGATTTAATCTGTATAAAAGTTTTATTGAACTTAATTATAAGTATTTGAAACTTTGAGATTTATTTGTTTGGCTATGGTTCCCCTCAAAAATCAAACCAATACTTGATATGTGTTGTATCTATTATTCTGTGTTCATGTTTGATTTAAACGAATGGCTGAAGGAATTCAACGTTAAACAAATTAAATAGTTAAAGAATTAAATGGGTTAAATGAATTAATGGATTGATGGATTAATGGGTTTGGAATCCATTAACCCAATTTGATTTGATTTGCTTATGGATTCAACCAATTCGATATAAATTAATTTAAGAAATAGGTCAGCATTTTTGAATTCGATACGAATTTATTTATAAAAGAATAACATGACATGACACGACAACCAGTTTGCCACCTCCATTATCAATTAAAAGAGTGAGGGAAACTAATAGTTTTTAGGAAACAAATATAAACATAAAGATGTCAATATGAGAAAAATAGTGTCTAAAAATAGCATAGTTTACCATCATATCATCAAAAAAGTAGGTTTATTGTATTATGTACTCATTCATTGAGAATACTTAAAGTTGGTGAAAAACAATGAGTAAAAAATTCTTTTTAATATATTTGTCTTTTCTCTAGCTTTGACGGACAGTATGTATATACAACATTGAGGTACACTAATTTGAATTATTTTCTTTTCATCTAAGCATCATAAACCACACAACATTTCAGAATAGTAGTTTACATATCAACAAATATTGTACCATATTTAAAAACTTTTGGGTATGTTTAAATCATTAAAAAATAAAAAATAAAAAATAAAAAATAAAAAATAAAAGATAAAAGAAGAAGAAAGAGAAAGAGAACATGAACATTATAATGATACAAAGTTTTATACATCTTCTCATTCATTATAATTTTTTTATTGTATACTTTTTAGTGAGACAAGCTCAGTACCAATAATATTAAATTACATGTTTGTTATTAAAAATTAAATAACTCAAATAAATTTGTAATCTGTATGAATACTAAATAGTAAATACGCTCTCAAGTTGTTCTCTTCATCCATTCTCCATTCAATGAATGATGCATATACAAATTTGTATTTTCATATACTTTCTTTCTTTTTCTTTTTTTTTTAATATCTGAAATGTGAAACTTGTAATAATTTTTATGTTCAAAAAGTACATGAATGTACAAATTTGTACATGTATCATACATTGAGACTAGATTGAAAGAGTTCCTCTTCACAAAATTGGTCAATCCTCAAACTATCAAATTTAATAGTATCATATATTCTGATTTAATCAAGTGAACACCCTAGAAAACAGTACAAAAAATGCATGAGTTATGACACTAGCACTAAAAAGCTAAACAAAGTTTTTTTTTTTTTTTTTTTTTTGTAATTAGCATAATTAATACTTGAACAAACTAATTTTTGGTTTACGAAGTTGTCAACGTTGAATTTCAGTCGACGAGTATTCAATGCCCAATATCTATAATCAATGTGAGAAAACACGGAAATCTAGAAAAAGACAATAAAGAATCAAAGACAAACGGAGGAACAAAAGGGGTTTAACGTGGTTCAGCAATAATAGGCCTACGTCCACGACCGTCTCTTTTAATCTTTGCAGAGTGACAATATATTATTAATTTCTTATCATCTCTGTTACAATGATTTTAATCCCTATTTATAGATGAAGAGACGTTACAAATTAAGGAACAATAAATAGGAAGAGAATCATGAATTAATTATACTTCCTTATATGTTTGAATAAAATCAGGAATCTACTCCTTAAAATCCAGGGTAATGTTGATTGAGTTTGAATTTGAATTAACTTTCATATCTGATGAGGAAATCACGTGAGAGAATCACGATTGGACTAGGTAACTGCCTGTTTTGGAAGATACCACATTAATTGCATCATGAGTGAACTGCTGACTGTATGGCGGTTTCGAGCTCAAGCTGGAGCTCGTTGATAAGCGAGCTGTGAATAAGGCGAGCTATAACCTGGCTATGTTTACGAGCTCATTGATGCAAACTGAAAAGATTACTTGAGCGAGCTGCAGAGCTCGCTAGGCTTAGAATTGATATCTAGGCCTCGTCTGATAGGCCTTGATTGGTTTGACTTTATTGGGTCTTCTGTCGGGCCTAAGCTGGGCTTTTACCAGCCCATTAAATGAGTCCGAAAAATACATACAACATCAGTCCCCCAGCTCTCAGTTAGTTCTGCGAACTGAGAGCTCGAGCCCGCTAGTAAAAACTGACTTCCCTGGCACGCTAACTTGAATTACTGCTTTCACGCACTTTCAAATTCCATCTTATCAGTTACGACACGTGTCAGCCATGCAGGAGGTAACTGAACCGACACTGGCACGTTCCTTACACGCGTATTTAATGCGTATGTCTTTCAACTGACGATTACATGATTACACGACCGTACCTCGCGCTGCGCCGTTAGATTATTGATGGTTACATAGCACACAAATCTGACGGTTGGGGCTCGAGCTCGTTCACCTATATAAATCGATGGAGCCCTCTTCATTTTCTTTTTTATTTTTCATTTTCGCTCGAAGCAACCAAGCAACCAAGCAACCAAGTTCACAAGACCCACTGTCTTTTCACGAAATCAACATTTCCAGTCGCCATTTTTTGTCATTCTTATCAGCGATTCAAGGTAAAACATTTGATTTCTTTCTTCAAACTTTCTGTTTTTCTTTTTGGTTTATTTTTGCTGAGTTCATGTTGCACTCGCATTTGCGTTTTATTCATCACTGTTGCTGTTGCTTCAAATGGCTTGAATATGGCATGTTGCTGTTAAATGTTCACCGTTCTGGATTTTTTGCTAAACAAAACTCTTCAACTTCTGTTGATTTGATCTTGTTACGTATTTATCTGCGACCTGATTACTGTTTGTGGTTTGTCATGCATGCGAACTGTAGAATTAGGCCCTTGTAAACCATTAGCTCGCAGGTCGTTTATTCATAGGTCAAGCCCCCCATTATATGAATGACTTGCGAAGTAGGAGACTTGGAATATTTAGCATTAACAACTTGTTCGCTGCGACCTGAAAATGCTTTCTTTGTACAGATGTCTTCAAACGGAGCTAGTAAGGAAACTACTCGAGGTAGGGAGGCCCATGAGCGAGATAAAGCTCGAGAGCATGTTAGGTAAGGAAGAGAAGCTCGGGACACATTTGCCCACCATTCCTCTACATTGGAAATTTTCGATGTGGTAGGGCTCAGCATTCAATTTCACATCCCTATGGGTTGTCGCGCACTGATACCTGCTCCTAAAAACCATGCATGCTATCCACCAAGAGGGTACGTCGCTGTTAGTGCTCAACATCTCGAGCAGGGACTAAGGTTCTCATACCTCCTTATTTGATCACGTTCCTCAATACAGTCAAGCTCGCGCCATTTCAATTGACACCGAACTCCTATGCGCAACTGACCTCGTTGGCTTTGGCCTTCCTCAAGAACGACCTTCTTCACCCAACCCCAAAGATCATACAACAATTTTACAGCTTTAAGGCTGTAAGCACAAAAGAGGGAGAGAAACCCGACGACATCTATTATCTCACAGCTCGTCCGTCGGAATATAAGGACCTCTTGCCCCAAGGAGAAGCGAAGGGCAAGTCAAATGTTGGGAAGTACAAAACGAGCTGGTTCTACATTTCCTGCCCCTCTCTCGCGGGTCTCAACAATTGCAGTTTCGTTCTATAACCAGGTATGCAGGAATGAAAACTTAGCGAGCTGATTGATTTTTTTTTTTTTAAAAAAAAAAACTTTGCTTTGCAGTGCTGAAAGCGGACGAGTCTCCTCTCAGCAGAAAGGAAAAAGAGGCTCTTGACGTGCTTGCGAAATCGGAGGAAGCGAGCATCAGCAGCAAGTTCAACGATGCTCTTCTTAGCGCTTATGGCCTTACTCCTCCTAAGGAAACTCCGCTTCTGCGACCTGAAGAGGACATAGGGAACATGGGTGACACCCCTAGACTTCCTTCCGTCCTTGAAGTCCCAGTCCAGGAAGGGGATACATCTGCTCATCGACCTCCAAAACCTGTCACTACGCGAGCAGCGGGAACAATTCGTGCACCTTCTTCAGCTCGGAAAGCTTCCACTCAAGGTGCTTTTGCTCGCTCCCCAGCTCGGGTGAAAATGGCTTCAACCTGCGCTCCATCAAAGGACGCATCTCGAACTTCTTCTCCAGCTCCTGCTCCAGTTCAGACAGGATCAACTCCAGCCCGTGCAGCCCCTATTGTGCAGGTAGATTCACCCTCCCCAAATCATACAACTGTCTCAAAGGCTCTTTTGCCTATTTCAGCTCGCACTTCAGCAACGGGTGTCTCTCAAAAAATTGCTTCTTCATCTCTTGCTCCTTCCACTGGGTGAGTTCCAACCAATAGGAGGAAACTTACTCTTTTGAAGTTCCCTTATGAAACTCCTACCAAGACTTCAGCTCTTTCAACAGCTCTAGCGAAGCGACCAGCTGAAACCTCGGCCTCTCCAGCTGTTTCTTCAAAATGCCCAAAGCCATCTGCCAAGGACCAGGCTCCTGCAGCTGCTGTTTCTAGCGAGGTGCCATTTTCAACCGTATTTGTGGACCTTCAGTTGGTTCCGCACCAGAGCTCGCAGCAAAGGGAAGTTCTACCTAAGGTCGCTTCCCTGCATAGGGAAGGGGAAGCTCCGTCCGAGGCCGGTCAGGCCCCCCAAGCTGGCACCAGTAGCATAATGATGATGAGATGGTCTAAGCGTACCTTTTTTACTCGCAATACTGCTTACAAGGATATAGAGCCTGATGCCCTAGAGGCTGAAAGAACACTGTCTCTAACGAGGCCAGAGATCGAAGTTAGGCCTGGGGGAAGGTATTTGACTTTTTTCCTAGATAATTGGACAACAATTATATTGACTCACACCAGGCCTTTGAAGAATAGGACCCTCAAGGGCACGGACCTGGATGAGTTCGCAGCTCGGCATGCCATGCTGGTTAGTTTTCCTTTATTTTTTACTTCTTTGCTTTATCAAGTATTAACTTGTGAAATTTTCAGGCTATCCTTGCATCGATGAAGAGCAGGAGGTTGACCAAGCTCACTGAGGATCGAATAATGAAGCTGGAGGATGCTAACAATGAGATAGCGCACTTGGCTGAGAAGATCATTGAGGGCGATGAAGCTCAGATAGCTGCAGCGGATGCTGCTAAGCAGGCAGCTGAAGAAGCTATGCGAAGACTGGGAAATGAATGTGACTCGTTCAGGAATGAGCTTCACAAAGTGAGGGAAGAGCTAAAACAATCTGAGCAGCGGGCAGAGCTGGCCAAGCAGCGAGCTTCAATTGTAGAGGATAAAATTGAAGTGCTTAATCGTCAGGTTGATGTGGCAGTGACGCGAGCTGAGGCTGTTGAAAAGTGAGCTAGAGAAATGGAAGCTGCTGCTCAACGAGCTGAAGAAGCTGAGCAACGGGCTAATACCGAGGTGCAAAGGGCTGAGACTGCTGAGAAACGTGCTGAAGAAGTTGAAGCGGTAACTAAACGTACTGAGGAAGCTGAGCACTGAGCTGAAGTGCTTAGGCAACAGGTGGGGGAGGTAATTCAGCGAGCCGAGGCTGCAGAGCAGCAGATAGAGGCTATGAAGCAAGAGGCCGGGGTCATCAATCGCAATGCAGATAACGCCTTTGAAGAGCTTACTGTCTTCATAGTACAGTCGGCTCAGGAATTGAAAATATGGGTTACTGAAGCAAAGGACGAGGCTGAGGAAACAACAGGCCACAATTTTCTCTATACGCTATGGAAGTCCCATCCGGAGATGGATTTTTCTATTTTTGGGGATGTGGGACTCGAAACTGTAGAGGAGTTCAAAGCAAGAGCCGCCTCGTCTTTTGCTGATCCAATCCCTTTGGAGGAGGCCCCTGGTGCGACCTCTCAAACTGAGCCTGTGGCGACCTCGAGCTTCCTAGCTCGTCTCCTCCCCGCGAGGACCCTCCATTAGGCCCTGATCCTTCAGCTCAAAATTAGCAGTTTATTATCTATGCTTGTATTTTTTCAGCTTTCATTTGTAATGAATTTTTTGAGTTTAATGCAATTTACTTTCGTTACTTCTTCTTTGTCGAATGCATTTAAGCTATTTCATTTGTTATATCATATTTTATGATTCAAGTTATCGAACTTCTTGCGAGCTAATTGTTGACAAGCTTGAAACTTGATACAATAACTAAAGCAATCGCTTAATTCAATAGTTAAAATATCTCGCAATACAAGCAATTGATCAATTGTAATGTTGACGAACTATACATGGGTATTCAATCACACTTGCTTTTTAGGTTCTTTAGTTTAGCGAGCTATGTAGGGGCACTTAGCCTCCTGCTTTTTAGGCTCTTTTGTTTTTAACAAGCTATGCAAAGATACTTAGTCACTGCTTTTTAGGCTTCTTATTTTATTTTTAGTGAGCTATGTAGGGACACTTAGTCACCTGCTTTTTTGGCTCTTTTCTTTTAGCGAACTATGCAAGGGGTCGTCACCTCGCCTGCTTTTTAGGCTCTTTTATTTTTAACGAACTATGCAGAGGCACTTAGCCACTGCTTTTGAGGCTTCTTCTTTTATTTTTAGCGAGCTATGTAGGGACACTCAGTCATCTGCTCTTTTGACTCTTTTCTTTTAGCGAGCTATGCAGAGGGTCGTCACCTTGCCTGCTTTTTAGGCTCTTTTATTTTTAATGAGCTATCTAGAGACACTTAGCCATCTGTTTTTTTGGCTCTTTTCTTTTAGCGAGCTATGCAGGGACACTTAGTCACCTGTTTTTTTTTTACTTTTTTATTTTTAACGAGCTGTGTAGAGACGCTTAGCCACCTGCTTTTTTGGCTCTTTTGTTTAGCGAGCTATGAAGCTCGGAGCCCGTTAGTCTAGTGAAATGAGTTGAATCATAAGCGGAGGGAGGGGGAGGAGGGGGGAAATAGAGCTTTCATTAACTAAAATGAGTTTGAATTACATATAACAAAAGAGTTTATTGATAATAAGGGCGAAGATGCTCAGTATTCCAAGCTCGAGGAACTTCAACTCCATTCTCATTAGCTAAACGATAAGCTCCATTCCCCAAGTTTGTTTTGACAACATAGGGTTCTTCTTAGTTCGGGCCTAAGGATCCATCACTTGGCTTGCGGGCTCCTAGCAGAATGAGACGTAAAACTAAGTCTCCAACATTGAATCTGTGAATCCGAGCATACTTGTTGTAGTACCTCGCTATTCTCTGTTGATAGACAGCTATGCTCAACCTGGCTGTCTCCCTGACTTCTTCAAGCAGGTCCAAGTTTGCAGCAAGTAATTGATCATCATCATTTGGATTGAAGGTCGCTCTTCGCTGCGAGGTGACTTCCAACTCAGCTGAGATCATGGCTTCAGACCTATACACCATTGAGAACAGGGTTTCCTCTATGGAACCGCGAGTTGTGGTTCTGTAGGACCATAACACTTTTTGGAGTTTGTCTACCCATGCTCATTTCTTTGCTTCCAGTTTCATTTTTAGGGTCTGCTTTATGATTTTGTTCACAGCTTCTATTTGGCCATTGGCTTGTGGATGATCCACTGCTGAGAAGCTCTTGACTATCTTCAACTCGCTACAGAACCTAAGAAACTGGTCGCTGCTGAACTGGGTCTCATTATCTATCACGATCTGCTGTAGGACCCCAAATCTGTAAATGATATTACTCCACACAAACTTCTCAATCTTCGTTGTGGAGATTTCTGCTAGCTCCTTCGCTTCTGTCTACTTGGTGAAGTAATCCACCGCGACCACTGCATATTTGCATCTCCCACGAGCCATTGACAGAGGCCCGATCAAATCTATCCCCCATATTGCAAAGGGCCATGGACTCACCATTTGTTGGAGATAAGTTGGTGGAGCCTGTGGAACTTGGGCGAACCTCTGACACTTGTCACATTTTTTAACCAAGTTGATGGCGTCCTGCCTCATGGTGGGCCAATAGAACCTTGACGAAGTGCCTTCTGAGCTAGAGACAGCCCCCCAGCGTGATTCCTACAATGACCTTCGTGTATCTGCCTCAGTACTGTTTCACATTCAGGGCCATCAATGCACCTTAACAGTGGAGCTGAGAACCTCTTCTTGTATAGTGCGTTATCATATATGTAATATCTGGCTGCTCTAGCTCGCAGACACCGTGCTTCCAGCTTATTACTTGGCAGCTTTCCATCTTGCAAATAATTGAGAATTGGGCTCATCCAAGAATTGGGCCGCACAGTTATTGCCATCATTACATTCTTTTCTTCTGTACTTGGGGCTGGTAGGAACTCTACTGGGATTGCCCCCAAAAAGTCTGCGTCTCGGGTGGTTGCCAAACGAGTTAATGCATCTACATGTGCGTTCTGAGCTCACGGGATTTGCTTCACCTTATATTTCTGAAATGCACCTAGCAGCTCATGAACTTTCTAGAGATAAAGGGCCATCTTCGGTCCCTTGGCCTGGTATTCCCCCAATATGTGGCAGACAACGAGCTGCGAATCGCTGAAGACCTTCAATCGCTTAGCTTGCATTTCCTTAGCCAAACGCAGACCTGCAAGCAGAGCTTCATACTCAGCCTCATTGTTTGTTGCCTGAAAGCCAAATCTCAAAGCACAAAGGATTTTGTGGCCTTCAAGACTGATCAGTAGAATTTCAGCTCCAACCCTCTGCTCGCTGGATGATCCATCAACATACAGCTCCTAGGTCGGACCTTCAGAAGATTCAGCTTCATCGTCCACAGGTCTTGTAAATTCTGCAATGAAATCTGTCAAGGCTTGGGCTTTGATGGCTGTTCTTAGTTTAAACTGGATGTCGAACTGTGCAAGCTCCACTGCCCATTTCAATAATCGACCTGAAGTGTCTGCCTTCTGTAAAACTTGTTTCAGCAGGTACTGGGTGAAGACTTCAATTATATGAGCCTGAAAGTAAGGTCGCAACTTCCTCGATGTGATCACCAGGCAGTAAGCTAGTTTCTCCATTTGCGAGTACCTGGTTTTAGCATCTTGCAATCGTTTGCTTATATAATACACTGGAAGCTGCATCTTTTTTTCTTCCCTTACCAATGCAGCACTTAGAGCTTGCTGTGACACTCCCAAGTACAAAATCAGTTTTTCTCCTTCTTTGGGCTTAGAAAGGAGTGGAGCTCATCCCATGTATTCTTTCAGCTGTTGGAAGGTTGTTTCACACTGCTCAGTCCACTCGAAGCTCTTTGCCTTCTTTAGAATGTCAAAGAATGAGACGTATTTATCCGTAGCTTTCGAAATGAATCTGCTTAGTACTGCGACCTGGCCATTGAGGTTCTGTACATCTTTCACCCTTGTAGGTGACCCCATATCGATGAGTGCCTTGATCTTCTCGGGATTGGCCTCAATACCCCTACTGTTCACCATAAAGCTAAGAAACTTCCCAAAAGCTACTCCAAACGCACACTTAAGCGGATTTAACTTCATCTGGTAGCTCTTCAGAATCTAAAACATCTCCCCGAGATCCCACACATGGTCACCAACCTGCTTGAACTTTACCAACATATCATCGACATAGACCTCCAGTATTTTTCAACATCATGTTCACCAAGCGTTGGTAAGTCACTCCAGTTATTTTTAACCCGAAGGGCATCACCTTGTAACAATATAAGCCTCGATCAGTCATGAATGAGGTGTGCTCTTCGTCCTTGGGTTTCATTGGGATCTGGTTATATCCCGAATATGCGTCCATGAAGCTCAGGAGCTCGTGGCCAGCAGTAGCGTCCACGAGCTGATCTATCCTCGGTAGGGGAAAACTGTCTTTTGGGCACGCTTTATTCAGGTCAGTGAAGTCGATGCAAGTTCTCCACTTGCCGTTCTTTTTCTTCACTGGCACAGGATTGACGACCCAGGTCGGGTAGTAAGTTTCTCTGATGAATTTGTTAACCAGTAACTTGTCTACCTCTTCTTTCAGTGCTAAGTAGCGTTCCTCTGTCATTGCCCTTCTTTTCTGATGAATTGGGTTGAAGTGAGGATCAATGTTCAGCCTGTGAGACATCATTTTGGGATCTATCCCTACCATATCCTCATGATTCCATGTAAACACATTCAAGTTCGCCTTCAAGAAGTCAGCGAGCTGGGCTCTCAATTCTGGTGCCAAACCTCTTCCTAGCTTCAAGCACCTCTCTAGATCTACCTCGCTGACTTGTACATCTTCCAACTCTTCAACTGGACCAGTAGCTAGGTCTGCATCTACCTCGCGAGGGTCAAAGTCGTGATTAATTCCTTTTTCTGTCATGGGTTGTGGCTCGCCCCTCGAAACCACATTCACTTTTTTTCCTCTCACGTCCATCTTAACAGCATTTTCATAGCAGCGCGCGGCTAAGTGCTGCTCTCCTCGAACACATCCGATGCCATTAGGAGTTGGGAACTTGACTGTAAGAGTTCTGGTCGAAGTAACCACATCCAACTCGTTCATGGCAGGTCTCCTCAGAACCACATTATAGGCTGATGGGTAGTCAATTATTAAGAAATCTGTCAGAGTTGTTGTCTGACGACCTACCTCCCCAAGAGTCAATGGCAACTTGATCTGGCCCACCGATACTACAACATCTCCAGTGAAACCATATAACGGCTCTGGAGACGGTCTTATGTGTTCTGCTTGCAGCCATATCTGATCAAAACAGCTCATATACATCATGTTCACTGAGCTCGCAGTGTCGATCATGATGCGTCGCACCTCCATGTTGCTAATTCTAGCTCGTATAACTAGTGCATCATTATGAGACCAGATCACACCTCTAGCATCTTCATCAGTAAACACAATCTCGTCCGAGGTCATTTTTGCTCTTTTTGACAGTCCATCCGACCCATTGAACTGAAAAGTATGATTCGCCTCTCGGACGTATCTCTCATGTGATCTGTTTGACACACCTGCGATATGGGGGCCGCCATGGATTGTGAAAATTATCCTTACCGCAGGTTCATGTTTTGGCTCGGGAGCTCGTTGGGGCTGCTGTTGGTGAGTTGGCTATTGTTGGTGAAGTCGTTCCTGCCGAGGTCGCGAGTCTGCAGGTCATTCCACATAATCTCTCAAGCGACCTTTCCTGATCAATTTTTCAATGGCGTCCTTCAACGCCCAACAATCCGAAGTATTGTGTCTAACCTCATTATGATAGGCACAAAACTTGCTTCTATCTCTTTGATGAATAGGGGCTCTCAAAGGATAGGGTTTTCCAAAGTCCTCCATGTTCTTCTCTGCTACAAAGATCCTGTCTTGTGAGTCTGATAGGATGCTGTAATGCTCATAGCGGCCTTGACGCTGAGGTCGCTCATTCCTTAGCTCTCTCCTTGCCTTTTTAGTAATCTAAATACTTGAGCCACTGTTTCTATCTTCTTCGTTCCTACTATTGTTTCTTCTCTTTGGCTGGCTGGAACTGCCCGCTTCGTTCTTATGATTTTGCTTTTTGGAGCGGAAGGTCTCTTCACATCTAATCTCCTTCGCAGCTTGCTCGTAGAACTCTCTCAGATCCTTCACTGGGGACTTATAAATGCTCTCGTATACTTTCGTTTGATGGATGTTCAACATTCGCGACCTCGCGTCTGAACCTGGTGATATACTCTTTCAAAGACTCATCTTGACACTGGAAGATGGTAGCTAGGTGGCAGGATGGAGCGAGCTGCCTTCTCAGTGCCTTGTATTGACCAACGAAATTCTGTTGGCATTCTTCCCACCTGCCTCTGCTACGAGCTGAGAGATTCTTGAACCATGTTCTTGGAATGTCCCCCAAAGTAGCTGAGAATACACGACATTTCAGCATGGGATTACTGGTTTGTAGGTCCATCTGAACGTTAAAGGCATCGAGATGGTCGTAGGGATCACTGTCCCCGTTGTATTGTTGAATATTCGGTATCTTAAACCTCGGAGGGAGAGGCTGTGTCTCAATCTCCCTTGTAAATGGGGTCCTCTCTCTGTAAAGCCCACGCTACTTTGGGACTCCAGGTCGTGCCTCCAACTGCTGGACCCTTTGAAGGAGTTCCTCTACTTGTGGATCTCGGAGCTCGTATCTCCTCCTGTGGTCATGACTTGGGGAAGGATGCTCTGGGTCATACCTTTCATGCTCTTCAAGCCAACCCCCAGGCTGATGGGACCCTGCATGTCGCCCATTCGTCTCATCAATATTTCGACCTGTAGCTCGGACTCTATCGTGCCCAACCTCAGTTCGTTGGTGTCCATCATGGCTCGGCCTTATTACCAAGCTAGCTGGACACGCGACCTTCCTTTCTTCGCTGATAGAGTGTCCTCCAGTTCTAGAACGCGCATTGGAGGAGCGAGCTGAGCCTGCCGGTCTCGGGACTTCCCTTGCTAGCCGATTGGGTACCTGTATCGCTTCATAATGCTAGGGCACAAACCTTGGTATCTGAATTTCGACCCTAGGCACGTTCTGCACTTGAGCTTGCACCAACATATTGACAGCCTCTATGAGCTGTCTGACCATGTTCTCGAGCGCCTTTTACCTCTGGTACCACACCTGTTGTCCATCCACTACTAGGGCGTTTGGAACTGGCTGACGGGGAGGCAAAGGCGATATGTTTGCTGCAGCACCAGTTATCTGACCATACGACGTTCCAGCTACATGCATGGGTGCACCTTCCACCTGCTGCGCATCATGTTGATGGTAACTGGGCTGACTCTCTGCCTGGTCAGCCTGAGAGCCCATGTACTTGGTTTGTCTGGTTCTTGCCATGTTGTCAGAAATCAAGAAATCGAGATGAAAAAGACTGCAGTTTGAGCCCTCCTTCTAGCGCCAGAATGTTGACGTTGAATTTCTATCGATGAGTATTCAATTCCCAATACCTGCAATCAATGTGAAAAAATACGAAATCTAGAAAAAGACAATAAAGAACCAAAGACAAACGAAGGAACAAAAGGGGTTTAACATGGTTCAGCAATAATAGACCTACGTCCACGACTGTCTCTCTTAATCTCTGCAGAGTGACAGTATATTATTAATTTCTGATCATCTCTGTTACAATGATTTTAACCCCTATTTATAGGGGAAGGGGCGTTTCAAATTAAGGAACAATAAATAGGAAGAGAATCATGAATTAATTATACTTCCTTATATGTTTGAATAAAATCAGGAAATTGCTCCTTAAAATCCGGGATAATGCTGATTAAGTTTGAATTTGAATTAACTTCCATATCTAATGAGGAAATCACGTGAGAGAATCACGATTGGATTAGGTAATTGTCTATTCTGGAAGATACCGCATTAATTGCATCATGAGTGAACTGCTGACTGTACGGCAGTTTTGAGCTCAAGCTGGAGCTCGTTGATAAGCGAGCTGTGAATGAAGCGAGCTATAACCTGGTTGTGTTTACGAGCTCATTGATGCAAACTGAAGAGATTACTTGAGCGAGCTGCAGAACTCGCTGGGCTTAGAGTTGATATCTGGGCCTCATCTAATAGGCCTTGATTGGTTTGACTTTATTAGGCCTTCTGTCGGGTCTAAGCTGGGCTTTTACCAACCCATTTAATGAGTTCGAAAAATACATACAACAAAAGTAATACTTAGTTTACTCTGCTAAAAGAACACTTACTTTTGTTAGTGCTAGGAAAAAAAAAAGGCTTTTTAAGTGATATCAAATTCACTAGCATAATAAGAAAAAAAAAATCCAAACATAATGTTATTGCAAATGCAGAAGTAGAACAAGTGAGAGTAAAACAAAATATTGACTCAAACAAATACATCAATCCAAGACCTAGATGTTGAAACAAAAAAAAAAATTAGAAAATAGTTTTTTATGAAAATATGTATCGGTCACAATTCAATCACATAATGTGAACATAAGATAATAAATTATTCCAACCATAAAGAAAAGAAATTAAATAGCATCAACTTAGTTGTATAATTTGAAAATTTAAATAGATATGACAATATAGTCTAAAGATTTGACATCTAAAAATGAATAAATTAAACAAAGCACAACAAAGTTCTATAAGAGAGATTAATTATATTTAAAGGCACATTCTAATGTATACTTGAGTATCGATATACCTAACAACTATAAATGAATGATTGTATTCTAAAACTACTAATTGTATTTTATTATATTTGATTATATATTTTTTATATCTGATTATAACTAACTGAGTTATATCACATCTACAACAATCGATTATGTTTAGTAGTAATTAGATATAATAAAATACAATAAATAATTTTAGAATATAATCAATTCAAGTGTATCGATACTCAAGTGTATTATAGATAATACCATATTAAAATATAGAAGCATTTAATTTACCTTGCTTAGGAGGATGTCTCCTTCAATCTTTTGGGGTGTGGTCATCTATCGCCTCGTAGTTATGGTGGACATTTGCCAAAGACAAAATATTTTCATGGTCACCAACATGAGACCTTCTGCCGACTTCTTCAATATATTTAGACATACATCAAATACACGCCACACAGCCCACACTTCTCAATTTTAGAATACTGTTGGTGAAAATATGTTATTTCAATCTCGAAAGAGATTTCTTTTGCCTCACATAATGCATGGGGAAGGAAAATGGGAGAATAGGAGACTTCACAAATACATGGTTTGACCGCCTAATAAATGCACTACTGAATTGTCCTTGCCTAATAAATGATTGTCCATCCTTTGATTTGAGTTTGCAAGTCCGATTAATGGCCTCATTCTCTGGAAAAGGATATTGATAGTCTTGACATGGTGCCACAACAACGCACAAAACAAAACCCATGAAGCTCTGATTTAGCCAATTTGGTAATAGATTTATGAAATATCCTCTACTTTGAAAATTAAACCATCCTGGAACCTCACATCCAGGATAACAAAATAGAACACTTGCCTAGACAACAAAAGTAATTAATTTATTTAACATAGTTGACACTAATGTTGAATTATTTTTCTTTAGAAAAAAAAGAAATTTTTTAATAAATTATTCTTTAAGAAAAAAAAAATATTAGATTTATGAAGTCACTGCTTTTTTCCTTCTTTTTTTCTTTATATTATTTGACCACTCAATAAAAAAACAAAATAATTTAACATATCCAATTTAGATTATTTAATTATTAAGTGCAATGTTTTCAAAGAAAATAAATAAGTATCAAGTGAAAACAATAAATTGAAAAGATGGAAGTAATTAAAGCAAACCTTCTTCACTATTTGTAGAGCGTGAAGAGCATTCTTCACACTATCTTTAAAATCAGAGAGTGCAGTACAATCTTGAAAAGAAAGAAAGGACAATAATTCCAATGGAGTGCCACCTCTGCCTCCCAACTGTACCCTGGATAAACATTTAACCATCTCACAATAGCTCAAGTCCAGATACACTCTACATTTTATGGCGTAATCAAGAAACTGTTCGTCATCGAGATCATCTTCAAAAAACTCTTTGCTATCACCATCACTTCGATTTAGTCGCTGATCAACAGTCTCTAAGAACCCACGTGCTCTGTCCTGAATCTCTAATCCACTAAAACTTAACTTCTTAAACTTCTTCAGATATATTATAGATGATGGTGATTCCCTTATAGAAGTTCGTTTAGCAGAGAGGATCTTCAAAGAATTTAAACTTCCTGTATCATTAGGTAACTGATCAAGTTCTGAACAACCATCAAGATAGAGAGTTTGAAGAGATTTCCACTTACAAATTCTACTTGGAAGTCTCTAAAGCTTTTTACAACAATTAAGATTCAAACTCTATAATCTGCTTATTTTTGTAAAGGATAAAGGAAGTTCTTCTATAACGTAGGAACTTAAACAAAACCTTTCTTACATGGCATCCCATGCAAGGTCTCGAGATTATAACAGCTAAAGAGCTTAAGATCTCTGAGAGACATCAAACCACTGAAATCTGGAATAGCCTTGAGGCTAGAGCAGAAGTTTAGATCTAAGAAGTCAAGCTCATTGAGACAATTTCATGCAAATACATGCAGTGAAACAGATTCAATTTCTTAAGGTTTGGGGAGCCTCAGAAGTCTGGGCAACTGGTTAGGTAGGAGACACTGAGGTCAACTTCTTTCAACTTAGCAAGAGGCTGTAATTAAGTACCAAAAATACAGAAAACAACATTAACTCATTCAGTACTTAATACAGTATTATATATATATATAACAACATCACTACTGCAATATAAATGTGAATAACATACCAGAACACCGTTCCATAGTTATTCAACTTTACTTTCTCTCATGTTAAGTATAATGAGGTTTACTAGAGAAAGACTTGACAATGGTGAATTGACCGAACATCCATGCCAGCTAAGATATCTTAGTGCAGCAAAGTTATAGTCGAGGCCTTGAATAACATGCGCTTGATTCGTTTCTTCAGAACTTGAGTTATAAACCTTTAGGATCCTTAGTCTATGCATTTTTATAAAATCACTAGGATTTAAAAGTATATTATTTCTTATTTTTGACATATCCAAAGCAATGCCTTCAATTGTTTTAGTACCCTAACATATATTCATAAGCAATACAATTAAAGTTAGTACCAAATATGTTATTCTTTACTAGAGTTGTTTAATTGACAAAGAAACATACCTCAAAAATAAATTAAAAAAAAAAAAGAAACATCACCATATTTTTTAAAATGTTAATGAACATTCATTTTTTACCAAAAAAAAATTGAAGGTTTTTTTTACTTTTTTTCAGTGCGGGCAATATTTCATGTGTAAACCCTTAGTCTCGATTATGAACTTTTTAGTGTTAGACGCTAGATTATAAAATTAAAATGATAAATCTCGTCAACATTAATCTAACCAGGGACATTGAAGAGTTAACGACCATTGAAGAACCATACGATAATTGTTTTAATAAGAAAAAGTCAAAGAATGGTAAAATAGTCTTTTTATAAATAAGAGATAATTTATGAGTGACAATATGGTCAAATCCAAAATAAGAATTATATATATGAATATCCATAAGTATTAGACATTTACCACTTGATTGAAATTAAAAAATTTTAAGTGATAGTCAAAGTAAGTCAAAGAGGATATGATGGTCATTCTAGGAAAAGTTACTTAAATATATATGACACTTAGACAAAAAAATTGAAGAAAGAAAGAAGAAGAAATCGTGAGGTTGAGAGAGGGAGAGAGTGAAGGGATGGCAAATCAAGGGGGAAGAAGAAGTGAGCTTTTCTAACTAAATCCAAGGCTCCAAAGCAAGATGTTGTGTTGATCTAAGCTAGGAGAGCAAAACCTAACCAAGATTAAGGTAAGATATCATCCTCTCTCTCTCTCTACTTTGATGATAGTTGGAATGGTATGGGTATAATGATAATTATGTTGATATAGTATGTTGTGATAGGTGTTTTACACTTAAAACAAGTGTAAAACCCTAAGTGTGTGATATGGAAGTTTAGACGGCATGTTATAGTGTATGGATGTTAGGTTAGGGTTTATAAATGAAAAATCTTAAATGATGATTTGAGAAAGTGAAATGTCAAATAAGTTGCACATATGTTGTTTGTTGAAATGTCTAAGAGAGTAACTTAGTGAAAATAGTGAAAATAAAATAAAATGAAGTGTTGCATGAGAATGTGCGGGTATCATGGCATATGTAGAATGTGTAATATCATTGTGTTTTGATCCAAATAAGCTTAGATTCACACATAATAAAAGTTAGAAAAACATATAGAAGTGATAGAGTTGTCAAAAGAGTGGTATTGAACTAAGTTGAGAATCCCGGGCTCAATGAAGGGGCTGTGGTGACCTGCACTCTTTGAGCTTATTTTGAGTTGTTCTAAACCACAAAACATACCTAGGAGTCATAGCAAACCATAGAAATTGAAAGGAAATAATTCCGATAAAAATTGAGCAAGTTATGGCCAAATAGTGCGTGTGTGTAGTCGTAATGTGAAATATAAATGTAAATGCATTTTTCGATGCATGGAATGAATGTAATTGATCATAATTAAGTAAAAGAACCTTAAATATAAAAGAAATGATATCATCGTTTATCCGATGCGAAAATGTACATAAAAAAGTGTCGAAAAATAAATGTTTTTCATAGGTTTTGCCCCTCGATACTTAGAATTTTTCGAAACCATTTTATGGGTGACCTAAGTGCGAATTAGAGACGTGATTAGAGTGAAAACGGAGTAAAGAAAATCGCTAGGATAGGCCTTAGTATAGCCTCGGTTTTAAGGGGTCCAAAAACCATGATTTTGTGTTTTGGGCCTCTGGGGACCATTTTAAGCATTCCGGAGTGCCCCTATGTGATAATAAATAAGGTCTGTGTGAAGAAATCAGAATTAAAGAGTCTCGGTTGAGTTAAACTCGAGTTGGGAAGATTACAGTATAAAGGGTGGTTAATAGAGAAAACTTTGTTGGAAATGTTATTTTAAGTTTTGAGTTATGAACTTGTCGCAAGTGATAATAAGAAATTGACGTGTAGGTGACGAGCGAGCGAGCTAGCGAGCGAGGCACCAGAGGCTTGTTGAGACGCTTGACTCGAACTTACGCGAATTGAGGTAAGTGTCCTATCACGTGCATCCATTTCAATTTCTATTTTAAATCTTGTATATGATTGTTAAACGAAAATAAAAATGATTTTCGAATTCCAAATTTCAAGTTTTGAGCATGTGAGTTCCTTATGGAATTCACAAAGTGATGGAATCAACACAAAATCGCTTTTAAAATATTTGAATCGAGAAAATTTTTAGAGTTTGAAAAGCACGAAGTTTTGTACTTTTGTACTTAGCGAAGTTAGTTTTGAAACTCATGTATATTCCCTTAGATTATATGAGATTTAACGCTACGTGACGATGTAGAAAATTCTGTCCGTAGTTGCTCAGCTTACAGAGTACTTAACACTACGTGATGATGCAGAAAATTCCGTCCGTAATTGCTAAGTTTTCTAAAATATCTAGCGCTATGTTGTGACGTAGACAATTCCGCACGTAGTTGTTTAGATTCATAGTTTGGCACTATGTAGCGATGCAACACATTCCGCTCGTAGTCACCCAGAGTTATAGCATTACAATTGCGATGTAAAAAATTCTATATTGCAGTTACTCGGATATGAGATTATTTCACATTACGTTGCAACGCAGTAAATTCCGCATCGTGGTAGTCGAGATATCTCAATAACTTCACGTTGGTATTAGAAAAATCGCCCGTGATGGTTTGAGCACTTTGGGGGTATACATGGAGTTTTTAGAAAGAAAAATTTTAAAAATCCAAAAATTTAAAGTTAAGTAAGTTATGGATTATTATATAATTCTATGATTATATTGTGTCATTCTGTCACACTAATGTGTTTATTTGTTGTGTAGCTTGTACATACTATTGGGTGCCATTGTAGGTAGCTGTGGGACAGAGAGGTCATGATTACATAATTAGGTGGGCGTCAAGCACATGAATTGCATGTGTATTGAACATATTTTGGCATTGTAAATAATAAAATCTAAATGACGTTATGATTGGGAAATAGTAGTATGATTTTGATATGTATATATACTGGAACACTTGCACATGACCCACATTTATCACTTAATGCATCTATGTATATTCGATATATGTATGGTTGCGAAATTCTTAAAGCGTGTGTAACATGTATTACACCATGATCTTGGTAGCTTGCATTTTGGATTTGTATATGTTGTAAATGTTGTTGTAAATGGTTGTGAATTTTAATGTTTGAAATATATTTATATACATCCTACCATGAGTTCATGTATATTGATTGTGAAAAAGTATGGTGAAAATGCATGTTTGGGGATAAACGAAGTTAGGTGGAAATAGAAAATAGTCGAAGTGTATTTTATTATAGGTAAAAATTTTGAAAACCTTAAAAACGCAGTCGTTATGTTGCCGAAATTTTTATAAACTTGTTTTAAAATGAAATTGTGGAAAAATTTTTAGTCACCTAAATTGTTTATAAAAGTAAAGAATACAATTAATTTGAGTTAAGGAAGCGGGCAAGATTAAGGGGTTCATTCCACGGATCTCTCAAATCTGACAAGTCGGATTAAGAGAAGTCCGTCGGAGTGTCTGACGGGACCATCCAGATAAGAGAATGGAGAGAGTCTGGTTTGATTCTTGTCATCATGTATGTGAAAAGTTTTGCAAAAATATTTCACATAGGCATAATCTTTTACGTGAAATGTTGCACTTGAAAATGGACAAAAATTATTAAAGTTTTGCTTGGAGCAAAAAACGAGTAATTTTGTGTCTTGAGCTAACAAAAAAGGATTTTCTCTTCTTTGTCTAGACTAAAAAGTGTTAAGCTGATTCTTACTGTATATTTTGTCAAAATATGATAGATTTCCTCATGATCCCACAATCGACTATGTTTACCAAGATTGAATTTGGCGCACAAGTTCCTTAGCCATTACTTGTAGCAAATCATGCATTGTTATTATGCCATGAGATATAGCTATCAAAGATTTATCAAGAAGAACATCTATTCCAACTTCTATGTGAAAACCACAAGCTTTTAGGGTTGATTTTACATGTTCAATACTACTCGACTTGAAAAAACATGCAATATCCAAAAATATCTTTTGTACTTCATTATCAAGTCCATCGTAACTTATTTTCAACACTTTGTAGATATCCATATGTGGTAGTCTTTCCATTTTTTCTATTGCACTTTCCCAAACCTTTATTTTCCTTTTATAGAGATGGGACCCCAAAACTTTAAGAGCCAATATAATGTCTCCAACATATTTTACCATCATTTTGGACAGCTATGTATAATCGTTCATTGGATGGTTTCTTCAGAAGGCATACATGTGAAAAAGCTCTAAAGCTTCATGATCAATTAATTCTCAAACTTTATCAACTTGATTCACTTCACAATCTTCAAGCACTTGTTTATCTATTATTGTTATTATTCGACTTTGAGGACCAAGTTAGTCAAAACCTCCAACCAAACTTTCTATTTGTCTAAAATCGGATACATCATCAAAAGCAATGAGAAGCTTCTTACGACTAAGTCTACCCTTCATGAAAGTGCATCCTATAGTAGAAGTATTTACATTTACATGTTTGTCTCCCAGTAGCGTTGAAAGAAGTTCTTGTTGCAAACTATTTAATCCATCGATCTGTTTGCACTGTTCCCTAACATTGCGAGCAAAGTAAGAATAAATTTTAAATTGATGAAAGATTTGTTGAATGCAGCTTTAGCAATAGTTGTCTTGCCTATACCACCAATGCCTCATATTCCAACACTGCAGATATCATTTGTCCCTATGCATAACAAATATCCAATTTCCTTAATCTTTGAATTTAAACCAACAAGGTTGCTGGTATCACTTAAGGACAAATAATCCAATTTCAGCCAAACATCCTCAACAATAACCACTATAAGCTTAGCCTTAGACCTAACAAATACAAAAAAACCAACTAGCATTAAGTAGTAATAAATATAAAATGAAAGAAAATGTCATTTTAATTCCAATTAACAATGCCAACTACACATTTGAAATCATCTTAGTTTTTTTTTTTTCTTTTCTTTTTCTTTTTTTTTTTTGAAACTACCTTAGTTTTTTTCTATTTTTACAAGAAATGGGCAACTTGTGTGAATTAAAAAATCAAACAAAAGTGCTTTTTTGTAAATTAATACATGTTACTCATATTTTTATTGCTCACATTTTTCTTTCGAAAAAAATACATGTTGTTAGATACGACTTTAATAGGTTAAACATATATTAAAATCTAGAAATTCATATTAAATCAATAAGAATTATTGTAGAAAACATACATGAATCCATATTGTTAAACTTGAGTAGGATCGAGTCTTCCACAGTCAAATCTCCTTAAGTTACTCTATGTTTTTCTTCTTGAATGGGGAAAGAGAAGAGAGAGTAAAATTACGTTGATTTGACTTGGGGACTATAACCCTAATTATGTTCTTTATATACTTATCTAATTAGGTTCTCATTAACCCTAATTTAATTAGTATTAGGTTTCTACACATTAAAGCCCATACTCAATAGATATTTCTAGAACTCAATTAATAGATCACTTATTTGACCTTATTAAAATAGATAACCCATAATATAATTGTCATTTAATATGTAAGCCCACATTAAGAAATATAAAAATCCTAACAATCTTCCACTTGAGCTATATATGTTTCTTGAAACAATTATATTATCTATAGTCTTGAGTGTGCACTGATAAGCTATCTGTCCTGAAATATTCCCTTAATTACAATCTGGTCTATTAACTATATTAGTATGAGATCAAAGCGACATTTGTTACATATATTCGTAACTAGACCCATCAATGGTCACCATACCAATATATCTAATGACATAGATCAAGTATGGATGCGTAACATGGAAATTACATGCAATGTGATCTCAAACATGTCTATTTCCAACTGGTCCTACCTTAATCTTTAGTGAGATCAAACACAAATAACATTCAGAGTTTATAACTGAACTTTATACTTTATTCTGCAGAAAATAAATATAAAATATGTCTTTAACAAAGAACATCAAAATACTAACTCCCACTAAATATGCACATCATCAACCAAAACAACACCCATATGAGCAGTGTGCTCATGAAAGACCTTGGGTGGTAATCCCTTAGTAAGCGGATCCGTAATCATGGAGTTTGTCCCAATATGTTCTATAGCCACCTGATAACTCTGAACTCTTTCTTTAACAACAAGAAACTTGATGTCTATGTGTTTCGACTTCATAGAGTTTCTGTTGTTATTGGAATATAGCACAACCGAATTATTGTCACAATATATCTTTAATGGTCTTTCAATACAATCCACAACTCGCAGCCCCATAACAAAATTTCGAAGTCATATCCTATGATTAGATGCTTCATAACAAGCTATGAATTCAGCTGCCATGGTAGAAGAATCTATGAGTGTTTGCTTAGCACTCTTCCAGGAAATAGCTCCTCCAGCTAGCAAGTAAATATAGTCTGACGTGGAACTTTTACTGTCTTGGCATCTAGCAAAATCGGAATCAGAATACCCAATGATCTCTAAATTATCTTATCTCCGATATGTGAGCATGTGATCTTTTGTTCTCTGTAAATAACGCATAACTTGTTTAGCTGCTTTTCAATGATCCATCCCTGGATTACTTAAATATCTGCCCAACATTCCCACTATGAAGGCAATGTCTAAACGCATGCATACTTGAGATACATTAGACTTCTTACAATTGACGCATAAGGAATCTTTTGCATTTCTTTTCGTTCCAACTCATTTTTAGGGCACTGACTGAGACTAAACTTGTCTCCTTTAGTTACAGGGGTGTCTCCTAGTGCACAATTTTTCATGCCGAATCTATCAATAACTTTTTCGATATAGCTCTTTTGTGATAACCCAAGGATACCTCGAGTTTGATCTCGATGTATCTATATGCCTAATACAAATAGACATCCCCAAGATCTTTCATCTCAAAATTCTTTGTCAGAAATCTCTTGGTTCCATGCAATAAGCCTATATCGTTACTAGCAAGTAGTATGTCATCGACATATAATACCAAAAATATGTATTTACTCCCACTGAACTTATGATATACATAATCTTCAACCTTATTTACCTCAAATCCATATGAGATAATGATTTGATGAAATTTGTGATACCATTGACGGAAAGCTTGTTTGAGACCATAAATGGATTTCTTTAATTTGCAAATCATTTTCTTTGGGTCACCGGATACAAAGCTTTTTTGTGGCATCATATATATTGTTTTGTCAATATCACCATTGAGAAACGCAGTTTTTACATCTATTTGATGTAGCTCTAAATCAAAATGAGTCACAAGTGTCATTATAATCCTGAAAGAGTCTTTCGTAGAAATTGAAAAAAAAAAAAGTCTCTTTGTAATCAATGCCTTCTTTCTGAGTGAAACACTTAGCAACTAGATGAGCTTTATATCTCTCAACATTGCCTTTTGAATCCCTTTTGGTCTTAAATATCCATTTGCAACCAATGGGTTTCGCACCTTCAGGCAATTCAACGAGATCTCAAACGTCATTGTTTTTCATAGAATTCATCTCATCATTCATAGCATCGATCCACTTTTGAAAATTAGAACATTGTTTGGCTTGATGGAAGTTGATTGGATCATCTTCTACCACTCCTATATCATCTTCATGTTCTTGGAGAAAAACGATATAGTCATCCGGAATCGCACTTCTCCTTTCTCTAGTGGATCGTCTCAATAGCACATCCTCTTGAGGTTGTTGAGTTTGCACTTCGGTTATAATTTCTTCATTTTGCATAGGGAGCTCGTCTACATTGTCTTGATATTCCAGATTTTCATTTTGAACAATATCAAGAATAGAAGCCTGATCATTATTAATATCAATAGTAGGAAGAGAAATAAATTCCTCTTCAAAGATAATGTCTTTAATCTTATCTCTCCCCACAAACTCAACTTCCTAAAAAAATCTCGCATTTCCCGTCTTAAAAAATGTTCTAGTAGTGGGATTGTAGAACTTGAAACCCCTTGATCGTTCAGAGTACCCAACAAAATAGCAGCTTACAGTTCTTGAGTCTAGTTTCTTTTCATTTGGCCTATAATGCCTTGCCAAATGAAAATGTCGTATACTAGGCTTTTTGCCCGTCCATAATTCATAAGAGGTTTTAGCTACTGCTTTGCTTAGAACCCTATTGAGGATATATGCTTGAGTGCTTCTTCCCAGAGGGATTCTGGTAAAGACGAATGATTGATCATACTTCTTACCATGTCCTTAAGCGTTTTATTTCGTCTTTTAGCAACACCATTCATGCTAGGTTTGCTGGCATTGTGTATTGCGGGACGATACCACATTCCTCTAGGAATTTTGTAAAAGGTCCTGGACATTGTTCACCAGATCCATCATATCTGCCATAGTATTCGCCACCATGGTAAGATTTGACAGCTTTAATTTTCTTGCCAAGTTGATTTTCAACTTCAACTTTGAAGACCTTAAAAACATCCAGAGATTGAGACTTCTCATGTATCAAATATAGGTACCTATACCTTGAATAGTCATTTATGAACGTAATAAAATACTGTTAACCATTCCAAGAAGCTGTAGAAAATGGTCCGCAAATATCAGTATGAATTAGTTTTAAGACATCAGAACACCTATTGGCACCTAATCTCCTAATGTTTGTTTGTTTCCCTTTAATACACTTAATATAGACTTCGAAATTTGTCAAATCAAGGGGATCAAGAATCCCGTCAAACACAAGCCTCTGAATTCTCTGTTTAGAGATATGACCTAAACGCTTGTGCCATAGTGTGGCGGAATCTCTATCAGTTAATTTTCGTTTTGTACCTCGTGAATTTATATGCAAAGTTTCATTAATTGAGGCAATTGTGTTTAATAAATATAGGTTATCATGCAAAGATAAAGAACCAGTACCAATAAGATTCGAATTTTGAAAAAGACTAAATTTATTATTTCCAAATGAACAAGAATAACCAAATTTGTCCAAAACAAAAACTGAAACCAAATTCTGTCTAAAAGACGGTACTACATAAGTCTCTTCCAAATTCAAAAAATGACCAGTCTTTAATAATAACCTAAAAGTTCATATAGCCTCTACTGCAACTATTTTACCGTTGCCTATATAGATGAATCTTTCAGCATCACTTGGCTGTCGGCTCCACAGACAACCCTGCATAGACACACTTATGTGAGTAGTAGCACCAGAATCTATCCACCAAGTGTGTTTAGGTACAGAAGCTAAATTAACTTCAGAACAAACTAATTTGAGAAGCATACCTTTCTTGACACGCCAGTTGGCGTATTTGGGACATTCTTTCTTCATGTGTCCAGCTTTCTTGCAAAAGTAATAGGTAAACTCCTTATCCTGTTTCTTTTGCACCTTATGCTGTGATGTCCCAGCTGCAGCTTCTTTTCCTCTTTTCCTTTTCTTGTCCTTAGAGATAGTTGTTAAGTTAGCACTTTCAATACCTTCTTACTTCAATCTTTCTTCTTCTTGCACATAGTGAGATATGAGCTAATTAAGAGTCCATTTATCCTTTTGAGTGTTGTAACTCACTTTAAACTGACTGTATTGTGCAGGAAGAGAAATCAAAACTAAGTATACCAGCAGGTCCTTAGACAGTTGTAACTTTAGTGCTTTTAGTTTGGAAGCAATATAAGACATCTCCATAATGTACTCCCTTATATTTCCTTTTCCTTTATACTTCATTGAAACAAGGTTAGCCAAAAGGGTACTTGTTTCAACCTTTTCGTTTTTCGCAAAACGTTGTTTTATTTCATCAAGGAACTTCTTAGCATTTTTCTCTTCGGACATAGAGCCCCTAAAAGCTTCCGAAATGGAACGTTTCATGATCATAAGACACATGCAATTAGAACGTTCTCACTTCTCCATACTCACTTTTTCATCAACGGTACTATTGTCATTAAGAGATGTGGATCGTTATTCCCGAAGCGCAAGGTCAAGATCCATGCAACCGAGAACAATCATAACGTTCTCTTTCCAATTCTTAAAATAAGTGTCATTAAGCACAAGAATGGAATTGATATTAGCAATTATTGTTGAAGCAGAAGTAGTAACTTAATCGAGAACAAAACCAAATACAAGCTCACAATTAATAATCATATCATAAGATAAGAATACTCAATTAATAAATTCATACATTACATGATTAAACTATTCCCATAATGGTGGGCCCTAAAATAAGATACCTAGCACAACATTAACATTTAGTCTTTGGATAAAAATATCAATTGTAAGTGGTACTCTTTGTGTAGTAATTAAATATTGACAATTAATCTCGTCAAGTAATAAGCGTTTCTTTGGATTGACTTATTACTCACATGGAAAACCTAATAATCGTCATATATTTATTACCATAAGTATGCCCATTATTTGGCCAAATAATAACCTTCCTTTGGACCGGTCATTATTCGCATAAACAATAGACATACACATCTTAATATTCCAAAGTAAATAAATTTAATTATAGAGGTTACTTTGGCAACATATAATTTCAATTCAATTTATTTTGAAATATTAGACATAATACATATATCAACAAACTTTTATTTCCAAACCATAGCAAAACTTTCATCAATTTAATTATTATGCTTGCATTGTTGATTATATATATATATATATATATATATATATATATATAACAATACACTGGTCTTAATGTTATGCATATATATTCACGCCAAAAAACTAGTAAACACCTATATATATACTGGTCTTAATGTTATCCATATATATTCACGCCAAAAAACTAGTAAACACCTATATATATATATATATATGCTTTTCATACTATTGTCACATATATATATATATATATATTAAAGCAAACCTGATTAAATATATTATATATGACTTTCACGCCAACAAAATAAACAACAAACACACATTGACTTTTATTCCAAATAAAACAAAACAAACTCAGCAAAAAGTCACCAGCCGAATCAACAAAATATATATATATATATATATATATATATATTTGTGTTATCTGTCAAAAGATCACCAACGACATTCATCAAGTCGCCATCCAGTAAACGCAATTACACGAATATATATGACAGTAGTATGAATATTTAAAGCAAAACCCGATTATATACATATATTCTTGCTTCATGCAGTAAAACAGTATAATAGTAAAACAACACAACATATATTCTTCAATTGCTTCAACAACAATCACAATAATTAAATCAATTAATATCTCAATAATTCAATATGAGTACGCTCTGATACCAATTGTTAGATATAACTTTAATAGGTTAAACCTATATTAAAATCTAGAAACTTATATTAAATTAATAAAAATTATTGTAGAAAACATACCTAAATCCATATTGTTAAACCTGAGTAGGATTGAGTCTTCCACAGTCAAATCTCCTTAGGTTACTCTATATTTTTCTTCTTGAATGGGGAAAGAGAAGAGAGAGTAAAATTACATTGATTTGACTTGGGGACCATAACCCTAATTATGTTCTTTATATACTAATCTAATTAGGTTCTCATTAACCGTAATTTAATTAATATTAGGTTTCTACACATTAAAGCTCATACCCAATAGATATTTTTATAACCCAATTAATAGATCATTTATTTGACCCTATTAAAATAGATAGCTAATAATATAATTCTTATTTAATATGTAAGCCAACATTAAAAAATATAAAAATCCTAACACATGTTACTTACATTTCTATTGCTCATGTTTTGCTTTCGAAAAAAATACATGTTACTCACGTTTCTATTGCTTGCTCTCTTCAACATATATGACTATTAATAATAAAAACGAGCTAAAATACTGCTCTCGTAGTCTCTTTTTTCTCTCCTAGACTTATTATAATTAAGTGAAAGATTATCTGGTTTTTTCTCTCTCTCATAGCTATAAGTAATATAAGAGAAAATGATCACTTACTTATCACTACTTGAAGGCCAGCTAGAAAGATTGGCTGCTTCCCTCTAGAATGCTTCCATCTATGCACTTGTTCTAGATTTTGCTTAAAACGTTTCTCATGCTTAGCGAATGCATCTGCAAAACTCCCAGTCTGATTCCTTAAATTTGATGGAGTTACCCATAGAAAACCGGTATAACAATTTGTTTATTCGTTTCCCTATATTCACTAGTTCTAGCTAGTTTGGTTCCAAATGCATTCTTATAGATATATAATTAAAAATAAAATAATTTCTAACTACCTTACCCAATCACTAATGTTACCTCTCAATTAAAGTCTTTGGATTGTTGTAAGGATGATTATTAAAACCAATCTAAGGGCTACAATTGAGGGGTAAAATTACTAATTGAGTAAGGTAACTAAACCCAAAAAATATATAGGGTAATATAATTTTTCATACTTGTTTTTGCATTCTAAAATGTTCACAAGTTCTTTGAGACACCAAGTAGAAAACGAATCATCTTTGGAGAAGATGATAATGGAGATCCAAGACTCTTCAATTGCTGTGAGAAGAGCTGAGGAGATGTCATCTCCTCTATTGAGATTGTAGTCAATGAAAGTTTTAATTCCTCTCTCATCCAAAGCTTTGTGAAGATGGCTGGTGAAATTGTAGCGGGTATCTTCACCTCAGAAATTGAGAACAATGTCATACTTGAATTGTGGAGGGGAAAGGGAAGCAAGAGAAGAAGAAAAATAAGAAGAAGAAACACTTATATCCATTGGTAAGCAGTGTTGTGGTTGAGATGTGGATATGACAAGTATAATCATATTTCCCCTTTTAGTTAAGTATAATAATCAAAATCCACTATTAATTTAAAAAATCACTAAGAATCCCCCTATCATTTGATTAAATAGATAAAATATCCCTTATATTTTAAGGGGATGTCCAACTTTTTTGTTGACTCTAAGTTAGTGAAGACCAACAATAGTGAATGGGGCAGCCTTAGTGAAAATGGGAACGAAAAGAAAGGAAATGGAGCATTATTGATAGCGACAAAGGGACCCACAACGGAAAAATGAAGAAGATGACGGATTGAAGATGGAGAAGATGATTTTTTATTTAATTAATATTTTACTTTTATTTAATTTTTTAATTTTTTTAAATCTCTTTTAAATGTATATATATTTTTAAATTCATAGTAAAGATGAATGGTAGAGATCTGATGAATTTTTAATTTGGCTTTTTGAATTTTTTAAAAATTTTCTATTCAATCAAACTAGTCAAAACAAGCTGTTTTTCAACCATTAAGGGCATTTTTGTCATTTTAGTATTTTCACACTATTTGGCGTTAAAGCTAACGTACTTGGGTTAATGGTGGATGAGTGATTTGTAATAAATATATAAAGTTGACTCTGTCTAAAAACGAGTTTGAATTGGGTAACTAATTTGTAATTTGCACAAATTAATATTATGATGTGTTTAGTGCAATAAGGAATAGAACTCGGATAGTGATATCTTGTGTTCGACATAGTTTGGGATTGGACAAAATGAAACCGAATTAAATTAATTTTTAACTATTTTGAATATTTTATAATCAAATTAAAATTAGTTTAAATTTAATATTATAATTTATTAATTTTATAATAAGTTTATTGAATTTAAATTATTTTCAAAAGAATTAAAAACTATTTATTAAAATACTAAAAATTTAAAAAAATGAAAGAAATTTAAAAAAAAAAAAATGATAAGCACGAGACAAAATTTGTCCCATGCTAATCCTAACACTTTAGGATAAATGTAACTATGGAGATTGGATTTTGTCCAAGCCAAAGGACTTCCAAACAATGATTGGCAATAGGATTGGACTATTTATAATCTATTCCTCAACATCAAATAGCCTATAACCGAGGTTTAAATAATTAGTAAAATGTCAGATACTATTATTACTATGTAAAGGCCAAATATTTCATCTCTATAGCCAAATATTCCATACCTATAACCTAATATCTATATCCTAATTAATGTGTAAATCTAATCTAATGATATGTGTGGATAGAAATAAGATATCATTTAAAAAGTGTGTGTGTGTATATATATATGAGAGAGAGAATAATGCAAGCAATGACGGACTCAGAAATTTATTTTAGAGGACATTTTATAACAAAGTGAAATAAAATAAAAATTAAAGATAAAAACAATTATGATTCATATGTTTTTTTTACTTACGAATTTTATCATATAAAATAAAAATAATTTACAGTACATTTTTATCATCTCTTTTTATGGTTCGAGCCCATACACGGTGCATTTTTTTTAAAAAAAAAAATACTATATGTTATAGTGGGAGATCAAATCATACACAATGTTTTTAAAAAAAAAAAACAGATGAAAAAAAAAAAAAAACCACATGTTATGGTGATTTTGGAAAAAATATTTGTGTGTGTGTGTGAAAGGTAAAGTAAAAACTATATGCAATGGTAAGGGATTGAACCCGATCACGAGAGGAAATGGAGACACAAGCTATGCCAACCGTGCCACTTGAAGACAATGAATTTTCAAGACTAATTATATAACATTTAAATATGTTTAAATTTTATATATAAAAAGAGCAAACTCTTCATGTTAGTCGGGGATCGAACATGGCCACAACTCAAAAGGAGCATCGAAGGCAAGCTTTATTCCAGCAGCAGCACTTGAGAACAACAACCTAGTTTGCTTCAAATTTTATATAATAAGACATTTTAAAAGATGAGAAATTTATAGTTTTATCCAAATGAAAAGGAAATTTTTGTTTTTATCTAGATATTTAAAAAAATTTGTTTTTAACCTCTCAAACAAATTATTTCCATTGTATACTCAAGATTACCAAAATACCCTTAAGTGAAAATCACCCAAATACTCAAATTTGAAATTACGAAAATAGTTTTCTTCTTCCTAACAATATCGTTCCTCTTTCCTCTTCTCCATTCATGATTTTAAAGGATTATTCATGATTTTTATAACCATTGCAGTTGAGAAACAATCTAGTGAGGGATTATCCATTCAAGCTTCTTCATTCATTGAAGTTTTTTTATTCATTCAAGTTTTATCCATTGAAGGTTTTGAAGATCATTCTTCCATTTGAATTTTAAAGGTAATATATGTGTTTTTCCAGTTGGTTTTTGAGCTATTTTATTCATATTACAAACTAAAAGATTGTAAGAATGAGTTGGTTGTGACATATATGGCATTCGTAAAATTTGCGACAAAATCTACGTCGAAATCGGTTTTTCATGATTGATAACCAGTTTTTCATTTATGAAAAAATGATTGAAGAGACGAACCAGTTTCAACGGTTTTTTAGTGGCTGAAAAATTGATAACGGTTTTTCAATGGTTGAAAAACCGATGACTTCACTGAAAATTTGAAATTTGCACCCTTTTTTATGCTATTTTATATTTTTGTATTATTGTGCATTGAATATGATTCGATATGATTGTATTTTGTAATATTGTCTGATTGAAATAAGATTAATTTATTAATAATATTATTTGATTTGAATGTTATAGGAATAGTTCAAGAGACAGTTGTAATCAACTTTGATGGACAGTAGAATGGATGTAATTACGTTGGAGGGGAGTCGACCATGTGTGGGGTTCACAAAAATAGTAGTTTTTCATTATTGGTGGACATTGTGTATAGAGAGACTGGTATTGATAGAAAAAGGTCAGATATTCGTATGTATTATTTACTACAAAGTACAACAAATGGTTAAGTTAAAAAGATACGCATTATGTCCGATCTTAGTGTTGTTGGTTTGATGGCGATCAAAAATATTGATATTAAAAAGATTTATATCGATAAGATTGCGAGAGATTTTAGAACTGGAGTTAGTAGACGTATCGTTTATCCAGTTGTCACCAATTTAATACCAAACATAAGACATGACGAGACAGATACAGATGGACCTATAAATCTGCATACGGTTGAAAGTCATTTTTATCTTACATCAAGTATTGGGAGTAATCAGGTTGATACTTCTGTCACCCCATTTACATATATAAAAAGTCTCATTTGCGACGTTAATGATGACTACATGAATTATAGTACTGATAATGAAGATCGAGACATAAATGATAATGGTGATGGGATATGGGATAGTGACGAAAAGGAAACTGGAGATAGTGATAAAGAGGAAACTAGATATGATGATGTCGCTGAAGAATAAGAGTTTCCAAAAATAAGATTTTCAGGTTTATAATTTCTTAACAATCCTTCACAACCATACTGGATTGTTCCTGGTGTAGAACTGGATGACATTGAGGCTACTTTAAGCGCTATGTCAATTGTCTATCAATGTGGTACGTTGTATAAAGGAGCATTTTTTAATAGTAAAGAAAAAATGTGTATAGCTATTGGAGAATATGCTCTAAAAGCTAAGTTTGAATATCAGGTTAGAAATTCAGACATGGAACGATTTAAGACCGATTGTAAGGATAAAACTTGTAGTTTTATAGTTCGTGCAAGATGCAAAAAGGGTTGTTCGATGTGGTTTGTGTTGAAATATGTAACAGAACACATGTATCGTCAAACAGCCATGGAATCACATATGAAGAGTGTGAAGGCTATTGTCATAGGGAAATTGTATGAAAGAAATGTGGAAAGAGATATTTATACACCTAATCGTTTGATTGGAGAAATGTTACAGTAGTATGGAGTTCAGATCTTGTACAGTAAAGCTTGGAAGGCTTTACAATATGCAAAGAAACTAGCATATGGGCAAATGGATGAGTCATATCAATAGTTTCCATCCTATTTTGAGATGTTAAAACTTTCAAACCCTGGCACAATGACGGCAATTGAGAGAGATGAAAACAACTGGTTCTTGTATTCCTTTGTTGCACTTAGAGCTTCCATTGAGGGTTTTCGGTCTTATATGAGACCGATTGTTGTTATTGATGCCACTCATTTCAAAGGTGAATATAAATGGGTGATTTTTTTTTTGCTACATGCAAAGATTGTTCGAAGATAATTTATCCCATCACTTTTGGATTTATTGATGGAGAGTTAGATTGTTCATGGACTTGGTTCCTAAAAAAGTTACGAGAGGTGAATGAGGTGTCAGGCGATTTGCTTATCGTATCCGATCATCATAAAAGCATATTGAATGGGATGAAAGTAGTTTTTCCTGAAGTCCTACACGTGTTATATTTTTTCCACTTGTAGCAAAATCTTAAGCAACATTGTAAAAAATGTTCAAATGTGGAAAATACATTTTACAATGTAGCATACTGTTATGTGCCTAATGAATGCAATAGAATGTTGGAAGAAATATGTGCGTTACATCCGAGCACTCAAGCAGCTTTGGTTAAGGCTGGAGTGAGTAAATGGTCACGAGCACATTGTCCAAAAAAAAGATATGAAATGATGACTACCAACATTGCAGAGTCGCTCAATAATTGCATGATGTAAGCACGTCATTTGCCAATAACAACTGTACATGAATATATAAGAAATGTATTGCAAAAATGGTTTAATAATAGACGTGTTGTTGTTGAGAAGTTCACAACTTATGTTACCATCGTTGCGTACGATCGTATTATGTTGGTAAAAGATTTATCAGTAGAAGGTAGTGTACATCCCATTATAGAACCGTTCACGTACAGTGTTATGCATCCTAGCAAAGGAGATGCGATAGTTAATATTCAGGAGCACACATGTACGTGTAAGCAGTGGAACCTAAATCAGTTGTCACGTCTTCATACATGTGTTGTGGCCAGGTATGGTAATTGTACGTTGTTGCTTTTGGTATTTCATGTCATATCATGACACTTAAATTTTTTATACATGTTAAGTTCAAGGGCGTCAGTTGTGATACACTTTGCAATCAGTATTATAACATGGAGTGGTTGAAAGCTGCATATGCAAGTCCGATTAATCCCATCCCTAAATTGGCCAGTTAGAATGTTTCTACAGAAGTTAGAAGCATGGTTGTATTACCACCCAAAAACAAAAGACAAGTAGGTAAGCTGAAGGAGGTTTAAATTCCTTCAATTGGGGAAGATCGTCATCGGAAAAAGTGTGGAAGATGTGGTCAAAGGGGACACAACCGTCTTCGTTATCCTAACCCCCCAACTTCCATCATCGGAGGGACAAGCATAGCTGTGGATGCGGAAGTTAGGACGAGCACAAATGCTAGTGAAAATGTGTTGTTGTCCCGAAGATGCCGCTTGTGTCATGAGACTTTACATAATCAATGTCAATGTCTTAAGTGGTTTCCTACTCCCAATTCAGCGGTGGCTAATGACAAAAACAATGATTAGACATTGATTGACATTTTAATTTCAACTTATGTTTCATATAAAAGGTTTTTATGTTAATTACTCCATTTATGTACTAATACAACGGTAAATTATAATCGTATCAGTTACTAAATTATTAATATATTTCTATTGTTTTTATATCTTTTTACTAGCTCGGAACCATAAAATATGGTGGAAAACGCATATTGGTTTTTAAGGGTGCCTGAAAAATCGATAAAACCGATATCGATTTTTCAGGCACTCTTAAAAACCGATCCAAACTTATAATTAAAATATTTCATTTAAAACCATTCCATGTTGTTCCATCCAACTATGATCGTGGGTAATGATGATTTTTTATGCAACATAACATCATTTCTATTGTTTTTCTTTGCAACCATAAAATAGGGTGGAAAGAGGGGTAAAATGCAAAAAAAGTGATGATCGGATTTTAAGGGTGCCTGAAAAATTGATATCAGTTTTTCAAGCACGGTAAAAAATTGATTGTCACTTAATCTTCAATTTTTACCTTCCAGATAGTTATCTGTGACTAACAAATGACCCCGAAATTGCTTTAAGTTAACCAATTAACATAAAATTACAAAAATAACTAACTTAACAACTTCACATGGTTACATTCAAGTAACATAGGATAATCGCATGACAATATTTCACTTAAAACCTTTCCATGTTGATCCATCCAATCATGATTGTGGATAATGATGATCTTTTATGAGACATAACATCATTTCTGTTGTTTTTGTATCTTTTTAGAAGTTTAGAACCATAAAATAGGGTGAAAAGAGGGGTAAAAGTGCAAGAAAAATGACAATTGGTTTTTAAGGGTGCCAGAAAAACCAATATCGATTTTTCAGGCACGGTAAAAAACCGATTATCACTTAATATTCAATTTTTCTATCCTATTGGTTTTCTAATGTGATGAAAAACCGATTTCGGTTTTTAAACGTTAATAAAAAAACCGATATAATGATTTTGAACCTCATTTTATTTGCCTTTAACATATTATTTTTACAAATCATTAGTAATAGAAGTATTTAAATAAATAACATATAAATCCGCAATTTTACTTATTTACAACATCTCCATCAAAGTCTAATGTTCATTTTTCAAATTTATTAACTTTATACATTAGCGTCGAAAACATATATATGTCTCTAACAATCTCCGCCCTCAGTGCAATGGATTCTGCAGCGGTATCGGGTTTTCTTGATTTCCATCTACTCTTTTTAGATGGTAAAAGGTCGCATATGTACATGGCCACATATACTTCACAACTCGTCATGTATCAGTAATAAATTAATTAAATATCATAACATATAGACTATATATATAAATTCAGTTATAAACTTACTTACCAATCAGGTTGCTAGAGCACAACTAATTTATCAAGATGCTAAACTATTCACCGCTCATCCACGGGTGATATATCTATTTGGGTCTTCTTATAAAATCCTATAAACTGCAATAAGATGGGCATCAAACACACCAGCGGCTCAAGTGGTTGGAGCCATTCGGCTATGTCAACATTTGCTAGGGAATCATATATTATTATTTTCTACTCTCTGAGGCACACTTGACAGAGGACCCAGTGATTTTGATTCAGACTACACGACAATAACACCGGTATTTGAAAACGTTAGTGCTAAAAGACTAGTTCAGATGATCAAATAATAAATATTAATCTTCGAACAATACTTACATTGTCAACATGCCACCATAGGACTGATGCATCTATCTGTCCACAATTGTATGCAAGTCATTCTAAGGGTACACTAGCTGTAACTAGATCAAATTTTATACCTTTGCTGACGTATTGTTGATTATAACGCACTGTCATTAAAAACTACATGATAAAAATTAAACATATTATTTAATATCAGGGACACATGACATGAAATTATAAATGCATAACTGACTGAAATGTAAACATTTATAAACAAAAAACTGTCATAGACAACGTATCTACAGTCCTCAGCCTCATTCTACTATTTTCTTTAAGCACATCAAATAAGAATCGATGTGCTCATTAGTCAACCACATGTTTTCATTCTCGAGGGTGACCAATGTGGTTAGTATCACGCACCACCCATAACAATCAACTGAACACCTATAATTCAAAAAAAAAAAAAAAAATTAGCATTATTGTAAATTTTCTTACATGAATAACTAGGATGTAAGGATAATGTCGCTTTTTTTTAATACCTGAGGTCCAAAGTTGTTGAAGTTTTATATTTATTATAGATAGCTTCTACGGGGTCTATAGACTCCGCCACCTCCTCCACTTGCCGTTAGGCTACTTTCTTTTTCTTTTTTGCTGGTCCAGGATCCGTGTATGGTATCCGTAAAGGTGCTACTAGCTTGGCCTTTCGTTTGCCCTGTTCTTGAATACCCTCATCCTGTAACTGTAAGCAAATCAAAAACATGAATCACACATAAAAATTATATATTAAACTGTAACACACTAGATATATAATGTCTATCTGGTTATAATCATGCTCAGGCTCTACATCTGATAGACCTCTTAAGTCCTTTTGGGAGTGGTGGACCTCCTGCTCCTCTGTTGATAGGGTGACTAGTGGACACCTTGTGACTGAAGGACCTCCTGATTCTCCTGATGGATGGCTAACTAGCTTACATCGATAGGTGACTGATGGACCACCTCGTCTTCATAGACAGGTGACCGATGGATCCCCTCATCCTGATATGGTGGTGGTGGTGGTGGTGACGAGTAATACATGTACTTATCTCATACAAAACTCTCACCATCATCATTGTCGTCGTCGTCATCATCTAGATCATGCCCACCGGCCGAAGACTTGAGAATTTTTAAATGCTCTTTCACCCGTCTTAGTCTCCTATCCGTCTCCCTTACAATCTTCAAGGTTGTCTTCTACCTCTTATCCATCCTACTTAACTTCTTATTGGTTGCTTCTATAAATCCACAATATACTCAAACAATCGTTTCACCTATAGAATAGAATCATATATATCATTTTACACAATACACACAATTGTAAAAAAAAAAAAAAATCTAACGGAGTCTCCCCTATTTTTTGAGTATCCAGGGAAATAAAACCTGTATATTTAAATTACAATTCGTCTATCATATTTAGAGACTCCGTCCCTCTATCCCCACTCTGTACTAGTATACAATATGTCCACATCTTTTGCATTTACTACAATGGAAATTCACCAAATAATCATATAAATAGAAGATTCGTACCTCAGAATATACGTTCTATACATAGTGCGATTTTTTTGTCCGAAACTTTGAAAAGATATCCTCTTATTCAAATTACACACTTCAAACGTCTTCATTTAGATCATCATCACCCTCTACCTAATAATCATTATCACCCCGTACACCATCATTGTCATCATCGTCGTTGTCATCATTATCATCATCACCCTTACTCCCTCTACCGCTAACTCTGTGTACTTTATCATCAACTATATGATTTGGATTAAAATATTTTCAATAATCCATATCTCTTTCGGTGTCAGTAGGCTCAAGGGTTTGTGCAATGCCTATAACGGACCAGCTTGGAACTATCTTTGGTACTAGCTCGGCCTATCGTAGTGGACAGGTTCTGTCCCTAAGGCCCATAGGGTTTTCATACGCCCCCCCAGGTGCTCACTCGACTCGAAACCAACCCTTAAAAGGTAAGAGGAAGCACACCTGGTACCATCTAAACTACTTAAAAGGTAAAAGGAAGTACACCCGATACCATTTGAACTACTTAAAGGGTAAAAGGAAGCACACCTAGTACCATCTGAGCTAGTAGCTCATATGGTACCAGGTGTGCTTTCTCTTACCCTTTAAGGGCTGGGGTCGGAGTCAAGTGAGCACCAGAGGAGATGTATGAAAACCCTGTGGGCCCCAGGGACAGTACCTGTCCATTACGGTGGGTCGGGCTAGTGCAGAAGGTAGTTCCGGGCTGGTCCATTACAATGTCAACTATCTGCATTATATAAATATATATAGCTATACTACATTAACATACTTAATATAAATAACGATAGTTAAAATAAACAAATAATTAAGGCCAATTTAGGTCACGTTCACCACTTACGGGGGAAAAATCATCAAGACTTTTTACTTTTGTCAGTGTCCTCTTAAGCAACCGTCTCTTACATCTTGACAGATCATTTTACAAATACTAATTACTTTTCGATATCTTCTCTCTCAATACCGGGAATAACTCTACTAACCACCACTATAATACAAAAATGATTAAACAAAAAACATCCATATAATTAGTAATGACCATATAACCCTATATATAATGCAAAATTGATTAAACAAAAAACATACATATAACCCTATATATTAACCGTAATAGAAAGAAGCAATAAATATTGAAGGTATTAATTATATCTAAAATGTCAAAACATAGCCATAAATATTAATGGCTCTCAGTGGGTTTATAATCCGCTCTTCATTAATTGTTATGTCGAGACAATACAACAGGATACTATAGCATAATATACTCTAAGGGAATGAGTTCCATGTCTTTGTGTTCTCAATTATGACCTATATAAATATACCAATGGTGGTCTTGTGTCATTTTGTCCCATAAAGAGATGGAAAATGATCTCTACATTCACTAACTTCAAAAGATTTCATCATTTATTGGATCCTTACCTGTATGGTCTTGGCGGCTTATATAGTTAGTAATGGCCATATTTAGTTAATAATGGCCATATAACCTTATATATAATGCAAAATTGATTAAACAAAAACATACATATAACTCTATATATTAACCGTAATAGAATGAAGCAATAAATATTGAAGGTATTAGTTATACCTAAAATGCCAAGATATAGTCATAAATATTAATGGTTTTCGATGGGTTTCTAATCCGCTCTTTATTAATTGTCATGCCGAGATAATATAACAGGACACTGTATCATAATGTATCCCAAGGGAACGAGTTCCATGTCTTTGTATTCTCAATTATGACCCAAATAAATGTACCAATGGTAGCCCTGTCATCCTGCCTCATGAAGAGATAAAAAGCGATCTCTACATTTACTAACTTTAAAAGATCATTTATTGGATCCTCACTTGCACGGTCTTGGTGGCTTATATGGCTTCTTGCCTCAAGAAACGTGGCTAACTCGCTCACATTCGGCGACACTCCATTAAACATTCGCCATAAGAGACTATTTTGGTCATTTGGCAATGTATTGAAGATTTCGCTGTCAATGCCCCTAAAAAGAAGTCCTGTAACCAATAAAAACTCTTGTTTCTCAAACCTATATGTTCTCCTCCCGATTTCAAACCACATTTCATCACAGTATCCACCGGTTACCTCTACCTCTCTAACAAGAACCCATAATATCACGAAGATAGCAATCGTATTCTCGGTAATATTCAAAATATGTTCGAATGGGCACTCTTTTATGAACCACTCGTACAAATTTCTTCTAGTAAGAATGACAATTGTTTTATTAAGCAACCTCTGATCAATATGTGTATTCTCACTCGTATGCTTGTCAATTGTTTGTAAACTATATTTATACGTGAAATCCATCTGTAGGATAGAAAACCAGCAAAAAAGATCAATGGAGATGTTGAAAACCAAATTGATTTTTTACTGTATCTAAAAAACCGGTCAATGTAATAGATCGATTATTCAGATAGGTTTTTTATTTCGATTTTTCACTTCTACCAATCGTGAAAAACCGAACTGTGAAAAACCGAAATGAAAAACAAATCTGAATAACCGATCTGATGCTGACGACGTTGCTATCATCGAAATCGGTCATTCTCAACCGAAATCCTATCAAATACAATCAAATCCAAGCTATTCTAAACCTAATAATCATAACCTAACATCTATAACACAAGAAACATCTCAAAATCACAAATCAAAATAAAAAAAATACAACCTTTCAAAAAGAAAATCATACCTTCGTAAGATGTGGAAGCTTGTCGGCGGTCGGAAATCCTCTAATAAGGTCGAAAACGTCGAGAGAATGGCCAGAAAATGTGGATGTGCCTCGTCGAGTCACGATCGGGTTCGAGTCTCAAAATAACCGATGTGAAAGTGCTTTTACTCGGTGATAGAAGTGCTTTCCATCGAGTTTTCAAGAATATATATAGGGGCTATTTCATAATTTCAAGTTTCGATTTTTTATAAAATTGTAATAGTTGAAGGTTTATAGGTAAAAATGTGCAGAGGTATTATGGATAATTTGGGTATATAATGAAATTAATTT
Organism: Litchi chinensis; assembly: GCA_019925255.1. NCBI lineage: Eukaryota > Viridiplantae > Streptophyta > Magnoliopsida > Sapindales > Sapindaceae > Litchi > Litchi chinensis. The sequence goes on from CM034464.1 coordinate 24,860,407, forward strand.
GTTTTAGGGACTAAAAATAATTTTTTTAAATAATGAGTAAAAATAAAATTGACCCTTTTTAAATGGGCCTTTCTAATCATTTCCACTTAAAAGATGCAACAACTAATAAAACAAACTCAATCAATTTTCAAAAAATTTCAGCGGCACGTGCCCCCCTTGAACTCAAGGTATATCAATGAGTTTTATAAACAGAATGAGTTTCTTTATCTGATAAGTCTTTGAACCGTGATATCTAATTTTCACAAAAAAAAATAATAATTTCATCCTTATATTTTAAAAAAAATCTTCACTTTTTTAAATGTTAATTGATTTATAAACATGTTAACTTCAAAGTTTTAGAAATTCATCAATTTCGTTCCAGATATAACCATTACTCAAATGTAACTGTGATAGGGGTATTTTGATATTATAATCCTAATTCTAGATATGAGACATGCGACAATAAAATGATATTTCAATCAGCCAAAAAAATAAAATATTAAAAATGACAAGTGAAAAGAAAAAAACTCCTAAAAACATATGGTTATTAAAAAAAAAAATTAAATTAAAGATTTAGATTCAACTCAAATCTTCGAAATTTGAAGATATAAGTCCCGAGATCTTCATTAAAGCCAAAAAAGAAAAAATAATAAAAAAGAAAAAATCAAATTCAACCCAAGTCTATAAAGTTTGTATTTTTCAAATGGGTTCTTTTTTTTTTTTTTTTTCAAATGAGTTGGTAATTTTTCTTAAAAAAAAAATTCAAATCAGTTTCATTTTCCCAAAATTGGTACCGAATTGAGCATCTCTCAGTTTTAGCTCTAGCCCATGATACAATTCAACAAACACAACAACAAAACCAAAAACTATATATATATATAAAATCATGTCTCAACTTAAGCTCTAGAGCTTGATACAATTCAACAAACCCAACAACAAAACCAAAAACAAAGAATAAAAACCATCTCCCAGTTTTGTTCTTGCCTTGTTCTCTGTTAACCCAATAACACAATCAAACAAACCCAGCAACAAAACCAAAACCTAAATACAAAAACCACCTTTTCTTTTTCGCTCCTTTTAACCCAATAACATAATCATTCATCTCCCATTTTTAAACCCAGCTTAGGCCTCTGCAACACTGATTCTTGGCGTCTACAACATCAGTTCGATTGGCAGTCCAAGATTGATTACCTTACTTTTGTTGGTGATAAAAAAACAACTCCGCAAATGCAGAAGTAACACAAGTCACACTAAAACGAAATTTCTTGATTCAAACAAAGGCATCAATCCAAGACCTAGATGTTATAACAAATAAAATTAGAAAATAGTTCTTTATGGAAATGTATGAGTCACCATTCAATAACATAACGTGAACATAAGGTAATCAATTATTCCAATAGTACTTAAAAAAATCACTTGAATAGGGTCAAGCCAAGTTACATATTTTGAAATAGACATCACAAAATAGTTTACAATTTTGACATCTAAAAGTGAACAAATTAAACAAAGCAAAACAGAGTTCTACAAGAGAGATTGGTAATATTCAAATATAGAAGCATTTAGTTTACCTTGATCAATAGGGTGTCTTCTTCAATCTTTTGGGGTGTGGTTTGTCTACCTCCTCACAGTTTTTTTTTTTTTTTTTGAAAAAAGTGAAAACTCGAAGGTGGTGCTTGATTAATTGCCTCAAAATTTTCTTCAGACAGGAAAAATGGACACGAAGACCATCACCGTTACAAAAATTACACAGATCATCCCATCAAAGGACGCTGGTTGGATTTTTCTTAATTCTTCTTATAAACGTTCAACAAAAAACAAAAACCCCAATAAGAAAAAAAATATACAAAATTCTCTATTCGGTCTTCTCACTCAGTCACGCACACCCACCCACCATTCATTTACAAATCAGCTCCTGGATCCAATCTTCAACGAACACTTTTGTCTTTTCTTTTTGTTTTCCCATTTTTTTTTCTAAAAAAATCGAGGTGTTGTTACAGTGAAGAGTAGCAGGGTGTATCTAGGCCACAGCAACAGTGCCCGTCCGTACAGTTTTGTTGGGTGAAGATGTAGCAGAGTTTTTGGAGGACTCTGACTTTCTGACGGACGATGAAGAAGATCTTTTCCAGCTCTTCTCTTTGGCCTCATCTATCTCTATCTGGTCTTGCCTGCACTCTTTGCTACAAAACGGTCTGTTCCCTCTGTACATGAAGATGTCTGCGTTGATACCAAGTGGTTTCCGGCAAAGGAAACAGGCGTCAAGGAAGTGGGGCTCGTGGTGATCCGCGCACCCAGAGCAGTAGTACGACATCTTTGATAAAATGAGCCGGCTCCAAGTGAAGAAACGGCTGCAGGAGGGGCTTGGAGAGGAGTCTACCTTCTCACAGTTATCATGGATATTTGCCAAAGACACTTCTTCAATATATTGGGCATACATCAAATGCACACCACATTTTTCAATTTTATAAAATTGTGTGTAAAATCTTGCATTATTGAACTCGAAAGAGACCTCTTTGGCATCACATAACAATGTATGGGGAGAGAACGGGAGGATAGGAGACTTCACATATACATGGTTTGACCGCAAATTAAATGCATTGAATTGTCCTTGAACTAATAAATGATTGTCCATCCTTTGATTTGAGTTCGCAAGTCCAATTTATGACACCATTACAATACATTTGATGGTCTTGACATGGTGCCACAACAACACACAAAGCAAAACCTATGAAGCTTTGATTCAACAAATTTGGTGATAGCTCCAAGTTTATGAAATGTCCTAAACTTCGGAAATTAAACCATTTTGGAACTTCACTATCAGGATAAGATAGTTGAACGTATACCTATACAATTAAAGTAATTAATTTATTTAACATTGTTGATACCAGTATTGAATTGTTTTCAAAGAAAAAAAAAACAAAGAAAATAGATTTATGAAGTCACTACTTTTTCTTTTAGTTGTTTTTTAAAAAAAAAAATTATATTTTGAAGTTGTTTGACCATTTAATAAAACAAACAAAACAACTTAATATATCCAATTTAGATTATTTAAGTACTAGGTGAAAAAAATAAATAATAGCAGCATATTGAAAAGATGGAAATGAAAAAAAAAAAACGAACCTTTTTAATTATTTGTAGAGCATGAAGAGCATTCTTCACAATGTCTTCAAAATCAGACAGTGGTGTGCAATCTTGAAAACAGAGAGAGGATAATACTTCTAGTGCTGTGCGATTGTCTGCACGTCTGCCTCCAAACTGTTGCTTCGGTAAACATTTAACCATCATGCATTTGCTCAAGTCGAAGCGTAAATCTATTATTGTGGAAAAGCAATCATCAGCTAACCACTCGATATCGCCACTCTGTAGTCCGTCCTGAACCTCTAATCCACTAAAACTCAACTGCTTACACTTCTTCAAATCTATTATAGATGATGGTAATTCCCTTATAGCAGTTCGTTTAGCAGAGAGGATCTTCAAAGAACTTAAACATCCTATATCTTCAGGCAACTGATCAAGTTCTGAACAACCATCAAGATACAGAGTTTGAAGAGATTTCAACTTACAAATTGTACTTGGAAGTCTCCTAAGCTTTTTACAAGGATCAAGTCTCAAACTCTGTAGTCTGCTTAGATTTCCGAAGGATAAGGGAAGCTCTTCTATAACGATGGAAGTTAACCAAAACGTTTCTAGATTACATGGCATCTCATGCAACGTCTCGAGATTCCGGCAGCCAAAGAGATCAAGAACTTTGAGAGATATCAAACCACTGAAATCTGGAATAGTCTTGAGGCTAAAGCAACATCTTAGATCTAGGAAGTCAAGCTCATTGAGACATCCAACAGAAGGTGAAATTTCACGCAAATATTCACACTGAAACAGATTCAATTTCTTGAGGTTTGGGGAACCTGAGAAGTCTGGGCAACTGGTTAGGTTGGAGTGACTGAGTTCAACTTCTTTCAACTTAGCAAGAGGCTATAATTAAGTACCAAATATACAGAAAACAACATTAACTCATATTAGTACTCACTATAGTATTACAAATTTATAACAACATCAATACTGCAATATAAATATGAAACATACCAGAACACCGTTCCATAGTTGTTCAACTTTGCTTTCTCTCATGTCAAGTATAACAAGGTTCTCTAGAGAAAAACTCGACAATGGCGATTTTATCGGACATTTATGCCAACTAAGATACCTTAGTGCAGCAAAGTTATACTCAAGGCCTTGAGAAACATGCACTCTATTCATCCTTTCATAAGTCGAGGAAGAGTTATAAAACTTTAAGAACCTCAATCTATGCATTTTTATGAAATCACATGGATTTAATAGTATATCATCTCTTATTTTTGACATATCCAAAGCAATGCCTTCGATTGTTGCAGTACACTAACATATATCACAAGAAATACAATGTTAGTACCAAATATGTAAAGATTTATAAGAGTTTTTTAATTATCAAAGAAACATTACCATATGTTTTATAAGTGAAAATCATTAAAAATGTCTATAATTAATAAAAAAAATCCCAAAAAATTAGTGAAATTTTGTTTCTTAAAAAAAAAATAATGCTTTTTTTTTGCCGTTTTCATTATGGGCAATATTTTACATACATGAAAAGTTGTCCAAAAATATTTCACATAGGCACAAACAATTTACATGAAAAGTTGTGCAAAAACATTTCACATAGGCATAAACAGTCTACGTAAATCGTTGTATACATTGACAAAGGATTAAAAATGATTTAAGTTTTGTTTGGGACAAAAAATGAATAACTTTGCTTTTTGAGCTAAGAACTAATTTTTCTTTTTTGTCTAGACTAAAAAATGTATAGCTAAATGTTACCGTATTCTTTGTCAGAATATGGTAGATTTCCTCATAATCCCACAATCGACTACGTTTTCCAGGATCTTCAATACATTCTCGACGCACAATTTCCTTACCCATTACCTCTAGCAAATCATGCATCGTTATTCTGCCATCAGAAATAGCTATCAAAGATTTATCAAGAAGAACATCTATTTCAACTTCTGTGGCAAAACCACAAGCTTCTAAGGTTGATTTTACATGTTCAATGCTACTCGACTTAAAAAAACATGCAATATCCAAAAATATCCTTTTCTCTTCATCATCAAGTTCATCATAACTAATTTTCAACACTTTGTAGATATCCATATGTGGTAGTCTTTCCATTTTTTCTATTGCACTTTTCCAAACCTTTATTTTCTTTTCATATAGATGGGACCCCAAAATTTTAAGAGCCAATGGAATGCCTCCAGCATATTTTACCACCCTTTGGGACAGCTTCATATAATCTTCAGTGGGATGGTTTCTTCTAAAGGCATACATGCAAAAAAGCTCTAGAGCTTCATGATTAATCAATTCTTGAACTTTATATACTTTCACCCCACAATTTTTAAGCACTTGTTTATTTCTTGCTGTTATAATTATTCGACTTTGAGGACCAAGACAATCAAAACCTCCAATCAAACCTTCTATTTGTCTAAAATCGGATACATCATCAAAAGCAATGAGAAGCTTCTTACGTCCAAATATATTCTTTATGAAAGTGCGTCCTATAGCATAAACATTTATATTTGCATGTTTATCTCCCAATAGTGCAAAAAGAAGTTCTCGCTGCAAGCAATTTAACCCATCACTCTGTTCGCACCGCTCCCTAACATTGTGAACAAAGTAAGAACAACCTTTAAATTGACGAGAGATTTTGTTGAATACAGCTTCAGCAAGAGTTGTCTTGCCTATACCACCAATGCCCCATATTCCGACACTACGGACATCATTTGTCCCCATGCATAACAAAGACTCAATTTCCTTAATTTTTGAATCTATGCCAACAAGGTTGTTGGTATCACTTGAGGACAAATAATCCAATTTCTGGCAAACATCTTCAACAATAACCTCTATAAGCTCAGCCTCAGACCTAACAGATTAAAAAAAAAAATGAGCATTACGCAGTAATAAATATAAAATGATAAAAGAAAATGTCATTTTAATTCGAATTAACAAATCACCTTAGTTTTCTTCTTTTTTTTAAAAGAAATGGGCAACTTGTGGGGATTAAAATTTCAAAATAGAAGTGCTTTTATGTAAATTAATACATGTTACTCACGTTTCTAACGCTTGCTCTCTTCAACATATATGACTATAAATAATAAAAAGGAGCTAAAATCCTGCTCTAGTAGTCTTTTTTTTCTTCTAAACTTATTATAATTAAGTGACAGCTTATCTGTTTCTTTCTCCTTCTCATACCAAACCCCACTGAAATTCAACATAAAATAAAAAAAAAAAAAAAAAATCAAAAGGAAAAAAAAATGAATCAAACCCATGTGAACTAGAAATTGAAGATGGAAGAATTTTGGAGCTAATTAATTCATAAAAAATGAGAGAGAAAGAGGCTAGAGTAGAAAGATCCTACTCTAATAAAACACAATGAATTTGATTTAAATAATTTCTATAAGAGACAATGATCACTTACTTGTCGCTACTTGAAGGCCATCCAGAAAGATTGGCTGCTTCCTTGAGGGCATCCTTCCATCTATGCACTTGTTCTAGATTTTGTTTAAAACGGTTCTCATGTTTAGCGAATGCATCTGCAAAACTCCCGGTCTGATTCCTTAAATCTGATGGAGTTACCCCATAGAAAACCGGTATCACAATCTGTTTATTCGTTTCCCTGCCCAGGCGTAATCTTATAGACATATAATTACTAGAAAAATCGAAAAAAAAAAAAAAAAAAAAAAGATAGATAATACAATTTTCCATACCAGTTTTTGCATTCTAAAATCTTTGCAAGTTCTTCGAGACACCATTTGGAAGATGCATAGTTTTTGGAGAAGATGATAACGGAGATCCGAGACTCTTCAATTGCTGTGAGAAGAGCTGGGGAGATCTCATCTCCTCTGTTGAGATTGTAGTCAATGAAAGTGTTAATTCCTCTCTTATCCAAAGCTTTGTGAAGATGGCTAGTGAAATTGTAGCGGGTATCTTCACCTCTGAAACTGAGAAAAACGTCATAAATCTGTGGAGGAGGAGGGTGAGGAGGAGCAGAAGAGAAAGAAAAATAAGAAGAAGAAAGACTCGAATCCATTGATGATCAGTGTGACTGCTGAGATGTGGAGATATCAACGATGTTGAGATCTGTATTGATTAATTTTTAGCTGGTAAATTCATGATCTTGGCCCACAAAATAAGAGAAATATTGTGCGATGTCAGCCTTTTTGTTTGACTTTTAACTACGTGGAAGACCGACAACCGCGAATGGGACAACATTAGAGATTTAAAAAGTAAAGGATCTGCCTGTTGTCTAACTTTTAAAATAAACCTATTTTTGAAAGTTTCATGGAAAATAAATATATATATTATAATTTTACTGTTATGGATTATATAAATCAATTAAATTTATTTATTATATTTAAATTAAATAAAAAATAATTTATTTTAAAAAAATATAATAAATAAAATTTATTAATTTGACCTAACTTTATATATTTACAGTAAAATTACTATATATAACCTTTTTTAAATTACTTCATTTAAATTTATTTTCGATATCTTTGATTATTTATTATTATTATTTTGAACCTTTTTTAATTACTCCATCCAAACTTATTTTTAGTATCTTTTGATATCCATCCATCTATCGTGGTCATCATCACTAATTTCTTCTAAATTAGAAGATTGTTGGAATCTATTATTATTATTATTATTTAGCTTTTTTGTTGACTTTTAACTAAGAGGAAGACCGAGAACATTGAATGGAACAACATTAGAGATTTAAAAAGTGAAGAACCTGCCTATCTAACTCTTAAAATAAACCAATTTTTTAAAGTTCTGTGATATATATATATAGATATTAATTCTATTTTAAGTACCTCTTAATTTTAAAAAGATAGGACGAAGCAATAAAATTCATCAATTATATTTGAATTAAATAGGAAAAATAATTTTTTTTAAAAAAGAAAATATAATGGATAAATTTAATTGATTTGTTCTAATTTTTTAAAATTATAAAATACTAATAATAGAATTACTATATATATATAAAAACTTTTTTTAAATTACTCCATCCAAACTTATTTTCAACATCTTTGGTTATCCATCTATTATTATCATTATTATTTTGAACCCTTTTTAATTACTTCATCCAAACTTATTTTCAATATCTTTAGATATCCACTATCATCATCATCATTATTATTACTACTGATATCTTCCAAATTAGAAGATTGTTGTAATCTATTAAAATGAATCATTAATAATACAATATGGAATTGAGAGATAACAGGTTCTACGAAAAGAATAATACTTCTCACATGTTATTTTATAATAGAATATATATATATATATAAGATTAGAACATTTGACTTCTTAGAATTAAGGGGATATTCATCCACTCTTAACAACTGTGATACATTATAAACGGATTTTCAAAGTTCTTTGCTTATAACAAGTATAAAAAGACCCAAATAACGTCAATATAAGAAACTCTAGGAAACCTTAGTGCTAATTTTAAATTCTATACCTTAGCGGTCGTTTGGTGTTCAGGATTTATAGAAAGCTTATCAACCTTTTTTTTTTTTTTTGAAGGTTGAATTTAAATTCATTATTAAACTCTAAATTATGTCTCAATTTGAAATATATTTATTTCAAAACACAAGTTAAAGAGTAAAACAATTAATATGAAATTTTATTTAGTATATATGAAATGACTAAAATATACATTATTAGTAAAAGAAAAAATATATTTCATGGACAATTACTAGAAATAGAATTTTTTGTTGGTAAAATAAGATAAATATGACACCAATTAAATATCATAAACTTAAATAGTCAATCAGTAAACAACCTAATTATTCTTTTTGTGATGTAGTTTACATTGAACAAGAAAAATATCTTTGACTCCAAAATCTTGAGAAAAAAATATAAATAAATGTAGACATGAAATCTTTTTAACAAGAAATTAAAGATCAAAAGAAAAACATAGCATTTGCCTTGGTAATTGCAACGAACCTTCTAGAAAGCCATTGCAATGCTATTCTTAAATTAATTCTACCTATTGAGTGGACTTCAATCCTCACCGTCCCTTTAGGATTTCAAATTTTAAATCTATTAAATTCTGTATTGGGGCTCGAAAAGAGGAGATAAATTTCCTTTCCTCAACCCACATAGCCTTACTTCCAATCCTTGGTAGATAGGAAATGAAACCCTACAAAGAGGGTGGATTTTCAATTATTATCGGAATCAATTTTGTTATATATTTTATTTACTTTTTGTAAAGTATGTTCTTTTATCAAAAAATATTGCCGCAAAATAAGGTGGAGGGAAAGGAGAGAGAATTAGTTGATTTTTTAAAGAGAAAAGAAAATCCAAGTGTCACAAGATGGTTCATGTAAGCAATAGTAAGTTGGAAAAAGTCAAAAGAGAGGTGCACATGAAAACGAAAGAGTGAAATGAAAGAGTGATGAGGGAGAGGCATAGTACGTGAATATTTTAAGAAGGAAAAAAAAAAGGGGAGAGAGAAGTGGAAGCATTGAAATGAGAGAGACACCGATGTGAGGTAAAGCATCAGATGAGTGGCATATTTTCAAGAAGTGACAAGTGCCCCTCGTTTAGCAAAGAAGGCAGATTAAATAATAGAATATTGTATTATTAAATTTTACAATGTCAGACAGCAGTACAATTTGCACAAATAAAAACCCAAATTAGATCTGAAGTACCGAAAGCAATGAGAAATCAAGGAATTGGAAATAAATTTCAAAGCCGACAAAAAAAATCACAAAAAAATAAATTAGAAAAACGGCTCTTGTATTCAAAAAACTTCCAATAGTATCTCACATTGTCATATTGCAATAAACATTTGCAAAAGTAGACCACCAAATTAAAAAATCAATACAGTTTGTAAATAGAATAAAGAAGGATAAAGGTAACGTTTTCATGCTTAGTGACATATTTTTCATAACTCACAAATGAGATCTTTCTAGTGTCCGATGTATGCATATAAAGAGTTGAAAAAAATAGCAAATAATAATAATCACCTAATAACATCAAAAACTTCACTATCTGCGAACTACAAAATAGTCATCCTTACACTTATAAGTCAAACACATTTTATTATTCAAATCCAGAAAAAATAATTGTAAGGTTGTTACCACAATTCTGAAAAAACCGATTAGTGCATTATGCAATAAGCAATCTCGAGTCTTCCAATTGACTAAACACAAATTCAAGTCCACTTTGCCAAAAATCTAACACCATATATGTGCAAACAAGAAATTAATCAAACATTTGTTTCAAATTCCAACATAAAACAATTACTAAGAGAATAAAAATATTAATTGAACATTCTCTTTTTCTTGACTACGTAATAATTTCTCGCACTTAGTTAAAGGGCCTCCTGACAAGTTAAACTCAAATTTTAGCATGTTTTCAAAAGTGCAACCAAAAATTTAAAATGGTCCAACCATATATAATATCAAGTGTACCGATGAGTATCAAAAGTTTTAATAATTTCCTTTAAGGAACCAAAAAATTTTATTATTAAATTTGTGTGTTCAATGTATTTTAATACATGGATATAAAATGTTCATTTTACCCTTCCTTGCTTATTAAGTCTAAATTTACCATTTTGTCCTAATTCATCTACCAACGGGAATCCAACATGTGTCAAATAAATTTTAATATAAAAAAATTAAAACAACTTTACACCAATGATGAATTGCCACATCAACCTTTTTTAAATTAAAATACTTATATAAATATAACAAACAAAAAAAACTTTATAAAACAAATTTTGGAAATTGAAAATAGGGAGGCAAAAACAAAATTCCTTCTTATAGAGATCCATATTGGATCTCTACATCCAGATTAGATCTCCACTAGACGGAGTTAGAAGCTATGATGAATGAACCAAATCTTCAAAGATCTGGTTCAAATATCATCAAATCTTGGTTCAATCGAATCTAGATATTGAAGGTCTAGGTTCCCATAACATGTCTTAATATGACGACATTAGGGATGGTAAAAATACCCGATCTGATCTAAATCCAAAAAAATCCAATCTATTTGGGGCAGGTTTAGAGCCAAAAAAATTGACTTTGGGGCGGGTTTGGAGCCAAAAGACTGACCCAATCGGGTTACTGGGTAAGTAACGGGGCAAAATTTTTTGCCTCAACCCGCCCCATTAACCCGGCATATTGTTTTCGATTATTTATTTATTTGGTGTTTTAAATGAAACTTGATTATATTGTTGCTATTATTTTGGTATTTATGATTATGTAGTATTAATATTTTGGATTGTATAATGACATTTCATCATAAATGTAGTTAATCTTTTCATATTTGTTTTTTGTGTGTGTGTGTGTGTTTTTTTTTTACATATTTGTTTTAGTTGAAAATTAAATCGGGTCAATGAGTCGGATTTGGGGCAAGTCCTTCCAATTGGGTTTGAATTTGGGACAGAAAGTAACGATTCGTTTGGGGTAAGGGTTGAGTTTGGAGCATCCCTCAAAAATTTCGGATTGGGTTCGAAAAGAACAAAACCCAATCCGATCCGATCCATTGTCATCCCTAGACGACATGTTATGGGCTTCAAGATTTTATACAAAGTCTACTAGCCTATATATATATATATATATATATATTTTTTTTCTTCTTTGAGGTCGAATTCAAATTCTATTATTAAACTCTAAATTATATCTCAATAATATATTTATTTCAAAACACAAGTTAAGAAGTAAAACAATTAATATGAAGTTTTATTTAGTATATATGAAACGACTAAAAATATACATTATTAGTAAAAGAAAAAATATATTTCTTGGGCAATTACTTGAAATAGAAGGTTTTTTTTTTTTTTTTCCTTTGTAAAATAAGATAAGTATCACACCAATTAAATATTAGAGACTTAAATAAGTCAATCAGTAAACAACCTTATTATTCTCTTTGTGATGTAGTTTACATTGAACTAGAAAAATATCTTTGACTCCAAAATCTTGAGGAAAAAACATAAATAAGTATGGACATGGAATCTTCTCAATAAGAAATTAAAGACCAAAAAGAAAACATAGCAATACCTTAACAATTGAAGTGAACCTTCTAGGAAGCTGCTACAATGCTAATCTTAAATTAACTCCACCTATTGAGTGGACTTCGGTCCTGTTGCCCCATTTGGGATTTCAAATTTTAAATCCATCAAATTCTGCACTTGAGCTTAGAAAGAGGAGAGAAAGCCCTGAGCTCACGTGGGCCCTACTTCCATTTCGTAGGGAATGAAACCACTAAAGAGGGAATTATTGCCTAGGAATCAATTTTGTTATATATTTTATTTACTTTTTGGAAAGTATATTCATTTATCAAAAAAATTCTATTATTTATCGTAATAATATATTTAAGTTTGTTGTTTTCATAGCAATTCAGAAAAAAAAAAAAAAAAGTAATTTTGTAAATTTTATAACGGTAAACAACAATACAATTTGCACAAAATAAATACCCAAATTATAATGCAAGCAATGAGAAATCAGGGAATTGGGAATAAATTTCAAATTCGACAAAAAAGCCTCATAGAATAAACAAATTAGAAAAACGGTTCTCATATTCAAATTTATCAGTATCTCTTAACTTTAAAAAGTTAGAATGAACCAATCAAATTCGTTCATTACATTCTCTCTCCTACAATAAATTACTTATCTTATTTAATTCAAATACAATGGATGAATTCGATTAATTCGTCTTAACTTTTTAATGTTAAGAGACATTGATGATAGAATTACTATATATAAGTAATTCTTTCATCAATACATTCTAACTTTAAAAATTAGAACGAATCAATTAAATTTATTTATTGCATTATTTCTCTTCAAACAAATTCTTTCTCTTATTTGAAAAGTTAGGAAGCATTGAAGGTAAAATTACTTTATATATATCTATAAAACCTTTTTTCAATTACTCCATTCAGACTTATTTTTAGCATCTTTGGTTATCCATCTATTATTATTATTATTATTATTCACCTTTTTTAATTACTCCATCCAAACTTATTTTTAGTACCTTTATATATCCATCATCATCATCATCATCATCATAGTTATTATTGTTATTGATATCTTTCAAATTAGAAGATTGTTGGAATTTATTAAAATGGATCATTAATAATACAATGTGGAGTCGAGAGATAACAACTTCTACAAAGAGAATAATACTTCTCATGTTTTATTTTAAAATAGAAAAAAAAAATGTAAGACTAGAATCTTTGACCTCTTAAAATAAAGGCAATATTCATCCACTCTTAACAAGGGTGATATATCTTAACAAGGGTGGTATATTATAAATGAATTTTCAAATTTTTTGCTCATAACAAGTATAAAAAGACCCAAATAATATCAAGTGAAGAACCTTTAGGAAGCCTCAGTGCTAATTTTAAATTTTGTACCTTAGTGGTCGTTTGATGTTTAGGATTTTATAAAGACTCTATCAGCTTAATTTTTTTTTTCCTTTAAGGTTGAATTCAAATTCTATTATTAAACTCTAATTTATATCTCAATTTGAAATATATTTATTTCAAAACACAAGTTAAAGAGTAAAACAATTAATATGAGCTTTTATTTAGTATATATGAAACAACTAAAAATATACATTATTAGTAAAAGAAAAAATATATTTCATGGACAATTACTAGAAATAGATTTTTTTTTTCCTTTGTAAAATAGGATAACTATCACACCAATTAAATGTCAAAGATTTAAATAAGTCAATTAATAAACAACCTAATTATTCTCTTTGTGATGTAGTTTACATTGAACTAGAAAAATATCCTTAGCTTCAAAATATAAATAAGTGTGAATATAAAATCTTCTCAATAAGAGCTTAAAGACCAAAAAGAAAACACAACATTACCTTGACAATTGAAGTAAACCTTTTAGGAAGCTATTGAGTGGACTTCGGTTCTTACCGTCCCATTTGAGATTTTAAATTTTAAATCCATCAAAATTTGCATGGGGGCTTGGAAAGTGGAGAGAAATTTCTTTTCCTAAGCCGGGATGAGCCCTACTTCCATTTTCTAGTAGGTAGGAAATGAAACCTACTAGAGAGAGTGGGTTTTCAATTATTGCGAATCAATTTTGTTACATATTTTATTTACTTTTTGTAATGTATATTCTTTTATCAAAAAATATTGCCGCAAAATAAGGTGTAGGGAAAGGAGAGAGAATTAGTTGATTTTTTAAAGAGAAAAGAAAATCCAAGTGTCACAAGATGGTTCATGTAAGCAATAGCAAGTTGGAAAGAGTCAAAAGAGAGGAAAGAGTGAAATGAAAGAGTGATGAGTGCATTAATATTTTAAGAATAAAGAAAGAAGGGAGACACGAGGAAGCAACGAAACGAGAGAGATACCGGTGTGAGATAAAGCATGAGATGAGTGGCATATTTTTCAAGAAAGTAGCAAAGAAAGCAAAATACATAATAGAATATTTAATTATTTATCGTAATAATACAGTCAAATTTCTTGCTTTCATAGCAGTTCAAAAAGAAATCATTTTTAAATTTTACAGCGCTAGACAGCAATGCAACTTGCATGAATAGATATCCAAATTATATTTGAAGTATTTGCAAGCAATGGGAAATCAAGGAATTGAGAATAAATTTTAAAACCGACAAAAAAAAAAAAAACACCACAGAATAAACAAACCAGAAAAACGACTCTCATAAAAAGTAGTTTTTACAAGCTTTACAAAATATCATAAAAACCTCTTTATGACATTTATAAAAATTTCCTAACGAATGATGGAGTAAAAAATTGATACTCATTAATGCATTGTACTAAAAATTCATTTGAGATAACTTTTACTTTTGACTTTTGATAATAGAATAAAAGAAGTAAAATTCTGAACTTTTCAATTGTTATTTGAATAGTACATTTCAAAAGAGTTTTTAAATCTAAAAGAATTTTTAAGACTGTTTGGTTCAAATATATCAAAATCCCTACTAGCTATGAAAACAATCTCTATGCCATTTTAAGAGAGTTTTTAAATCCGTTGGTTACTTTAGAATCTCTTCTAATTATAATATGACTCTTATACTTTATTTTTAGAAAATATGACTTTTACATTTTAGTAAGAGTAAATAATATTTTTTAAGAGTAAATTAATAATACATTAATATAAAAGATAAGTTGATATGGAATAATGTAAGAATTGTTATTATATTTTTTGTATAAATGAACTAAAATAATTATATTGACGAAAATTTATTTGTAAGTTTCTACTCATGTTAAAGATTTTCAATTATACATTAATCAAATTAATAATATGTGAATAATGATGAAAGTTAAAAGTTATTATTTCATTAAAATTATAATACTATAATTGTAAGTCAGAGATAAAAATGTGATGGTACAGTAGTGCTGGCATCACAAGCAAACACAGAATTTCTGGCTTTCTACATTGATATCGAATAACTTGAATTGAATTCATTAGTCTTTAAATATCTTCATTCACTGTTAAAATTCTTCGCTCATTCATTTGGCAATAGATAGTTGATTCCATTCTAGCCGCTTCCATCAAGTTGTCCTTAAAGAAAACGGTGGGCCATGTATTTCTGCAACCACGAAAATAATGATGAGCAAGTTTGAAAGCATTAGAGCAGTGAAAACCTTTAGAGAGCACAATAGCAGTCGAAATCTAGTTCTAAGCATATTCAAACTAATTGGAATAGATGTTTCGAAGTGATTGTGTTTACCTGGAGTAATTGAGTCTGGCTAGGGGAGTCATTTTGGTCGGAATAGAAATTTGGTTGTTGAAACATGTCAACATTGGGTTAATCGATGACTAGGTTGCTGATACATACACTGAACCACCTGATTAGCTTCAAAACTGTACAAACTCTACAAAAAACATGTTTTATGGATTACATGACTTCTGACTTGCAGAATATTTGAAACTAAATGAATGGACAATGATTATTATGTGGAATTATTGCAATAAAGTAACGTAAGTATTACCTGCATAACAGGATTTGTTGTTGAGCTTGAGGTGAGATGTAAGTGGGTGGGGGTGCTTGAAATACAGGTGAGCGTATTTGGTGAATGTACTTGTACATTCTGAACTCTTTTTGACTTCGAGACTCTTCCATTGGCACTTTTTAGTTTGTGTCTATCTGGGACAGAACTCTCCCTTTCCCTTGTTACCTGTGCTCTGCTTTCTTCATCCTGATCCTCAATAGCATTTCCAACCTCACTTGCATGCTTTAACAATATCACATTTCCCATTGACCTTGGCATGCATATACCCATTTCATCATTAGCTTTAGCTTCTTTGTGGCGCTGCTTATCAACCACCATCTCAAAATGATTAAAGAAGTGAAGCATTTCCTGTCAAAGCTAAGGTAAACTTTCAAATTATTTGATAAACTCTCAACAAGATGTAAGCATTTAACGTCAAAAAAAAAAAAAAATTTGGTGTTCCAGCCATAAGCCACTACCCATTTCTCTTTTTCTCTAAACATCTATCTCACCCAGTCATTTTGCTGAACACCATGATTGTCAAGTAAACTTTCTGGATACAACCTGACCATGCATCTTACTCCTATTTACCCAATCTTTTCGAACACTAAAACCAAGCAATCTGGCATATCTATTGTAAAACCTATAAGCTTGATCATCTGATTCAAACTCCTTACCAATCTTATTAACAAAAGGTCATTAAATTATTTTATCAGTGCTTCAAAATGATTTTGGAAAGCTCACTTCTCACAAAATTGTCCACACACTTCATGTGCACTTCATGACGATCTAAAAACTTTGAATTGCTACAATGCATGTCAAAGAGCACAATCTGTGTTTAGTAAGCAAGAGATTTATCAATCTTCAAGACCAAACTATTATTAACACCTCTCGTTTTCTATGCACATCTCTCTAAGTTCTGGCCTCAATTCATGCTACCTTGTCTAAAATTTCAATCACTTGATTTCTTTTATTGAGTGAATGCCAGCATCCCCTTGTAGCACTCTAAAACCAAATCCAATTTAGATTTAGCAAGCATCCCCTAGACCCGACCCACCTCCCATTCAAAAAAAATCAATTTACCCTCCCAATCACCATTCCTACAAATAAACCTTTACAATTTTACAACTATCAATATGAAAATTCACGAAAACATTAACATGAAGGGACAGATTACAGCACAGTTAACAAAAGAGTCACACCACTTGGCTCAAGTATTCATATTGCCAGCAAATATCATCTAATAAACAAGGAATGAAAATTAAAAATTAAAAGAGAGAGAGAGAGAGAGAGAGAAAAGAAAAAACTATTTTATTCATTTTCCAAAACATATTTTCAATAAAAAAAACACGTTATTTTTAAGGTAAAAATTCATTTTGGTCCTTGATTTTTTAGAAATTGACAAATTTTTAAATATCTTTAAGATAATGTACCAAACATCCCTAAATTTATAAAAAATTCATTATTCTAGTCCCTACCGTTAGTTAACTATTGGTTAAATTGACGGTAAAAAGATTAAAATTGTAATCTTGCATTAAAATTTCGAAAAAATTTCATTTTAGTCCCTAATTTTTTAGAAATTGATAATTTTTTAAATATCTTTAATATAATATATCAAACATCCTTAAATTTTTTAAAAATTCATCGTTTTAGTCCTGCTGACTAATTTTTTAACAGTTAACATTAACAGAAAATGCAAAATGACCAAACTATCCCTAATTTATTAGAAGTACTTTTTTACTCCTGATGCATTAAAATGTAAGATATTTGGAATGACCATTATACCATTCAATATGAAAATAAATTAGAATTGAAAATATCAAAATGTCTTTATAATTTTTTATTAATTCTTTTTGGATGCTACATGTTGAGTGAATGAATTGTTTGTTGCATTAGATTTGATAAATTTTGATGGGTAAGGAAAATACACTTTTGCCCTTAATACATAAAACCAAAATAATAACAATTTAATATTAATTTTTTATCGTAAAAACGGTAACAAGAAAATGAGTTTAAAAGGGAGTGTTGTTGTTTGTTGGTGGCTGTAATTTTACTGTCCAAATATTCCAATTTTCTTCTCTAATTTGTTTGTCCATTTTTTGATATCCCAATTTTTGTACTCCAATTTTTTACCTCCAATATTTTTATCAAATATCATCAACCCATAGTGGTACAAAAAATTCAAATATGACTCCAATTTTTTACCTTTAATATTCTTCTCAAATATTTCAATTTTTCTAGACTACATGTGTTATCTTGAGAAATTTTAATGTAAGATTACCATTTTAACCTTCTCACCGTCAATTTGATCAACGGTTGACTAACGATTGGGACTAAAATAATGAATTTTTTTTTATAAATTTAGGAATGTTTGGTATATTATCTTAAAGATATTTAAAAAAAAATTATTAATTTCTTAAAAATTAGGGACCAAAATAAAATTTGCCCGAAATTTTAATGCAAGATTATCATTTTAATCTTCTCACCGTTAATTTGACTAACGATTGATTAACAGTAGAGGCTAAAATGATGAATTTTTTTATAAATTTAGAGATGTTTGGTATATTATCTTAAAGATATTTAAAAAATTATCAATTTCTAAAAAATTAAGGACCAAAATGAATTTTTTTCTATCTTTAAAACTACTATTAACAATACAAATAATACTACCATTCAATTCTAAAATGACTGAGCACAAATAGCTCACACGGTCCTACTTATATATCTCATATACGATCGAAAAAACAAGAACCAAATAGCTATTTGTACACAAAACACAACCAATTATATTAAACTAAGATGAAACCACACAACTTTTCCATTTCTTTTAATGTTTGTGAAAAGATTAAGAGAGAAGAAGCTTATGCATATTTCATAACCAACACTGCTCCAAACATCTAAACAACCAACCTAAACTACAATACTAAACACCCAAAAATCATATGTCAAACAAACCCAACCAACATCTGATGCAGAGAAAATAATCAAATAAAAAACTCTAACAAACTGAAACAAAAGAAGACAAAGAGGACAATGAAAAGGAGCTTACTACTTAGGATTCACTGTGTTAAGTGAAGATATAAAACTAGAAGGAGATCGATTCAAGCAAACCCTGTGATTTCTCCAACGAATCGATCAAGAAAGGATAACAATCAGGTTGGCAAAGAAAGGAGAAGAACAAGGATGAACAAAACATCAAGGATATAAGTGGAAAATGTATTTTGATATTTATAGTTTGAAGAGCAAATTTGGTATTATGAAAAATTCATTAAACGAAATGGCTTCGCATGTTTTGCTTTGGAAGCTCTTTTCACCAAAGCTAGAAATTGTGGCTTTAGCTAAAAGCTCTTCTTAAACTCAAAAGCCATTTTTGGAAGAACACCCAAACACTTCAACTAATGGCTTATGGCTTCAAAAAGCCAAAAAAAGCTCATCTAGCCTCATCCCAAACAGGCACTAAATGTCGTAACAGATCATACTTACGAGAGCTGAAAAATGTCGCATGAAATGAGTTTTAAAACCAAACCAATGCTTTAAATGAAAACTATTTAATTTGAAAAACTATTTAAATTGAACCAAATCCAATATGACATTACAATGATATCAATTGGAATAATCCCAAAACTACATAACATTTAGATATCATTTTATCGTCACTTATCATTTTACATAGACTACTAATACTTAACGTATCTAAGAAGTCAATTGCTAAACATTGAATTAATTAACATCAAATAAGTGAGAGAACTTTTAAAAAGTTATGGCCTTTTTTAAACCCCCTTCAAGTCTCTTAGTAACTTCCTTGAAATCTGTTCTTTGTCCAGCTGCTCCTGGTTCCAAACCAAAACCCAATCTGTAGAAATATTAATAAGATACAAATGAGATGCATGACCTAATTTATGAAGAACCCATAATATCAGCTCGTGCTAACTCTCTCAAAACTCAGAAATGGTAAACAATTCTCTGAACGATCTACATACCTTGACATACAAAACACAATACTTCAATTAGACTCATCTAAAAAATGACGAGCAGCATGTCTCAACCTTCAGTCTGTTGCCACAAGATTAATATCTAATCTTTCTTGTATTGCTTGTTTGTTTTTCTATTTCGAAAAGTTTGTCAGACTACTACATCATTTAATATAAACTTTCCTCTACCAAGCATTCTTGCAAACCTAGTTTCTTTTGTTAAATGATGACATTAAAGAGTATCCAACTCTGTAGTCCTTTTAAGATGAGAATTTTGAGATTTTTCCCTTTACTATGTCTATAGAGACTTCAAGATTATCTCATACCATTTCATAAAATGAGCTGCATAATTGTTCTTTTCTTCATACATGGATTAGAATAAAGGGTTCATGAAAATCATCAAATATTCAAATCTGGACAGGCATAAGCTGGCTACACAAAATAATGTATCAAGAATAATGCTTATAAGCTTGCCTAGAATTTATTTATTATTTTTGGCTATGACCTTATACAAGATATTAAAAACTATATAAAGAAATTTGATACTATTACTGAACAAATCAATAATTTGAGACATACAAAACTAATCTTGTCAATTCAACTTATGAAATAAGAAAGAGCATGGTAATACCCAGTAGTATATTTTGGCAGTGGCATTTCTGCAACAATTCTGTTTGCAGTAATGCTCGAGGAGAACTCAACACTCACTTTAATTATCACTTCAGCCTTTACAACAATGAAGCATACAAAATATTAGTAAGCTTCACAACAGGGACCATCAAACAATTACATTTTATTATACAACACCACAGCAGTAGCAATTAAATGGAAGAAGTGAGCACAACTACTAATATACCAAAGAAGCATCGTCCAACGAAACTCAGCAGAAAGAAAAAATGGTCCATAAATTTTCCTAAAAGGTAATTATATTGTAAAACGTGTTTGCTCTAAAACAGAACATCGGTAATATACCAAACTTCATTTTGGCAATATCTGATTCACGTTGTACTTTCTACAGACATCTTTCGTCTGATCTGGGTCATGTATGTGTTATAATTGGCAATGAAAATTCACACAGAGAGAACAGTTTTGTGGAAGAACCAAGCTCGTGCTCCTTAAGACATCAGGCAAATGTCAACTATTGATAGAAGTCACTTCATTGTTATAAAAATTTATTTATTTTTTGAACCTATTCAAAATGTAAGAACGATGCATTATACCAGGGGCATATCCCTCAAACTCTTTATAGGTGCCCTTAACTTATTTTTAATTTTTACTACTTTCAAAACAATTATCTAAGTGAAAACTTGTTTCAGCAATCTTAATATGCAGAAATTTATTAACTAGGAGGAAATGATATAAACATAATTCGGGAGATTATTATCCAGCAAACTATATAGTTGACTACATTAATAAATAACTAGCTTAAAATATTAATTCATATTCCACAACGGATGATTTTACTCTCTAAGGCTTACTACAACGTGTTTTCAAAAGTGTTCCAAAGTATTTGCATCGCATTTTTGTTCTTTGACTTCGTGTCGTCTTCTCTCCATTTTGTATATAACATACATTTTGAAGAATAAGACTTATTATATACCCCATTCCTTAATTACGTTTATAAGCCAAGGTCTATAAAAAATAATAGTAAAAAATGCAACATATACAACAGAAACAGTGAAAGCAGTTTTGCCTAACCTACAAAAGCCTTCCTTACTACAGCTCTAATCAAGATAACATATTTCCCACCCCTCCTTTTCCTTTTACCTCTCTCAAATAAGCATCTATAAATCTGTTATTTTATCGCCATTTTACGGTCTTAATCTGATCTGTTGCATTTCCTTAAAATGCCAAGGCAATTAAATAATAATAAAAAACTTAAAGAAGTTGAATTAGGAAAATGGAACTCACTGACTGCCAAAAATCTTTGTCTAAGCCGTTAGGCACATAGATCATATTAAACGTGTATTAGCACCAGTACAATTGGTTTCCCCCAATTTCCTTTAATTAAGAGATACCAACATTGGGATATTCACATATATTCATGGGAATCAAACAACATTAGCACATTGTATGATTGTAACGGTTTAGTCAACAATAAATGAGCATAAATTATTTGGGAAAATAAAAATACATTTCCTGCTTAAGTGCCCTTCTACAAGTAAATGAATTTAACGAAAGATTTCAACAAAGATATCAGCTCCATTTGTGCAAACGACAGCTGAACAACATTACTAAGTTGCTACTACTTATATATGAATGAAAAGTAGAATATCCTTTAAATAAGCTGGCAGCAAATTCTCTACTGATCACCCAGCACTCAGCAAGATGTTTTCTGTCACCACTGTTATTTCTTTTCCTTTTCTTCCTCACTTTAGGTGGCATTCAAATTTTAAGTTTGAACATCAGACAAAATTTTATCTCACTAATGTGATCTCAAAACTTTGAAGAGAAAACTCCATTGGTTCACACATTATTGACCATAATATTTTTCCTCCTAGAATCATTTATTTCACCAAAACAAGGTTTATAGTTGCTTGTCCCATCTTAAATCCTAATATATTAAAACTTTATCATGTAAAAGGTATCATGAAATCCTTCTTTGTAACAACTCGATCAAACTACATAAATTCATCTAATAGGCACAATGGAAGAATAAAACTCCAAAAATAAAATAAGATAAAATAAAAATAAAAGTTGATTGATGTTTGCAAAGGATCTGATATGATACGAAATGTAGAAATATTTAAGTAAAGAGTAATGCTAGGTTTTCCAAATATTTTGCCCAAATTTATGCCTAAATGATGTGGCATGTGAGAGTTGTCCAAATATTATAAATCATAGGATCCTGACAATTCACATACCATATCATTTGGACATGAATTTGAATAAAATATTTGGGAAGCCTAACATTACTTCTAAGTAAATCTTATCAAAAAAACCGACCATAAGTCTCCCCATCATTACAACGAAATATGGCCTGAGAAATGAAACAATAGATCTGTTATTACGTAGTACACAAGAATCGAAAAAGAAAATTTAAGTATAAAACATTAAGAAAAAGATGAGTAATTGTTGTTTCAAGACTAGCAAGTATAGAATGAACCTTCTTGAAGAAATTGAACCAAGCAATTGGCCATGGACCTAGTTAACAATTCTCAACGTCAATATCATAGATGTCTAGCAATAAGTAACCAATAAACATCAAGTAAAGATTATGAAATTTAATGTAGTAACTTCAAACAATTACACCAAGGGGAAGGGGAGGTTGTTTTGGGGCATGGAGAACTTGTCATTAACATACTATAGTAACAAATACCAAAAATTAGAGGCAAGCCTTACAAGAAATTATGGAAGAAAAAGGTTTGGAGAAGCAGCATCTATTATGCAGTCTCTTGGCATGGCCAAGCTTTTTCCTTTCTTTCTTTCTTTCTTTTTTCTTATTTTTTTGATAGGAAGCAAAAGAAGTTCGTGGATGAAAAAAAACAAAAAATAGATACATAAAAGTATTATGTGGTGGATGGTAGGTGCACAAAAGCAGGAGAATGACTAAAAACTCTCCCAAAATCCAAAAACATCAGTAGAGCTACACAATATAATGGAAAAGGACCTAAACTCAACAAAAGAAATGCAATTGACACATCCAAAACAAAACCAAATCTATTGCAAAAAGAAATCATGTGTCTTATACAGCAATCTAAATTGCTTCCATGTTGTTAGAATGAAAAAGAATAAGAGATCATGAAACTTCGAAGATTTGGAAGCCTGCAAAGAAAACCAAAAGCAGACTCTCAAAGTAGATTTTCAAAATTAAACTCCCCCTCATAATCTTCAAGAAGTGATTATATTGCATTGCTTCTATATAATGATGATAAGGATTCTTCTCAAGTTAATTAAAAAATTGCCTAGAGAAATCAGAATCACCAAGAGTGCTAATCATTGACAAAGATTAAGTACAAATGTTCTAAAAATTTTCCATCTGCAACATAAATAAGTGCTAATCTTCTAGCCCTATCACTCTGCCAAATGATTTCCCTAGTTATAATTTTGTTTGCTTTGTCAACTTATTCCGTATTTTCATCATAATTTATGTAAACTGCAGTATGCCATTTTCCCGTTTATCTCTTTCTTTTTATTTTTCGCCATTTGAATTATTGTCTAAATTCTACTTAACTGATTCAATCTGCATCTTACCACTCTTTGTACATAATGCAGACATATTAATCAAGCTTGGAAAGGATGTGTTTCTAAATAAGGATGCTGTGGTAGATGTAGGAACTTCAAGGAGAAAGCAGTAAAGATTAAAGCATGAGCGTCGAACAAGATTGCTCCACCTTATATAGTTTTCTGTGAACGGTTTATTCATGTCCAAAGATCATTGAACGAGATAGCATGGAAGAGTAAGGAGAATTCTGGCAGCAGGACAAAATACTTAACAACATAAATGTCCAGTAAAAGATCAGGAGCACCTTAAATTCAGTGATATGACCAAAAAGTTAGGGAACTCATCATTACCCAACACTAGTTGTTGATTCAAGCGCTTTCTTGGGTTTAGCTGGTTTAACACATTATTTTGAGAAAGCATTTATCAATTATAAGAGATAAAAAAACAAATTTTCTGTTAACATTATGCTTCAACCATCTGAAACAGTTACGGACTATTGAGAACACAAGCATGTCAAGCAGCACCACCATTGATATAAAATTCATTAAAATATCACCATATACTATTGATCAAGTTAAAAAAACAAATAATAATAATAACAGAACAGGGAGAATGCGAAAGAGACAGTCATTGTCCTTATCCATATCAGTTACCTCCACTTGTTCTACAATTGTAAAATTCAAGTAGCTTTTGGTCATCTTCACTGGATAACAACTTTGATGCGCTTTTATTAGCTAACTTAGGATCAGCATATCGTGTTCCCGCTATCTCCCAAGCTCTTGAAATAAGTCTGCATTACATTTTATGATGCTCAGATTAGAAAACACCTCATAGAATCAGATGAATTACGGTCTCACATGAGTTATGCGTCAATGGCTTGGGAAGCTTTGGTTAGATGACCTAGGCTTTAGCAAGTGCACCAACCGATGATGCCTTTCCTCTGGTATGTCTTCAATTTTTTTCCTAATAATAATAATTAAAAAAAAAATCATAGCGGAAAAATATTATAAATGCTAAATACATAATAGAATTTAATCTACACAAGAATGCAGATGGAATTCCAACAAGTAATCACCATCACTCTTTCTTTTTTCTTTTTTAATATGATACAAGAGGTGAAAAAGCCATCCACAAAAACACCTGCTATACGTAGCTCATAATGCACCCCCATTTATTTTCCATCTTATAAATTCTGAAATCAATTCGCATACAACAAATTCTAGTCAAAATCAAAGAATACACCATGTTAATCCAACTATCCAAAGATTCTAGAACTTTCGAATCCAACACAACTTGTTGCTGATATTAGATATCGAGCACCACACTGTAAGCAACTTGGTATAGACTTAAGTCCTTACAAA
This sequence comes from Litchi chinensis, assembly GCA_019925255.1. Taxonomy (NCBI): domain Eukaryota; kingdom Viridiplantae; phylum Streptophyta; class Magnoliopsida; order Sapindales; family Sapindaceae; genus Litchi; species Litchi chinensis. Next base: position 24,885,895 of record CM034464.1, read on the forward strand.
CAACCAAACCTTATTCTTCTCAACTTTCCACATCATGCCCAGTTCAATCTGGATTGCTTCTAGGCTAACACTTAAATGTTTCTTGCACAAGTGACAACATCAAAGAAATTCAAATTTTCTTGAACTCATTTTTAGGCAAACTAGCAATTATGTATATTCCACACCAAGCAAAAAGAGCTCACTCAATCCATTTAGAAAATAAACAACAGCCATATAAAAAATAAACCACATATATTTTACAAAAACTTTAAAATCACACCCAATCTAGCCCCACGTAATTTCATTTTCTAAACTATCAGTCAACCAAGATTCTCCATTGCGCTTGCACTAAAGAGGAAAAAACTAAAAAAAAAAATCTAAACCATTAATGACAAATGTCATCAACAAAAATTCAGATCCTCTTCTACTCTAAACTTTTTCTTGACCTTAGTCTTAAATAATAATTAATATAAATTTCATAGAAAATATAAATTTATTAAGTACAAATACCAAAATAATAATTACCATATAATAAATTTTTATCACGTACACTAAAATAATAGCTAGTATATCACAAAGTTCTATAACAAATTATTAATGAACAACACTTAAAAATAAAATATAATAATAATACTAATTATAAAAAAAAAAAGGTTAGTGTTAACAAAAATATGATGAAATGGGGTCAATCGGAGTCGGATAGGATCAAAAGGTCTTTTGACCCTATTATAAAATCTTATCAAAAAATTTGACCCGACTCTAATCAAAAATCTTATTTCCATGCCTAAAACCTACTCCAAATGAATCGAAACCCCTATCATTTTGGTCGAATCAAAGATTTTTCTCATCCCTATATTGATCAGTTTGGTAATATATAAATCAAAAGTAAAGACAAACCAACAAAAATAGGTTTGGTTGGATTTAGATTGACTGTCTAAGACTCAACTTAAAATAGTTTAATTTTAATCTATTTTTTCATTTACTTTGAAAACTTATAACATGTATTCAACTTTGTTTCCATTTAAATTGTTTCATTATTAATTCTTTTAGTGGTTAAAATTAGTACATTAAGATTTCATCATTTATTTTTGTTTAAACAAATATTATAACATCTATGTAAGTTGCTAAGCATTACCATCTAATAGACAAAAATATCAAATTCAATGCAAAGTTGAACACATAAAAATCATAAAATAAAATTGATTTATTAAAGTTTTTGTTGTGGTTAGAAAATGACAGCCCAAAACAGTTAGGCCCAATCTGCGGATCTGCTTACAATAGAGCCCAAGCCCAAAGGGACATTGGTCATGAGGTCAATCATCTGCTGCCCTAAAATGATAGAGCCCAAAACAGTTTGACTCAATCTGCGAATCAGCTTGCAACAGAACCCAAGCCCAAAGGCACGTTGGCAAAAAAATGGGCCCAATTTGTGGATCCGCTTGCAACAGAGCCCAGGCCCAGAGGGACATTGGTCATGGATGATTTTTTGACTACATGCACTACTAAAATAGCATTTTGCAAAATCTCCTTATTTTTTATTTGACATATTGTTATTTTCTTTTTCCAGTTTGGCTAATTGTGCATCGCGATCAACAATAATATATGATCAGCTTATGTCACTCTACATACCACGCACAACATCATCATCCACATTCGAACTTATATTTGATAGTTGAATGACTACGGAGGAAGTATTTTTCTCTGTCCATTTGATTTTTCATTCACGTACTTGATTATTTATCTAATTTAAGCGTTAGAGTGCCTTCAGTCGATACTATTTCAATGTCAAGCACACAACCTCTTTTCCTTCACTTTTTTTTTTTTTTAAATTTCAAGGTTGCTAGTGGCCCAAAAAAGATTTGTAGACCTTGTTGTTCTACTTCGGCAACTATAGAATTGAGCCTCTATAGCATTCAAATTAGAAAAAAAAAACTAAGAAGAGAGAAGTTGGAACTTGGAAAGTGGCAGCATTGTGTAACAGAATATAATTTTAAATTATGTTAAATTTGGTTTTAGTTTTTCTTTGTTGTTTGATAGGTTAAGTAGCAATAATTAATAATGTAATGGTATGGGTTAAGCTATTTGATTTGATATAACATAACACAAAAATCGTTGCAAACCATTAGGTTATATTAAGCAACCCCGGTGAGTTTATTTTATTTATAAAACTAAGCCAACCTGATTAGTTTGGGTAGATTAATCAGTTAATATATTTTCATGTTCACCACAATTGCATGTACAATTTAGATATTTCCTCAATAAACAGATGATATTTCACAAATTTGTTGGTCAATTTACATGGTTCGATGTGCAATGGATCATTGGTTTGATGTCTGTTTTTAACTATTTCCATAAATCTGGTATTTGGGGAAGGGGTGATAATTCAAACTCGCAACATTTAGCGCCACCCTAATTGTATTTCATTTAAACTCTTAAAATTCATCTATCCCTCCAAAATTAAATACTTTATATATAAATTCTACCGGGAATAATCTCTTGCAGCCATCAAATAAAATTACATATAAGAATAAAAACGAGTGTAGTACTAACCTATGCCCTTAGGGCACAGGTTAGTATCAAGAAATAATCCATGAATGCATGGAAAGAAAAGAAAATGCAAAAGACAACAAAAAAAAAAAAAAAATCAAAGAATTCATGTTAAACATTAAGTTTAGGAAGTGAGAGTTTTATTCTTTTATTTTAGAATACAGAATTAGTAGAACCAATTCTCCAATAAGAACTCATAAGAAGTTTAGAAGCATAACGACACTTTGTCTTCTTTAATTATTCTCCTAATTAAAAATATTACAATTATTAGTTATCACAGTAACTGAATATAGAAATTATCACATAGTTGTCCGAAACTGACTCAAACAAACAATATAAACACAACTAACTAGTACATGTGGATACTTTTTGCAAGTTAATAGACAATTCTACAATTGAACAATGGCACATTTGATATTCATTGTCGATCAAAAGTTCTTGTCAGATCAATTTGGATAAATTTTACTTTGGCAAATTGCATGTTGTGTTCGTCTTCGACATAAAAATTATATATATATATATATATATATATATGTACTTTGACATGGGTTGCTTCTCGCACTCAAAATCTTCCGTCACGGATAAACATGGTTATCATGTTAAGGGTGGTCTAGGAGCAAATTTATCATCACAATAGTAACATAATCCACGATCCCTCATATCTTTGGCTTCTTTTGGTGTCAAACATTTAAAATTGGCAATTGTCATGTTCGTTGGTGGGGGTATTGACAAGCAGATGCTGAGTCTCTAAAAAATAACGTTTTCTTTTGAAAATTGAACTTCACTTCCACCAATCTAGCAAGTCCAATTGTAGTAACAAAGGAATAGGTTTTTAAAGTTTAAAATCTAATGGCATGTCATCTATATATAAAACCTCCAACAAAACAACCCAAGAAAAATTTTGTTGGCAATCCTAGGATAGCCTTTTGAACTCTTTTTAATAAGCACGAACTATTGTATTATGCCTTAATTAAGAAGTGCCTTAGAAAACTCAAGCCATGAAACTGGTCCCTTAGTTATAGTTAGCCAATGATACTATTAAAGAGTGTTTCCTTCAAGATGGAAAGCCAATTGAACTTCTTGTGTTGAGAGATATTCTGGTACTCAAAGACTTGCTTTGCTCGATAATTTTATCCATCTAAATCTTTATCATCAAACTTTAGAAAATTCAATTTCAAGGAGTGGTTCAGTAAAGGTTATAAATCTATTTAGGACACTTAGATGGTATAGAATATGAATTATCATCATGGATAGGATTCTTGTTAAGGCTTGTCGTTATGTAAGCATATTGAACACTCAAATGGTCACACTTGGCATCCAAAATTTGTATTTTGTTAAGAATTTGTTGAATGAATGCATCCTGTCTCTCAAATTGTTCAATAACAAATGTTTTGAAATTACTGTTTTTTGTAATCTAGTCCCTTCAGCAACTAGATCGAGATACCAAATGTTATGTATAAAGATTAGGAAGTTAAGAGTTTTGATAGATTAGGATTTAAAATTGGTAGAATCAATTCTCCAGAAAGAATTCAGAAAAAGTTCAAAAGCTTAACAACACTCGGGTGGCGTTCAAATGTGAATTGTTTTCTATTTTTAAAAAACTAAAACAACTAAAAGTTGTTTGATTGTCCATTTTCAAAAAGCTTTTTTTTTTTTTTTTGAAATGAAAAACAACTTTTTTAAAACTATAACTAAGAAGTTAAAAATAAAAAATAATGTTTTTTTTTATCACGTTTAAAACATGTTTTCAAAATAAAACATAATTTTCCTTCCGAACAATTATTTTACTCATTTTAAAAATAAAACCAAACACATTAACATTGTTTTCTATTTTTGAAAACAGCTTTTAACAAATGCTACCTAATGCACTGTATTTTGGAAACATCATTTTTAAAATATATTTTTCATTTTGAAAAATAATTTTCAAAAACACCCATTTAGTCTTCTACTTAAATATAAACATTACAAATTATTAGTTATCACAATAACTGAATACAAAAGTTACTAAATAATTGTCTGAAACTGGCTCAAACAAATATTACAAACACAAATAGCTAATGAATAAGATTATTCTTTGCAAGTTAAAAGACAATTCTAGGACAAGACTATGGCTAACATAACAGTTCATATATTGGTTTTTTGTGGCTCTCTCCAAAATTTTTAGGTATAGGTTAAAACTACCCTTAAAACAATTAAAATTACCAGGGTGTAAATGCACAATAAGTAACCTAATTGTTGTTTCCAAACTCAACAATTTTTAACAATATTGAATGATATTTGATCTCCACAAATTAAGAATGTTTCTCAAAATCAACCATCAAGTAAATATAAGTTCCCAAAAAGAGCTAGAGTAATTTGTCAAATTAAATTAAGAATGCTTACTTTTATTTGCTTTTGTGGTCAATGATAGCATCACATCCCACATCGCTAACGAGCAAGGTTTAAGACTTCGATACAAGTCTCGGTCTCTTTTAATGAAATAAATGCATATTGGGTCATAGGTTTGCACCAAGCCCTTGACCCAATGCAAATTCATGAGGGTGAAGGACTAAGTGAAGCCCAAAGCGAGCAATATCTACTTGGTTGTCCTAGGCTGTTACTGGATGGTTCCAATCTCAAGGGGGAAGAGTGTCACATCTCACCTTGCTAGAGTGCAAGGTTGGTCTCCTTGACTAAGTAGACGCATTTTGGTTCAAGGGTGAATGATTTAAACATGATCAATTTGTAAGAAGAATTTGGATAGGATAAGGAAGCAAGGAATGTTTGAATTAGGGATACCACTAATTTAAGAAACATTATTAGTATTCCTAAATAAGGAAAAGAAATATGCTTAGTTTTTCATAATTCATAGTTTTCTTTATTCCTCAAGTAGGTATTAGACCTTGCATCATGGCTTACCAAAACAAAAACCAACAACTTGAGTCGAGCCAAAATGAAAATCAAACTACTATTGTTGTTCAACATCTTTGTATTAATACTTTATTTGCCAACTCATTAAATCATTCCAAAAAAGTCAAGTCAGATAAAGATGACTATTTTCTTTGGAAGTCTCAGATTATAACTATCATTTGCACATATATCGATCTTGAAGGATGTATCATTGGAGAAACCAAATGTTTATCCATACTTCTAAAAAGCACATGTGTGCAGCAACATTTAGGTGGAAAAATTCATGATATCGATAAAGAAAGTTTTTGTTGACAAAGAAAAGAATGCCATAATTAAGTACTTTAGGTAGATAATAAGTAAATTTATTTTCAACTATACAAACACAAATTATAAGAACTAAACAATTAAAATAGCCATAGCATAAATGCAAAAAGCAAAATAAGTAGCACATAAGCTCTTAGTACATGTGATTAGGCTCATCTCTCCATTCACTAAGATGTTGGGAGTTCAATTCCTACCACATACATTTTAAGAGCTTGTCTAGATAGTTTCACCCTTGTAGTGAGCATAATGGTCTTCCACTATAATTATTTTTATCTTTAATTTAATTTAATTTAATTTACTATAATGTACCCCCCTCAAATAAATGTTTGAGTTCACCATCAATTTGGATCCAATTCATTTGCCACCACTCAATTCATAACAAGTGCAAACTTCACAAAAATCAAGGATCACTACAGAAGCTAAAACAACTCATCCTAGAGCATATGATAGTAGTTAAGTTGAATACTAAAATGTACATATAACAAAAAAATAAATTTACTCAATTTCTCCAACTAGATAATGATCTTTCACCATTAAAATCTTACCACATAATTTCTAAGGCATTTGTTGTAGTTCTTTTCCTTCTTGCCATGCTTGCCCTACTAAGACACCAGGCGTAATATGCCCCATATATATGACAACCTGATTGTTGAATAGGTAAGGAAGTTTTACTGCAATCAAGATTCAAATTGAAATGAAAAAAACAAAATAATAAATGAATAAAAAAAAAGAAGCTTGCAACGAGAAACAGAGGGACTTAACTTGGAAAACAAGCAGAGTAGTCACAAAAAATATAGTCATTCAATCCTATGACAACTAACATTATTTTCTCAACAATATTCTGTATAGGTTCTCCACCTGGATTACAAGCATTGCATAACTTTCAGATTATAGCTTCAAAAGCCGTGTGAATATAAAGACTCTCGACTAAATGAATAACACACGTCAGTTGCAGATGCCTTACTAGTTTCATCATCAATGCAACTTATTTTCAGCTTATGCTCAGACACCAAGCATTCATAAAGGAAAAGAAAGCAAAACAAGTGTAAGGGAATTACCTGTAATAATTGGAGCTGCTTGTTTTTGTTGAACTAGTGGAACAAAGGAAGAGACCTTGGAGACAACGTTGTTACGCTTAGCCTCCCTCCCTCCCAACCAAACCCGGGCCTTATTTTTGTAAATTGTATTCTGTGTTCCAATGAAAGTTAATTATTATAAAATAAAGTTTAATTTCAATATTTTTAATTTATATATATCTCTTATATGTATTATATTCATATTTATACCATATAGTTATTAAATAATATATATTTTTAAAAAGATGAGGTTTAGGGACATTTCCATTGAGTGCGGTGTTGATTTTGATGAGGTGAGCTTCAAGTGTTTGATTTTGTGGGTGGGTTGTTGTTGTTGGTGTTGATTTTGATTAGGTGAGCTTTAAGTGTTTGATTTTGTGGGTGGGTTGTTGTTGTTGTACTTATGTTGGTTACAAATTAATGCAGGATGCTACTGCTCTGGTTTCGAACATCATGATTACAATAGCATATCATTTTGAGCTACAAAAGGTTTCGCTTCCCGTATCCAGACTTGGACAAGTTTGTGGGCATGTGGGGTTAATACTGTATCAATGCCTTCTATTGAAAATTAGTGGGAATTGAAACAAATATCATGATCAAGTAACACTATTTGTAGTTTGCTATAGAATAAATGAAATTGTCACATTATATGCAAACAATCTTCTTTTTCCTTCTTAACATTTTGGTAAATCAAATTGCTGGTTTATGGAATATGGAGGCTTGTCAAACCAGTTTATGTGCATTATAATACGTTTAGATTTCAGATTGTGTGAAATATACCTATAAGAAATTTGAGGTCTATCAGAATTGGCTCAGCGAGCTTATTAAACCAATACGTATAGGGTGTAGGGTATAAACTGATTGACTTTGCTCGTGGTATAGAGTGTTGATGTATTCTTTTTGGTTTTTCAATTGCTTAATTTGATTGTTAAGCTAGGAAGTTTGTATGCTTTCTATTTCTAGACACTTCAATTTGAAAAATAAAATAAATATAAAATACAGAGTACATATAGCCTAGAGAGTGCTAACCAACATCATTAACAAAGAAGTTAAACCATATAAAATCTTGAGTTCTAGATTGACCCGGAGTATCTTCTTAAGACCTTTTTTATGAACCTCGAAGGTACAAGTTTATGAGGACAAGACCTAATGAATCTTATTCCTAAAGAAATATATTACAATATACAAGATGCAAATAAAATCAGGAAAAGAAAATGCAAGAGACAAATTATAATAGACAAACATAAATAAAAGACAAAGCACAAAAATGTGGAAGAAGACATAAATCAGCTAAATGTAAAATCTAGAGAGAAATGTTTTCAAATCAGCAAGACCCAAGAGAACTACTCCACCAAGCCAATTCCAAGCTGTTCACACTAAATGGCCAACAGAACAGGTAGGAAAGCTTCTTCCAAATACTCAATCCCACTACTTGCACGCACAAATCCTCAACATCTGAACATCATTATCAATTAAAAGAGTTAGGGAAACTAATAGTTTTTAGGAAACGAAGATATATCAAACATAAAGATGACAATACGGAAAAAAAAAAAAGTGTTTAGAAATAGCATAATTTACCATCATATCATCAAAAAAAAAAGTTTATTGTATTACTCATTCATTGACAATACTTAAAGTTTGCAAAAAATAACTAGAGATATAAACATGCGCACATACACTTAATTATTCAAAGCATAATAAGTCTAAAAATTATTTTTAATAAATTCGTCTTTTCTCCAAATTTGTTGAACAATATATAGAAAATTGAGGTAAACTTCATTGAATTATTTTCTTTTTATGTAACATCATAAGCCACATAACATTTCAGATAGTAGTTTACTTATCAACAAATATTGTGCCATATTTAAAAACTGTTGGGTATGTTTGAATCATTCAAAAAATAACTAAACAAAAGAAAGAAAGAGTACATGGACATTATATATGATTACGAAGTTTTGTACATCTTCTACTCAAATCCATAATTTTATTATAAATTTTGAATTATAAACTTTTTAGTGAGAGAAGTTCGGTAGCAATAATATCAAAGTACATTCATGTGTTTTTCGAACATAAAAATTATTACAAATTTCACATTTTGGACATGAAAAAAGTACATGAAAATACAAATTTGTATGTGTATCATGCAATGAATGGAGAGTGATTTAAAAGGATACTGTGAGAGTGTATTTAGTATTCCTACAAATTAAAAATTGATTTGAGTTCTTTAACATTGAGACTAGATGAAAAGAGTATATTAGAAGAGTGCATTTAACATTTCTCTTCACAAAATTGGTCAATCCTCAAACTATCAAATTCAATAATATCATATATTCTAAATTAATCAATTGAAAACCCCAGAAAATAGTATAAAAAAATGTGAATTGCGAAACTAACACTAAAAATCTAAATTAGGTTTTTTTAGTTAGCACACTTAATTCTTGAACAAACTATTTCTTTGTTCACGAACTAATATTTAGGGCGGTATATTCAATCTAAACTTTTAATGACTTTTATAAAATTTAAAAGTTTTAGTATATTCAATATAGATTTTTAAAGACTCTATAAAAGTCATGTAGTTAATATAGACTTTTAATGAACTTTAAGAAGTCTATGTAAAAGTAATAGGATATTCAATTAAGACTTTTTAAAAGTTTATAATAGTTATGAGATATTCAAAATGTCAATAACTTTTATGGAATTCAAAATTTTAATGACTTTGGCAGACTTTTATAAACTTTTATATAATGTTACTGCTAAAAGAACACTTACTTTTGTAAGTGCTAGAAAAGAAAAGAAAAAGACTTATCAAATTACATAACATAGTTAAAAAAAAACAAAAAAAAAAAATTCCTAATATAATGTTACTACAAATACAGAAGTAGAACAAGTGAGAGTAGAACAAAATATTGGCCAAAACAAATACATCAATCCAAGGCCTAGACGTTGAAACAAATAAAAATTTAGAAAAAAGTTTTTAATGAACATATGTCGGTTACAATTCAATTACATAATGTGAACATAAGTCTAAAGATATGACATCTAAAAATGAAATAGATATAACAAAATAGTCCAAAGATTTGACATCTAAAAATAAATAAATTAAACAAAAGCACAATAAGGTTCTACAAGAGAGATTGGTTATACTTAAATATAGCAGCATTTAGTTTACCTTGCTTTGTAGGATGTCTTCTTCAATCTTTTAGGGTGTGGTTCATCTATCTCCTCATAGTTATGGTGGACATTTGCCAAAGACAAAATATTTTCATCCTCACCAACTTCAAAACTTCCATCGACAATATAGTGAGCATACATCAAATGCACACCACACTTTTCAATTTTAAAATACTTTTTGTTAACATATGTTAATTTGAACTCGAAAGGGATTTCTTTCGCATCATATAATATATGGGGAGAGAATAGGCGAATAGGATACTTCACAAATAATTGGTTTGACATGGGTTGAAAAATTTGTTCATCCTACAATGTTTGGGTTGCCCAGTCGTCTAACCATCCATTGTTTAAAAATATTTGTCCATTCTTTGATTTGACTTTGCAGGTCCACTTTATGATACCATAAAAAGCTTCGTCATCTTGACATGTTGCCACAAAAACACACAAAGTGAAACCTATGAAGCTCTAATTCAATAAATTTGGTGATAGCTCTAAGTTTATGAAATGTCCTAAAATTCGGAAATTAAACCATTTTGGAACTTCACTACCTGGATAAGATAGTAGAACGCATACCTATACAATTAAAGTAATTAATTTATTTAATATTGTTGATACCAGTATTGAATTGTTTCCAAAGAAAAAAGGAAGAAAATTTTCAATGAAAGTGTTTTCAAAGGAAAAAAAAAAAAAACAAAGAAATTAGATTTATGAAGTCATTACTTTTTTTCTTTAGATTTTTTTTTTTTTTTATTAAAGAACTACCTTTTTTGTTATCTTGTAAAGAATCTATTGTAGCTACTCTTGACTTCTTCCTTTCATGCCATTTGACATCATCTGAAATATCATCTGAAACCATATCTCAAACATCTCTTCAACAAACGAACTCATTCTACATCATCAAATGAACCCATTTTTGGGTTTCGAAACACATTTTTGGCTTTCCAAAAATGGGAAGGAAAAGAAAGGGATTAAAGCATTATCGACGGTGATAGAGGGGGTGACGATGGAAAAATGAAGAAGATGACAGATTCAAGATGAAGAAGATGATGATTTTTTATTTAATTAATGTTTTAGTTTTATTTAATTATTTAATTATTGTTTTAAATCTCTTTTAAATGTATATATATATATATATATTTTTTAAATTCATAGTCAAGATGGATGGTAGAGATCTGATGAATTTTTAATCTGGCTTTTCGAATTTTTAAAAATTTTCTATTATTCAACCATTAGGGGCATTTTTATCTTTTTAGTATTTTCGCACTGTTTGGCATCAAAGCTAACGTAATTGGGTTAACAACAAATGAGTGATTTGTAATAACTATATAAAGTTAACTCTGCCTAAAAACGAGTTTGAACTGGATAACTAATTTGTAATTTACACAAATTAATATTATAATGTGCTTAGTGCAATAAGGAACAGAACTCAAATAGTGATATCTTGTGTTCAATATAGTTTGGGATTGGATAAAATTAAACTGAATTAAATTAATTTTTAACTATTTTGAATATGTTATAATCAAAATGAAATTAGTTTAAATGAAATATTCTAATTTATAAATTTTATAATAAGTTTATTGAATTTAAATTATTTTCAAAAGAATTAAAAACTGTTTATTACAATACTAAAAATTTTAAAATGAAAGAAATTAAAAAAAAAAAAACAAATTGATAAGCTTGAGACAAAATTTGTCCCATGCTAATCCTAACACTTTAGGATAAATGTAATGTTGTGGGTATATTTGAGATTGCATAATTGGGTTGGTAAAAACTCAAAAAATTGATCCAATGGATTGACCCGGTAGACTAAGGCTTAGTTCACCAACTCCCAGCTCACAGGAACGAGCTCTTAGTTTGCCACTATTATTCTTAGGTCGCTAGTCAACTATGGTCAAGGCTGCCTTATACTCAGCTCAAGGTCGTCTAAGACAAGCTCTAACTCGTAGCTCGAAACGCTCGTTAAGGGAATTTTCTATAAAAACAACAACCTAAATTAAAAAAGAGTCAATTACCAAAGTTCGAAATAAATTCAAATTCCTATGTCGAATCTATCCCTAATATAATATATACCGGTTTTGGAAGTGTAATTAATGTAAAATTCTTTCCTATTTTATTTGTACTCAAATTATAACACCTCACACTATAAATAGGGGTTGAAAATTTATTGTAATCACATGCGAATCAATAAGCAATAATATACTGTGATTTTGCCATAATAATCAAATAATACAGTCGTGGACGTAGGCATCTTTTTTGGCTGAATCACGTAACATAAAACACCCATGCACACATTGTTCTTCCTCTTCTTTTTCTCTTGTTTTTGCTTTATTTCGCTTATTTGTAGGTATTAGGTCAAAAACTTCGGTCGAGAAAATTCAGACGTCGTCATATAACTATGGAGATTGGATTTTGTCCAAGCCAAATGACTTCCAAACAATGATTGGCAATAGGATTGGACTATTTATAATCTATTCCTCAACATCGAATAACCTATAACTGAGGTTTAAACAATTAGTACGATGTCATATACTATTATTACCATGTAAAGGCCAAATATTTCATCTCTATAGCCAAATATTCCATACTTATAACCTAATATCTATATCCTAATTAATCTGTAAATCTAATTTAATGATATGTGTGGATAGAAATAAGATATCATTTAAAAAGTGTGTATGTGTGTATCTATATATATACATATGAGAGAGAGAGAATAACTCAAGCAATGGCGGATCCAGAAATTTATTTTAGGGGGACACTTTATAACGAAGTGAAATAAAATAAAAATTAAAGGTAAAAACAATTATGATTCATATGATTTTTTTTTACTTGCGAATTTCATCATGTAAAATAATTTGTCTAAAAAAAAATAATTTACAGTGCATTTTTATCATCTCTTTTCATGGTTCAAACCTATACACGGTGTACTTTTTTGAAAAAAAAATAATACTATATTATGGTGGGGGATCAACCATACACGATGTATTTTTTGAAAAAAAAATAAGAGAGAGAAAAAAAAACCATGTGTTATGGTGATTTTGGAAATACGTGCGCGCGCGTGTGTGTGTGTGATAGATGATCAAGCTATGTTGAGAAAGGGGAAAAGAAAAAGGTGTGTGTGGTAGGTGATCAAGCTATGTTGAGAAAGGGGAAAAGAAAAAGGTATGTTGAGAAAGGGGCAAAGAAAAAGGTTGTGTGTGTAGTCTATATGTAATGGGGAGGAATTGAACCTGATCACGAGAGGAAAATGAGACAAAATCTGTGCCAGCTGTGCCACTTGAAGACAACGAGTTGGTTCACTTTAACAATTATATGACATTTAAATATTTTTTATATATAAAAACAGTAAACTCTTCGTCTTGATCGGGGATCGAACACGGCCACAACTCAAAAGGAGCATTAAAGGCAGGCTTTGTTCTAGCAGCGACGCTTGGAAACAATGGTGAAGTATGCTTCAAATTTCATATAATAATATATTTATATATTTAAAGATTTAACAACTAGTGAAACAAACTTAATCCATTTTCAAAAAATTTCACAAAAAGAATGAGTTTCTTTATCTGACAAGTCTTTGAATTGTGATACCTAATTTTCACAAAAAGAAAATTTTAATTTCATCCTTATATTTTAAAAGATCTTCCATTTTTAAACATTAATTGATTTATGAACTTGTTAACATTAAAGTTTCAAGAAATTCATCAAATTTTGTTCCAAATATAACCATTACTCAAATGTCAATGTGATAGGGGTATTTTGGATATTATAATCCCAATTCTGGATATGAGACATGCAGCAATAAAATGATATTTCAATCAGCCAAAATAAAATATTAAAAATGACAAGTAAAAAGACGAATGCACTCCTAGAAGTATATGATTATTAAAAAATTTTAAAAAATTAAATATCTGAATTCAACTCAAATCTTTAAAGCTTGAAGATACAAGACCCAATCTTTTCATTAAAGCCGAAAAAGATAAAATAATTAAAAAAAAAAAATTCAAATTCAACCGAAGTCTATACAATTTGTATTTTTCAAATAATTTCCTTTTTTTTTCAAATGAGTTTGGAAATTTTCTATAAAAAAAAAAATTCAAATAAGTTTCATTTTTCCAAAATTGGTACCGAATTGAGCATCTCTCAGTTTTAGCTCTAACCCATGATACAATTCAACAAACACAACCACAAAACCAAAAAGTACATAAAAAATATTCATGTCTCAATTTTAGCTATAGAGCTTGATACAATTCAACGAACCCAACAACAAAACCAAAAACTAAAAATAATAACCACCTCCCAGTTTTGTTATTGCCTTGTTCTCTGTTAACCCAATAACACAATTAAACAAACCCAGCAACAAAACCAAAAACTAAATACAAAAACCAGCTCTTTATTTTCGCTTTTTTTAACCCAATAACATAATCATTTATCTCCCATTTTTGAACCCAGCTTGGGCCTCTGCAACACTGGTTCTTGGTGTTTACAAGATCGGTCGATTTGTAGTCCAAGTGTTGAATGAGGAGCTGGCAGCGGTGAGTGCGATGGAGAAGAAAAGAAGAAAGCCCTCTTTCAAATACTAAATCCCATTACTTGCACACACGAAGCCTCAACATCTGAAAATCATTATCAATTAAAAGGGCTAGGGAAACTAACAGTTTTGGGAAAAAAAAATATATAAAACATAAACAAGACAACAAAATAAAATAAAAGGTGTCTGGAAATAGTATAATCACCATCATATCACCAAAAACATAAATCTATTGTATTACTCATTAATCGAGACATAAGAATGCTTAAAAGTTTGCTGAGAATAACTAGAGACATGAAAAGAACCCTTACTTTTGTTAGAGATAAAAAAGAGTCTGCAAATGCAGAAGTAACACAAGTCACACTAAAACGAAATTTCTTGATTCGAACAAATACATCAATCCAAGACCTGGATGTCATAACCACAAAAAAAAAAAAAAAATCTTTCTTGAAATGTATGAGTCACCATTCAATAACATAATGTGAACATAAGGTAATCAATTATTCCAATAGTACTTAAAAAAGTCACTTGAATAGGGTCAAGCCAGTTATATGTTTTGAAATAGACATCACAAAATAGTCTACAATTTTGACATCTAAAAGTGAACAAATTAAACAAAGCAAAACAGAGTTCTACAAGAGAGATTGGTAATATTTAAATATAGAAGCATTTAGTTTACCTTGATCAGTTGGGTGTCTTCTTCAATCGTTTGGGGTGTGGTTCGTCAAACTCCTCACAGTTATCATGGATATTTGCCAAAGACAAAATATTTTCATCCTCACCAACCCAAGAACTTCCACTGACTTCTTCAATATACTGGGCATCCATCAAATGCACACCACATTTTTCAATTTTATAAAATCCTCCGTTGAAAATTGAATAATCGAACTTGAAAGAGACCTCTTTGGCATCACATAACGATGTATAGAAAGAGAATGGGAGGATAGGAGACTGCACATGTACATGATTTGGCTGCCTACTAAATGCTCTGAATCGTCCTTGCCAACCCAATGATTGTCCATCCTTTGATTTGAGTTTGCAAGTCCAATTTATGACACCATTAAAATCTTTTTGATGGTCTTGACGTGGTGCCACAACAACACACAAAGCAAAACCTATGAAGCTTTGATTCAACAAATTTGGTGATAGCTCCAAGTTTATAAAATGTCCTAAACTTCGAAAATTAAACCATTTTGGAACTTCACTACCGAGATAAGATAGTAGAACGCATACCTAAACCAAAGTAATTAATTTATTTAACATTGTTGATACCAGTATCGAATTGTTAACAAAGCAAAAAAGAAGAAAATCTTCAATGAAGTGTTTTCAAAGAAAAAAAACAAAGAAATTAGATATATGAAGTCACCACCTTTTTTTTTGTTTTTTTTAAGAAAAAAAATTCTATTTTGAAGTTGTTTGAGCATTTAGTAAAACAAACAAAATAACTTAACATATCCAACTTAGATTATTTAAGTATTAGGTGGAAAAAATAAATAATAGCAGCATATTGAAAAGATGGAAGTAAATAAAACAAACCTTTTTATTTATTCGTACAGCATGAAGAGCATTCTTCACAATGTCTTCAAAATCAGACAGTGGCGTGCAATCTTGAAAATAGAGAGAGGATAGTACTTCTAGTGCTGTGCGATTGTCTGCATGTCTGCCTCCCAACTGTAGCTTCGGTAAACATTTAAGCATCATGCAATTGCTCAAGTCGAAGCGTATATTTGTTTCGCCACGCTGTAGTCTATCCTGAACCTTTAATCCATTAAAACTCAACAGCCTACACTTCTTCAAATCTATTATAGATGATGGTAATTCCCTTATAGGAGTTCTAACAGCAGAGAGGATCTTCAAAGAACTTAAACATCCTATATCTTTAGGCAACTGATCAAGTTCTGTACAACCATGAAGATACAGATATTGAAGAGATTTCAACTTAAAAATTTTGCTTGGAAGTCTCTTAAGCATTGTACAGCAAAGAAGTCTCAAAATCCGTAGTTTGCTTAAATTTAGAAAGGATAAGGGAAGCTCTTCTATAACCCAGGAACTTAAACAAAACGTTTCTAGATTACATGGCATCTCATGCAACGTCTCGAGATTCAAGCAGCCAAAGAGATCAAGATCTCTGAGAGATATCAAACCACTGAAATCTGGAATAGTCTTGAGCTTAATGCAGTCCTCTAGCTTTAGGAAGTCAAGCTCATTGAGACATCCAATAGAAGGTGAAATTTCACACAAATAATAACACTGAGACAAATTCAATTTCTTAAGGTTTGGAGAACCTGAGAAGTCTGGGCAACTGGTTAGGCAGGAGAAACTGAGGTCAACTTCTTTCAACTTAGCAAGAGGCTGTAATTAAGTACCAAATATACAGAAAACAACATTAACTCATATTAATACTGAATATAGTATTTCAAATTCATAACAACATCAACACTGCAATATAAATATGAAACATACCAGAACACCGTTCCATAGTTGTTCAACATTGCTTTCTCTCATGTCAAGTATAACAAGGTTCTCTAGAAAAAAACTCGTCAATGGCGATTTTATCGGACATTTATGCCAGCTAAGATACCTTAGTGCAGCAAAGTTATACTCAAGGCCTTGAGAAACATGCACTCTATTCTTCCCTTTACAACTCGAGTCATAAAACTTTAAGATCCTCAATCTATGCATTTTCATGAAATCACATGGATTTAATAGTATACCATCTCTTATTTTTGACACATCCAAAGCAATGCCTTCGATTGTTTCAGTACACTAACATGTATCACAAGAAATACAAAGTTAGTACCAAATATGTAAAGATTTATAAGAGTTTTTTAATTATCAAAGAAACATTACCATATGCTTTATAAATGAAAACCATTAAAAATGTGTATAATTTAAAAAAAAAAAAAAAAAACCCATCAAAAATATCCCAAAAAATTAGTGAAATTTTGTTTTTTGACCCAAAAAAAAAGTTTCTTTTGCTCATTTTCATTATGGGCAATATTTTATGTACACGAAAAGTTATGCAAAAACATTTCACATAGGCACAAATAGTTTACATGAAAAGTTGTGAAAAAACATTTCACATAAACATAAACAGTTTACATGAAACGTTGTATACATTGAAAACGGATTAAAAATGATTAAGTTTTGTTTCAAACAAAAAATGAATAATTTTGTGTTTTGAGCTAAGAACTAATTTTTCTTTTTTGTCTAGGCTAAAAAATGTATGGCTAAATGTTACCGTGTTCTTTGTCAGAATATAGTAGATTTCCTCATGATCCCACATTCGACTACGTTTTCCAGGATCTTCAATAGATTCTTGACGTACAATTTCCTTAGCCATTACCTCCAGCAAATCATGCATTGTTATTGTGCCATGAGATATAGCTATCAAAGATTTATCAAGAAGAATGTCTATTCCAACTTCTGTGGCAAAACCAAAAGCTTTTAAGGCTGATTTTACATGTTCAATGCTACTCCCCTTAAAAAAACATGCAACATCCAAAAATATCCTTTGTTCTTCATTATCAAGTCCATCATAACTAATTTTCAATATTTTGTAGATATCCACATGCAGTAGTCTTTCCATTTTTTTTATTGCACTTTTCCAAACCTCTATTTTCCTTTCATATAGATGGGACCCCAAAACTTTAAGAGCCAATGGAATGCCTCCAGCATATTTTACCACCCTTTTGGACAGCTTCTTATAATCTTTAGTGGGATGGTTTCTTCTAAAGGCATACATGCAAAAAAGCTCTAGAGCTTCATGATTAATCAATTCTTGAACTTTATATACTTGCACCTCACAATTTTTAAGCACATGCTTATCTCTTGTTGTTATAATTATTCGACTTTGAGGACCAAGACAATCAAAACCTCCAATCAAACCTTCTATTTGTCTAAAATCGGATACATCATCAAAAGCAATGAGAAGCTTCTTATGCCCAAACATATTCTTTATGAAAGTGCGTCCTACAGCATACATATTTATATTTGCATGTAGATCTCCCAATAGTGCTAAAAGAAATTCTTGTTGCAAGCGATTTAACCCATCGCTCTGTTCGCACCGCTCCCTAACATTTCGAGCAAAGTAAGAACAACCTTTAAATTGACGAGAGATTTTGTTGAATACAGCTTCAGCAAGAGTTGTCTTGCCTATACCGCCAATGCCCCATATTCCGACACTACAGACATCATTTGTCCCCATGCATAACAAAGATTCAATTTCCTCAATTTTTGAATCTATGCCAACAAGGTTGCTGGTATCAATTGAGGACAAATAATACAATTTCTGCCAAACATCTTCAACGATAACCTCTATAAGCTCAGCCTCAGACCTAACAGATAAAAGAAAACAATTATCATTAAGCAGTAATAGATATGAAATGATTAAAAAAAATGTCATTTTAATTCCAATTAACAAATCACCTTAGTTTTCTTTTAACTTTAAAAGAAATGGGCAACTTGTGGGAATTAAAATTTCAAAAACAGAAGTGCTTTTGTGTAAATTAATACATGTTACTCACGTTTCTAACGCTTGCTCTCTTCAACATATATGACTATTAATAAGAAAAAGGGGCTAAATCCTGCACTAATAGTCTTTTCAACATATATGACTATTAATAATAAAAAGGGGCCAAAATCTTACTCCAATATTCTTTTTTTTTCTTCTAAACTTATTATAATTAAGTGACAGCGTATCTGTTTATTTCTCTCTCATACCAAACCCAACTGAAATTCAACATAAAATTTAAAAAAAAAAAATCGAAAGGAAAAAAAAAAATAAATCAAACCCATGTGAACTAGAAATTGAAGGTGGGAGAATTTTGGAGCTAATAAATTCATAAAAAATGAGAGAGAAAGAGGCTAGAGTAGAAAGATCCTACTCTAATAAAACACAATGAATTTGATCTAAATAATTTCTATAAGAGACAATGATCACTTACTTATCGCTACTTGAAGGCCATCCAGAAAGATTGGCTGCTTCCTTGAGGTCATCCTTCCATCTATGCACTTGTTCTAGATTTTGCTTAAAACGTTTCTCATGCTTAGCGAATGCATCTGCAAAACTCCCGGTCTGATTTCTTAAATCTGATGGAGTTACCCCATAGAAAACCGGTATCACAATCTGTTTATTCATTTCCCTGCCCAGACATAATCTTATAGACATATAATTACCAGAAAAATTGAAGGAAAAAAAAAAAAAAACAAGAAGACAGATAATACGATTTTCCATACCTGTTTTTGCATTCTAAAATCTTTGCAAGTTCTTGGAGACACCATTTGGAAGACGCATAGTTTTTGGAGAAGATGATAACGGAGATCTGAGACTCTTCAATTGCTGTGAGAAGAGCTGGGGAGATCTCATCTCCTCTGTTGAGATTGTAGTCAATGAAAGTGTTAATTCCTCTCTCATCCAAAGCTTTGCGAAGATGGCTGATGAAATTGTAGCGGGTATCTTCACCTCTGAAACTGAGAAAAACGTCATACTTGATTTGAGGAGGAGAAGGTGGAGGAAGAGGAGGAGAAGGACAAGCAGGAGGAGCAGTTGAAAAAGAAGGACTCGAACCCATTGATGATCAGAGTGACTGTTGAGATGTGGAGACAGTAAAGACGATGAGATCTTGTGGTGCAAGTTTGTTTTTCTTCAACTCATTAAATGAGCTTCGAAGAAGCTTGGTATGGTCGTAATCTTGTTGGGTTTCTTCTAATTTTTATTACTCGAATTTGAGAAAGTCTTGTTCAATGTCTTATTTTTTCTTTTTCTTTTTTTTTTTAAAAAAATAATGTCAGCTTTTTTGTTGAGTCTTAACTAACTGGAAGACCGACAATAGTGAATGGGACAACATTAGAGATTCAAAAAGTGAAGACCCTGCCTGTCGTCTAACTTTTAAAATAAACCAAATTTTGACCGGCAATAGTGAATGGGACACTTGCCTGTTGTCTAACTTCTAAAATAAACCAATTTTTAAAAGTTTGGTGCAATAAATATATATATTAATCCAATTATAAATACCATCGAACTTTAAAAAATTAGAACTATTTGATTAAATTTATCAATTATATTTAAATTAAATAAGAGAAATAATTTATTTTAAGAGAAAAAATATAATAGATAAATTTGATTGATTTGTCCTAACTTTTTAAAATTAAGACACACTGATAATGAAATTATTATATATATAAAACATTTTTTAAATTACTTCATCCAAACGTATTTTCAATATCTTTGGTTATCCATCTATTATGATTATTATTATTATTCCATCCAAACTTATTTTCAGTAACTTTGGATATCCATTATTATTATAATTGTTATTATTATTATTATTATTATTATTATTACTATTACTATTGATATCTTCCAAATTAGAAGATTTTTGGAATATGTTAAAATGCATCATTAATAATATGATGTGGAATCCAGAGATAACAACTTCTACAAAAATAATAATACTTCTCACATGTTATTTTATAATAGAAAAAAAAAAAATATATATATATATATATATATAAGATTAGAACATTTAATCTCTTAGAGTAAAGGGGATATTCATCCACTCTTAACAAAGGTGATATATTATAAATGATTTTTCAAAGTTCTTTGCTCATAACAAGTATAAAAATACCCAAATAACATCAAGTAAATAACCTCTAGGAAACCTTAGTGCTAATTTTAAATTCTATACTTTAGCGGTTGTTTAGTGTTCAAGATTTTATAGAAAATCTATCAGCCTAATTTTTTTTTTCTTTAAGGTTGAATTCAAATTCTATTATTAAACTCTAAATTATATCTCAATTTGAAATACATTTATTTCAAAATACAAGTTAAAGAGTAAAACAATTAATATGAACTTTTATTTAGTATATATGAAATGACTAAAAATATACATTATTAGTAAAAGAAAAAATATATTTCATGGACAATCACTAGAAATAGAAGGTTTTTTTCTTTGTAAAATAAGATAAGTATCACAACAATTAAATGTGAGAGACTTAAATAAGTCAATCAGCAAATAACCTAATTATTCTCTTTGTGGTGTAGTTTACATTGAACTAGAAAAATATCATTGACTCCAAAATCTTGAGGGAAAAATATAAATAAGTATGGACATAGAATCTTCTTAATAAGAGATTAAAGACCAAAAAGAAAACATAGCATTGCCTTGATAATTGAAGCAAGCCTTCTAGGAAGTTGCTGCAATGCTAATCTTAAATTAATTCTATCTATTGAGTGGACTTCGGTCCTCGTCGCCTCATTTGGGATTTCAAATTTTAAATCCATCAAATTCTACATTGGGATCAAATTCTATATTAGGACTTTAAAAAAGGAGAGAAATTTCTTTTCTTGGGCCGTGAGTCCTATATCCATTTCTTGGTAGATAGGAAATGAAAGCCACAAAAGAGGGTGGATTTTCAATTATTACGAATCAATTTTGTTATATATTTTATTTACTTTTTAGAAAGTGCGTTCTTTTATCACAAAATACTGCAGCAAAATAAGGTGCAGGGAAAGCAGGAAGAATTAGTGGATTTTTTTAAAGAGAAAAGAAAATCCAAGTGTCACCTGATGGTTCATGTAAGCAATAGTAAGTTGGAAAAAGTCAAAAGTAGGGGTGGGCGTTTTCGGGTTCGGGTTGGGTTGGGTTGAAAATCTCCCAACCCAACGTGGGTTGGGTTGAAAATTTTTCAACCCAACCCAACCAAATTTTTTTTTCAACTCAACCCAACCCAACCCATCCAATTTTTTTTAAGATGTAACCCAACCCAACCCAATAAAAAATGATTGGGTTGGGTTGGGTTTGTCGGGTTGGATTTATAAATATTCTAGATTTATAAACCACTTGAGGTTTCTGATTTTTTCTCTTGTGTTTTCATTCTTCTACTTTAGATTTATAAATCCTCTGTGATGGATTTCATGTAGTAGCATAAAAGTGTATGTCTAGAAAAGATTTTAGATAGGAAAGACTTGGTTAGGGGTGGGCGTTTTCGGGTTCGGGTTGAGTTGGGTTGAAAATCTCCCAACCCAACGTGGGTTGGGTTGAAAATTTTTCAACCCAACCCAACCCAATTTTTTTTTCAACCCAACCCAATAAAAAATTATTGGGTTGGGTTGGGTTGGGTTGGGTTTGTCGGGTTGGGTTGAAGATGCCCACCCCTAGTCAAAAGAGAGGTGCGCGTGAAAATGAAAGAGTGAAATGAATGAGTGATGCCGGAGAGGTATAGTACATGAATATTTTAAGAAAAAAAAAAAAAACGGTGACACGAGCAAGCAATGAGAAATCAGGGACTTGGGAATAAATTTCAAAGATAACAAAAAAAAAAAACACATAATAAATAAATTAGAAAATTGGTTCTTGTATTAGAAAAACTTTCAGTAATATTTCACATTTTTATATTGCAATAAATATTTACAAAATTAAATTACCAAATTAAAAAATCAATACAATTTGTAAATAGAATAAAGAATGATAAAGGTCACATTTCGTGCTTAGTGATAGATTTTTCATAACTTACAAATGAGATTCCCTTAATGTCCGACGTATGTGTATAAAAAGTGGAAAAAATAGCAAATAATAATAATCACCTAATAATATAAAAAATTCAGCATATGTGAACTACGAAATAGTCATTCTTACACTCATAAGTTGAACACATTTTATTACTCAAATCCAGAAAAAACAATTGTAAGATTATTACCACAATTCTAAAAAAAACAATTAGTCCATTATGTAATAAGCAATCTCAAGTCTTCCAATTGACTAAACACAAATTAAAGTCCACTTTTGTAAACTCCTAATTCTGATTTGTAACTTCTTAGCGTTAGAAACTAGATGATAGAGTTAAGAGAATAAATTTAGTCAACGATTATTCAAATTCAGAACATTTCGAAAATTAATAATCGTTGGGACTATTTGATAATCATATTAAAGAAAATAAAGTTAGATGATAAGTGACGATATGTCTAAGTTTAAAAGTAAACAACTAGAGGAAATGTCACGTAAAAATTAGTAGTTAACAACAAATTAACTTAGAATTTAACTAAGGATTATAGCCAAATGATCCAATGGGACAAACATGAGATGATATGAAATCTGAACAGGGTATATATAACATACTTAGAAGCTACATTGAAGAGGAAAAATAAAAGAAGAATCAAAACTGCCAGGAATTGAAAAAAAAAAAAAACAAAAGAGAGGGACAACCATGAAAAACAAAGAAAGGAGAGGAGATTGAAGTGAAATTAAAAGATGATGGGGCATGAATGCAATTAAGAGAAGTGCTATTAGTATAAATACAAGACTTAGCTGAATTTTTTTCAGCAAACAAGAGCATTCAGCGTGCAACAAGAGCTGAAACCGTGAACCAAAGACAGCAGCGTAGCTGCAGCGACCAGAAACGTGCAGAACCAAGAGAGACCAGAGCAGAACTGAAGAAGACTAAGAAGAGAGGAAGAAGGCACGAAAAGAAGGAGCAATCATACGCAAAACAAGAGCAGCTGGTCGTGCACAAGAGGAAACAACCAACAGCAGCAGCAGAAGCAAACCAGAAAAGTGAAGACAGCTCTGTAGAGGTCTGGATGGCAACAAGGAAAAGTGGAAGAAGAAAAGCCCATCCAACCCTTCTGAACCTCAAATCCTCTTCTCTAAACCCTCTTCTAAGTCCTCTCACTCCTCTAAACCAAGGATCAAGTAAGATATCATATTATCTTCTCATTCTTTTATTGAAAATTGCAGTAGGCTGCTGAAATTTTTGGTGCAGAAAATTGTTTTGTGTTTTGTTGGTGTTCTACACTTCAATTAAGTGTGGAACCCTAACTAGATGATTATGAGCTTTCAATAACATGTTGTTGTATGTAAATGATAGCTTAGGGTTGTAATTAAGAGCTGCCACACACTTGGTTTAAGTAAAAACAAAATCAGCTCTCACACACTCTAACTAGTTAATGAAAAGTGTGAGTAAATTTTGAATGATTGAATGACAAAGTTAAGTTTATGTGTGTGCTAAGGACTTGAAGAGCAGTAGATAAGCTCTGAAATTAAGTGGTTTTGAACTCAAAATTTGGCATGAAAAGGATTAGAAAAGTATAAGGAAACATATAGAGATCAAAGAGCTAGTTTTAATAATTTTTGTGAAACAAGAGTTGAAATTTTGAGCTAGAGAAAACCTGACCAATTCTGACATATATGGGGGTGTTCTACACCTCAAATGATATCTAGGAGTCATAGAAAATCATAGGTTTTGGAACGGATCGAATCCGATAAAAATTGCACAAGTTATGTACAAAATGGTACCGTTAGAGCTCTGAGAAGTGAAATAGCTATGTAAATGCAATTTTTATGACATGGTTTGAGTTTAGTTGATCATAATTAGTTAAATGAAGCTTAGCTATGGAAGAAAAACTAGCGTCGCTAATCCAAAATGAAAAAGTGCACAAATCGCGCACTAAAAATGCTTGAAAAATGATGTTTTTCGTAGATTTTACCTAGCAAACGATAGAATTTTTCGATGAAATTTGACGTGTGACTAGAATGTGAGATAAGTGAACCATAAGAAAAAGAATGAAGAAAAACGGGGCCCCGAGTAGTGCGCTGCAGTACGTTCTGTTATAGGCTGTCCACTAAGTTTAAAAATTTGATTTTCCGTTTCGGGCCTCAGAAAATTATACAGACCACGTGGGGTGATCCTTATGAGTCCAAAACTTAAAAATTTTACAAAGAAATTGGAATTTAGAAGCTTTGGTTAAGTTATAAGTAAGTAGAGAAAGTTAGAGTTAAGAAAACGCGTCATTTTGATTTTCAAAGTTAAAGTTGATTTGTGAGTTGTTTATAAAGAGATTAGTAGCATATTTTAAATGAGCAAATGTTGTGTAAGTGGTTCGCCACTTATGATTGTTTCCAATTCTATGTCAATTCTTGGTTGTTTGTAATAAATATTATATTCAAGTATTAAATGAGAATGAAAATGATTTCTCAACATTAAAGTTAAAGGTTGAGTATATGGGTTCCTATGCAATCCATAAAGTAATTGAAATCAATGTTAAGTTGCTTTAGAAAGAGTGAAATGAGAGAGTTTTTAGAAGTTCCAAAACTAGTGAATTTTGTGCTTTTGCACTTGATAAGTTGATTCTAAAAACCCATGTATATGTCTTAAGAAGTTTATGAGATTTAGCGCTACATGACGACGCAGAAAATTCCGTCCGTAGTCACCCAGATTATAGAAAAGTATAACGCTACGTTGCGATGTAGATAATTCTGCACGTAGTCGGATATTTGATAGTTAACGCTACGCAGTGATGCAGTAAATTCCGCTCGTAGTCACCTAGAGTTAGCACTACAATTATGATGCAGAAAATTCCATTTTGTAGTTACTCAGTGATGAGATTTATCACCCTACGTACGATGCAGTAAATCCCGTATCGCAGTAGTTGAGATATCATATTAGCTTCACGTTGGCGTTAGTCAAAATCGCCCGTGATGGGTAAAGCATTCCGAGACTATACATGAGAATTTTAAAAGAAACTATTGAAATTTTGAATGTAATGAAAATATATAAGATTTTAGTTTATTACATTGAAGCATGTTATATTATTTGATTGTGTTGCACTAACGCGTTTGATAGTTGTGTAGCTCACTTATATTCTTGGGCGCCGCCGTAGGACGACAGGACAACGTCATTTTGTTATATATATATATATATATAGGTGGGCGAATTATATGTAAAGATATATAAAGTGTGAATGTAGGATTGGATTATATGATAATTTTAATATGTCCCATTTTGATATTGTATATATGTATTATGTTGTAAATATTCATGAATCTTCATGCATGGTATACATATATGCTTATTTTAGTATGTGCTTATGTTATCGATTGAGAAATGAATGTTGGTTTTGCATTATTGTGGATAAAGAAGTTGGGAGAAATGAAACTTTAGTGGAAGTGTAATTTTCCTTATAGGTAAATTTTGGTTTTATAAAAAATGCAGCCGTTATGCTGCAAAAAATTTTAGAAACGAATTTTGAAAAGAAATTGTGAAAAATTTCATCACTCCCAACAAGTTTAAAGAAAACCAAATTACTAAGTTTTAAATGAGTAAATCGGCTAAGAAAGTTGGGATTTGCTTCTCGGAGTTTTTCGATCACACGAGTCGGGTTCGATGAGTCCGTTGAAGTGTCCGGCAGGATCCTCCAAACAAAAGCCTAGATAAAGTCTGGGAAGAGTCCTGTCAAGTTGGTATCAGAGTCAGGTTCTCGTTAAGTTGAGAAAAAAATTTTAAGAGAAAAGTTTGAGCTATTTCGCACAAATTGTGCGTTAGTTATGCATAAGGCACGCAATTATTATGTGCATTCATTTCTTTTAAAGATTTTAAGAGTTATGCTTTCATCAATTGCATAAGCTAAAGCATAAGTTCTATTATTGAATTAAGCATTTTATGAATGTGCATCAAAGCAAGTTGTTAAGTAAAAGCTTATGCGTAAGATATGCATGAGATTTTGAGTTAAATATCGCATGGAATTATCATGCCAGCTTATATTGAGTTAGTTTGCTGAAACTTGAAATTTGTGATTTTATGGCTATTAGTGTACTAGTACACATTTAGTTATGCAGCGTAGAGATCGTCCAAGGACGAGACAGGCTGCCGTAGAGGCACCCCCACCGCAAGATTAGCATGTTGACGAGTCCGTCAACGTGCCAGCAAGTTCTTCACACCCAGGGCCATCACAATCAGTCTGATCTGAGCCTGCCCCAGGACCTATTCCAGGGCAAATGGAGCAGATGGCTCAGATGCTAGCAACGGCCCTTCAGCAGCCGCGAGAGACAAGAGTGACTCTAGAGAGCGCACGTAAGTTAGGCGCAAAGCCATATGACGGAACTGGGGATCCCGAGAGAGCATGGTCATGGCTAGAGATGTACAAAGAAATATTTCAAGTCATAGGATGCACAGAGGATCAAATGGTCACCTTCTCAGCTTTCCTACTGAAGGATCGAGCCAAAAATTGGTGGAAGCCATCAGAGAGCGCATCCAGCTAGAGTATCTTGGGAAGACTTCAAGAAAGAGTTTATGGATAAGTTTTTTCCAAAAGTTTACAAGGATGCTAAGATCGAAGAGTTTTACAGGTTAGACCAGGGGGATTCTACAGTGATAAAGTATGAAAAGAGATTCTCCAAACTAGCTCGTCTAGTTCCTTACATTGTCGAGAACGAAGAACAGAAGATCAGTAGATTTTTGGCAAGCCTCAATCCTACAGTCAGGACCATTGTGACGTCCTCAGTACATACTAGATATGGACAACTGGTGGAGGCAGCCATCAGAGTTTAGCAGAGTGCATAGACCGCCCTGAAATCAAAGTCACAATTCATTCAGAAGCAAAGCTGGACCGATAGCCATCAGGGAGAGTCCAGTAAAGTGCCCAAGAGTGGTCAGCGCCCAACATGGTCACAGAGTCGGTAGCAGAGCCAGAGACCTCAGATGAGTCAGAGTTCTGTTCGGTCGTCAGCAGGGTCTAGGAGCCAGCAAACCTAGAGGAGCCGACCGGTGTGTAGTAGATGTGGCCGGTCACACCACGATGTGTGCCTTCAGGGCAAGACCAGATGTTTTAAGTGTGGACAGGAGGGCCATTTCATGAGAGATTGTCCTAATGCAGTGGTGTCGAGTCCATCTAAGGCCAGATCAGCCATCCAGGGGCAGACTAGTGGGAACCGTGAACCCGAGAGGGGAGGCCCCCAGACCGGAGGAGCTACTAGTGCATGGCAACCTAGTGGCGGAGCAGGTAGAGGCATAACCCCCAGAGGATAGCCTGATAGACCGCCCAGAGCATCGATTGGTAGACCTCGCAGTCAGGTCGCCAGAGTATATACAATGACCCAGCAGGCAGCAGATGCGACACCAGATGTGGTCACAGGTACCATTTCTTTATTCAATACTGATGCTCATATACTGGTGGACCTAAGAGCCACCCATTCTTTTATTGCATGAGAGTTTAAAGATAGAATCGGGATAGAGTTGAGACCGACTGAGTGTAGCATGGTAGTGTCACTTCCCACAGGTGATTCACTTATTGCGGAAAGAGATTATATGGGAAGTAAAGTGATTATAGCAGGTCATGAGTTCGAGGTTGATTTGATAGTGCTCGATATTCATGATTTTGATATTATTTTGAGCATGGATTGGCTATCCAAGCATTGTGCCATCGTAGAATGCTACCGGAAGGAAGTTCGGTTTAGCAAGCCTGAGGTACCAGATGTGATCTTTTGTAGAGAGAGGAAAATACTCTCTATAAGTTTAGTAAGCGTAATCTAAGCCAATAAGATGCTCCGTAAAGCATGCCAAAGGTACTTGGTTTATGCAATAGAAGCTAGCAGCAGTGAGTTGCAACTGGCAGAAGTTCCTGTGGTGAACGAGTTCTCTGATGTATTTCCCGAGGACCTACTAGGGTTACCTCCGGATAAAGAAATTGAGTTCGAGATTGAGTTAGCACCTGGTATAGAGCCCATTTCGATATCACCGTATCAGATGACGCCAGCAGAGTTAAAAGAGTTAAAGGTGCAGATGGAAGAATTGTTGAGCAAAGGCTTCGTTAAGATGAGTACATCATCGTGGGGAGCTCCGGTGTTGTTTGTTAAGAAGAAAGACGGAAGCCTCCGTCTGTGTATTGATTACACAGAATCTGAGAGAGCATCGGCTTTATGCAAAGTTTAGTAAGTGCCAGTTTTGGCTAGATCGCGTGGCATTCTTAGGGCATGTGGTGTTAGCAGAGGGTATTTTAGTAGATCCCCAGAAGATAGAAGCTATTGTCGATTGGAAGCCACCCACGAACATGACTAAAGTTAGAAGTTTCTTGGGCTTAGCTGGATATTACAAAAAGTTCGTGGAAAGGTTTTTAAAGATTGCTACTCTGTTGACCAAGTTAACTAGAAAAGAAGAGAAGTTCGTCTGGTCAGAAGCATGCCAGAACAGTTTTGATGAGTTGAAGCAAAGATTAACTACTGCACCAGTGTTTACACTTCCCTCCGGAAGTGAGGGATTTACGGTGTATTATGATGCCTCTCGGCAAGGGTTAGATTGTGTGTTGATGCAGCACGACAGGGTGATAGCTTATGCTTCAAGACAGTTAAAGAAGCATGAAGTAAATTATCCAATACACGACTTGGAATTAGCCGCAGTGGTGTTTGCCTTAAAGATTTGGAGGTACTACCTTTATGGAGTACCCTGCAGGATTTTCACAAATCACAAAAGCCTGCAGTATCTGTTCTTGCAGAAAGAGTTGAATATGAGACAAAGAAGATGGGTGGAGCTCATTAAAGACTATGATTGTACCATGGAATACCACCCGGGTAAGGCTAATATAGTGGCAGATGCACTAAATAGGAAGCCCTCTAGTTCCTTAACTCGGTTAACAATCGAGTTTCTGCCGAGGTTAATAGAGTTGAGATCTATGGGGGTCAGTTTGGAGACAGCAGAGTTAGGTGCTTTACTAGCAACTTTTAATGTTCGTCCAGTATTAGTGGACAGAGTCAGAGAATTGCAAGCTCAGAATTCGTATTTAATGAAACTGAGAAGCAAGATAGAGACTGGGCAGCAGAGCAACTTCACCTTGCGAGGTGACGGGACACTAGTGTTGGGCCAGAGATTGTGTGTGCCAGATGTGGTAGACTTGAAGAAAGAGATTATGGAAGAAGCATACTCCTCGGCATATGCCATGCATCCAGGAAGTACTAAGATGTATCGAACTCTGAGAGACCACTACTGGTGGAAAGGTATGAAAAATGAGATAGTAGAGTTCGTGTCCAAGTGTCTAACCTTTCAGCAGATTAAGATTGAACATAAGAAGCTAGCAGGTTCACTACAACCTTTATCCATTCCAGAATGGAAGTGGGAAAGGATCACTATGGATTTCGTGATGGAACTTCACAGGACGCAGTGTGGACATGATGCCATTTGGGTTATAGTTGATAGATTGACGAAGTCTGCTCACTTTCTTACTATTAAGAATACCTATTCTTTGGAAAGGTTAGCTGAGCTGTATGTTGATGAGATTGTGAGATTACATGGAGCACCAGTGTCCATTGTATCAGATAGAGATCCTCGCTTCACTTCTAAATTCTGACCAAAACTACAAGAAGCCATCGGTACCAGATTGCACTTCAGTACTGCTTTTCACCCACAGACAGATGGTTAATCAGAGAGAACTATCCAGACTCTCGAAAATATGTTGAGAACATGTGTGATAGAGTTTAAAGGGAGTTGGGATAATTACCTAGCGTTGATAGAGTTTGTATACAATAACAGTTATCAATCCAGTTTCGGTATGACACCATACGAAGCGATGTATGATAGAAAGTGCAGAACCCCAGTCTGTTGGGACGAAGTAGGTGAGAGAAAATTAATTGGCCTAGAGATTGTCCAAGATACAACCGAGAAAGTAAATGTGATTAGAGAATGATTGAAGATAGCAAGCGACAAGCAGAAAAGCTATGCAGACAATCGAAGACAAGATCTGAAGTTCGAAGTGGGTGATAGAGTATTCCTACGAGTCTCACCATGGAAGGGTATTTTGAAATTTGGGAAGCGTGGGAAGTTAAATCCCCGGTATATAGGGCCATATGAGATAGTGGCAAAAATGGGTGAAGTAGCTTATCAATTGAAGTTACCATCAAAGCTAGCCAACATCCATGACGTATTCCACGTCTTTATGTTACGTAAGTATATAGCTGACCCTTCACACATTCTTAAGGAGCAACCAATTCAGTTGAAGGAAAACTTGATCTATGAAGAGCTACCAGTAGAGATTCTAGATCATAGAGATCAAGTGCTACGTAACAAGGTGATTCTGCTAGTAAAGGTGCTATGACGAAATCACAGGTCAAAGAGGTTACATGGGAGCCTGAAGAGCAGATGCGTACCCAATATTCTCAATTATTTGAATAAGGTACGCAGTTTAAAGTTTTGAGAATGAAATTTTTATAAGGGAGAAAGAAATTGTAAACTCCTAATTCCGATTTGTAACTTCCTAGCGTTAGACACTAGATGATGGAGTTAAAAGAATAAATTTAGTCAACGATTATTTAAATTCGGAACATTTCGAAAATTAATAATCGTTGGGACTATTTGATAATCATATTAAAGAAAATAAAGTTAGATGATAAGTGACGATACGTCTAAGTTTAAAAGTAAACAACTAGAGGAAGTGTCACGTAAAGATTAGTAGTTAACAACAAATTAACTTAGAATTTAACTAAGGATTATAGCCAAATGATCCAATGGGACAAGCATGGGATGATATGAAATCTTAATGAGGTATATATAACATACTTAGAAGTTAAATTGAAGAGGAGAAATAAAAGAAGAATCAAAGCTGTCAGGAAATTGAAAAATAAAAACAAAAGAGAGGGGCAACCATGAAAAACAAGGAAATGAGAGGAGATTGAAGTGAAATTAAAAGATGATGGGGCATGAATGCAATTAAAAGAAATGCTATTAGTATAAATACAAGACTTAGCTGAATTTTTTTCAACAAACAAGAGCATTCAGCGTGCAACAAGAGCTGAAACCGTGAACCAAAGACAGCAGCGTAGTTGCAGCGACGAGAAACGTGCAGAACCGAGAGAGACCAGAGCAGAACTAAAGAAGACCAAAAAGAGAGGAAGAAGCACGAAAAGAAGGAGCAATCAAAAGCAAAACAAGAGCAGTTGCTCGTGCATACAAGGAAACAACCAGCAGCAGCAGTAAAAGCAAACGAAATAAGTGAAGACAGCTCTGCAGAGGTCTAGATGGTAGCAAGGAAAAGTGGAAGAAGAAGAGCCCATCCAACCCTTCTGAATCTCAAATCCTCTTGTCTAAACCCTCTTCTAAGTCCTCTCACTCCTCTAAACCAAGGATCAAGTAAGATATCATATTATCTTCTCATTCTTTTGCTGAAAACTGCAGTAGGCTGCTGAAATTTTTGGTGCAGAAAATTGTTTTGTGTTGTGTTGGTGTTCTACACTTCAATTAAGTGTGGAACCCTAACTAGATGATGATGGGCTTTAAATAACATGTTGTTGTATGTAATGATAGCTTAGGGCTGTAATTAAGGGCTACCACACACTTGGTTTAAGTGAAAACAAAATCAACTCTCACACACTCCAACTAGTTGATGAAAAGTGTGAGTGAATTTTGAGTGATTGAATGACAAAGTTAAGTTTATGTGTGTGCTAAAGACTTGAAGAGCAATAGATAAACTTTGAAATTAAGTGGTTTTGAACTCAAAATTTGGCATGAAAAGGATTAGAAAAGCATAGGGAAGCATGTAGAGATCAAAGAGCTAGTTTTGGCAATTTTTGTGAAACCCAAGTTGAAATTTTGAGTTAGAAAAAACCTGACAAATTCTGACATATATGGGGGTGTTCTACACCTCAAATGATGCCTAAGAGTCATAGAAAACCATAGATTTTGGAACGGATCGAATCCGATAAAAATTACGCAAGTTATGCGCAAAATAGTATCGTTAAAGCCCTGAAAAGTGAAATAACTATGTAAATATAATTTTTATTATACGGTTTGAGTTTAGTTGATCATAATTAGTTAAATGAAGCTTAGCTATGGAAGAAAACTAGCGTCGCTAATCAAGGGCGTTTTTGGTAGATTTGACCTAACAAATGATAGAATTTTTCGACGAAATTTGACCTGTGACCAAAAGGTGAGATAAGTGAACCATGGGAAAAATAACGAAGGAAAACGGAGCCCCGAACAGTACGCTGTAGTGCGTTCTGTTATGGGCTATCCACTAAGCTTAAAATTTTGATTTTTCGCTTCAGACCTCAGAAAATTATACGAACAGCGTGAGGTGATCCCTATGGGTCCAAAATTGAAAATTTTACGAGGAAATCAGAATTTGAAAGCTTTGGTTAAGTTAGAAGTAAGTAGAGAAAATTAGAGTTAAGAAAATGCGTCATTTTGATTTTCAAAGTTAAAGTTGAGTTGTGAGTTGTTTATAAAAATACTAGTAGTGTATTTTAAATGAGAAGATGTTGTATAAGTGGTTCGCCACTTATGATTATTTCCAATTCTATATTAATTCTTGGTTGTTTGTAATAAATATTGTATCTAAGTATTAAATGAGGATGAAAATAATTTCTCAACATTAAAGTTAAAAGTTGAGTATATGGTGAATCCATAAAGTAATTGAAATCAATGTTAAGTTGCTTTAGAAAGAGTGAAATGAGAGAGTTTTTAGAAATTCCAAAGCTAGAGAATTTTGTGCTTTTGCACTTGATAAGTTGATTCTAAAAACTTATGTATATACCTTAAAAAGTTTATGAGATTTAGCGATACGTGACGACGCAGAAAATTCCGTTCGTAGTCGCCCAGATTATAGAAAAGTATAGAGCTACGTTGCGATGCAAACAATTCCGCACGTAGTCGGATATTTGATAGTTAGCGCTACGCAGCGATGCAGTAAATTCCGCTCGTAGTCGCTTAAAGTTAGCACTACAATTGCAATGCAGAAAATTTCGCTTTGTAATTTCTTAGTGATGAGATTTATCACCCTACGTACGATGCAGTAAATCCCGTATCATAGTGGTTGAGATATCATATTAGCTTCACGTTAGCGTTAGTCAAAATCACCCGTGATGGGTAGAGCATTTCGAGGCTATATATGAGAATTTTAAAAGAAACTATTGAAATTTTGAATGTACCGAAAATATATAAGATTTTAGTTTATTACATTGAAGCATGTTATATTATTTGATTGTGTTGCACTAACGCGTTTGATAGTTGTATAGCTCACTTATATTCTTGAGCGCCACCGTAGGACGACAGGACCACGTCATTTTATTGTATATATATAGGTGGGCGAATTATGTGTAAAGATATATAAAGCGTGAATGTAGGATTGAATTGTATGATAATTTTAATATGTCCCATTTTGATATTGTATATATGTATTATATTGTAAATATTCATGAATCTTCATGCATGATATAAATATATGCTTATTTTAGTATGTGCTTATGTTATCGATTGGGAAATGAATGTTGGTTTTGCATGATTGCGGATAAAAAAGTTGGGAGGAAATGAAACTTTAGTGGAAGTGTAATTTTCCTTACAGGTAAATTTTGGTTTTATAAAAAATGCAGCTGTTATGCTGCCAAAAATTTTAGAAACGAATTTTGAAAAGAAATTGTGAAAAATTTCATCACTCCCAACAAGTTTAAAGAAAACCAAATTACTAAGTTTTAAACGAGTAAACCGGTTAAGAAAGTTAGGGTTCACTTCTCGGAGTTCTTCGATTCGATGAGTCCATTGAAATGCCCGGCAGGATCCTCCAGATAAAAGTCTAAATAAAGTCTGGGAAGGGTCCTGTCAACTTCTCCAAAAATCTAATGTCATACATGTGCAAACAAGAAATTAATCGAACATTTGTTATGAATTCCAACATAAAACAATTACTAAGAGAATAAAAATATCAATCAAACATTCTCTTTTTCTTGACTGCTTAATAATTTCTCCCATTTAGTTAAAGGGCCTCCTGACAAGTTAAACTCAAATTTCAACATGATTTTAAAAGTGCGACCAAAAAGTTAAAATGGTTGAACCATGCATGGTATCAAGTGCACTGATGAGTATCAAAACTTTTAATAATTTTTTTAAGGAACTAAGAATTTTTATTATTAAATTTATGTGTTCAATGTATTTTAATACATGGACATAAAAAGTTCATTTTACCCTTCCTTGCTCATTAAGTCTAAATTTATCATTTTGTCCTTATTCATTTGCTAGTGGGATCCAACACATGTCAAATAAAATTTGTTGTAAAAAAAATTAAAACAACTTTACACCAATGATGAATTGCCACATCATCCTTTTTAAAATTAAAATACTTATAAAAATATAACAAAAACATTTTTTTTTTTACTTTATAAAACAAATTTTGGAAATTAAAAATAAGGAAAAAAAAAAAATGAATTCCTTCTTATAGAGATGCATATTGGATATGGATCACTATGTTTGGATTGGATCTCCATTAAAAGAAGTTTGAAGCTATGATGAATGAACCAAATCTTCAAGCATTTGGGTTCAAATATCATCAAATGTTGGTTCGATCGAATTTAGATATTGAAGATCTAGGTTCAATTGAACCCATAACATGTCCTAACATGACGACATGTTCTGGGCTTTAGGATTTTATAGAAAGTTTGCCAATCTTTTTTTTTTTCTTTGAGGTCGAATTTAAATTCTATTATTAAACTCAAAATTATATCTCAATTGAAATATATTTATTTCAAAACACAAGTTAAGAAGTAAAACAATTAATATGAAGTTTTATTTAGTATATATGAAACGACTAAAAATATACATTATTAGTAAAAGAAAAAATATATTTCATGGACAATTACTAGAAATAGAAGTTTTTTCTTTTGTAAAACAAGATAAGTATCACACTAATTAAATATTAAAGACTTAAATAAGTCAATTAGTAAACAACCTTATTAT
Source organism: Litchi chinensis (assembly GCA_019925255.1). Lineage (NCBI taxonomy): Eukaryota > Viridiplantae > Streptophyta > Magnoliopsida > Sapindales > Sapindaceae > Litchi > Litchi chinensis. Next base: position 24,921,889 of record CM034464.1, read on the forward strand.
TCTCTTTGTGATATAATTTACATTGAACTAGAAAAATAGCTGTAATTCCAAAATCTTGAGGAAAAAACATAAATAAGCAAGGACATAGAATCTTCTCAATAAGAAATTAAAGACCAAAAAGAAAACATAGCATTGCCTTGACAATTGAAGCGAACCTTCTAGGAAGCTGTTGGAATGCTAATTTTAAATAACTCCACTTATGGTGTGGACTTCGGTCCTTGCTGTCTCATTTGAGATTTTAAATTTTAAATTCATCAAATTATGCATTGGGGCTTGGAAAGAGAAGAGAAATTTCTTTTCCTGAGCCCACATGAGCCCTACTTCCATTTTGTAGGAAATGAAACCACTAAAGAGGGAATTATTGCCTAGTTAGGAACCAATTTTGTTATATATTTTATTTACTTTTTGGAAAGTATATTCTTTTATCAAAAAATATTCTATTATTTATCATAATAATATGTTCAAGTTTTTTGTTTTCACAGCAGTTCAAAAAAAAGTAACTTTTAAATTTTACAAGTTAGATAGCAATACATTTTGCACAAATAAATACAAAATTATATGCAGAGTACTAATAGCAATGAGAAATTAGGAAACTGTGAATAAATTTCAAAGCCCAAAAAAAAAAAAAAAAAACACATATAAACAAATTACAAAAACGGCTCTTATATTCAAATTTATCAGTGTTCTTAACTTTAAAAAATTAGGACGAATCAATCAAATTTATTCATTACATTCTCTCTCCTAAAAAAATTATTTATTCTATTTAATTCAAATGTAATGGATAAATTCAATTAATTCATTCTAACTTTTTAACGTTAAGAAACACTGATAATAGAATTACTATATATGAGTAATTCTACCATTAGTACTTTCTAACTATAAAAAGTTGGGACGAACCAATCAAATTTATTTATTACATTTTCTCTATTCAAACAAATTATTTTTCCTATTTAAAAAGTTAAGAGACACTGAAGGTAGAATTATTATATATATTTATACACATATATAACCTTTTTTTAATTACTCCATTGATTTGCTTATTTTCAGCATCTTTGGTTATCCATTTATTATTATTATTATTATTTTGAAACGTTTTTAATTACTCCATCCAAACTTATTTTTAGTCTCTTTATGTATCCATCATCGTTGTCATTTTCATTATCATCATCATTATTACTGATATCTTCTAAATTAGAAGATTGTTGAAATATGTTAAAATTGATAATTAATAATATAATGTGAAATCGAGAGATAACTGTAACACCCTCCACCCGTTTCCCATTCGGATGGAAACCCGAGTCGAAGGATGCTACCTTAATCGGTGTATTTGTTATTACTTTACATAAATGTACTAAATAAAAAAAAATTTCTCAAAAATCCGGCAGAGTTTCCTATCTTTTTCTGAAAAACCAAAATTATAAAAACCTGCATATTTCAAAAGCAAACACTTCTAAAATACATTCATTTTCTCAACTTCCATTTCGGACTCTCCGTCCGACTCCAAAATCACTTCGCCACACAAACATTTATAACCACAGCATTAAAAAAAAAATCATATTCATCAAAATTAAAAACAAATCAAATGATAATTAAGAATGTTCTTTACAAAATTATTTTACAAATTGAAAACCTTCTTTGACACAACTTATACACATTATTATTTATTAAATCTCATAATTCCATATACATGTGCCTACATTTCTATGTACTTAAACATCACCGTACAATACTAAAAGTAAAACTATCAAGGATGGAGGGATGTGACTTGCAGAAAGCGCGACAACTATCTTCTCGGCTATCCATATTTACAGCGTCCAAATTCAACCTACGCGTGGAAAATCCAACGCACTAAGTATTTCTACTTAGTGGGTGTACACTAAATTTAAATTTCATCACTTTTAAAGATACAAGATTTTAAAGTAAGATTTCACAGTTATCAAATTTTCATAATAAATCAATTTACTATTAAATGCATACATATATGAAATGGCTAAAAGTCATCTTTCAAATATGACCCTACAAAATCAGATTTCACATTTTCACATATTCATAAGCAAACGAAATAAAAATTAAATCACATTTCGTTAAAAATTTATCATGTTATCAAACAAAATTCCTCAAATCTCAAACTTTTATTATTTCATCAAAATTATGTTATTGTAACACAAAATTTTACAATTTTTCAAGCTTTTATCAAAATTCATAAATAACTCAATTTATTAATAATTCCATGTATAAAACACATGAAATTTGTTTTCCAGCATATTAAGATTCAAACTTCTAAAATGCTCAAACCTTTATTAAAATTCACAATTTCGTCAATTTATCAAGAATTTCACATATAAAACAAACATTTTAAATTCCTCATTTCACAAATATCATAGGGTAACACAATCTTTTTACGTTTTTCTCAAAATACTAAAATAATACGTAAGGAATTTATTTTATTAATAAAAGTACGTATAAATCATATAAAAGACTTTTCCAAACATTTCAACACGATACTTTCGAACTTGTATGTTAAATCACAACAAAAACCTATTATTAACAAATACATATATAAACACATAAAAATCATTTTTGAACGTAGTTACATGTTTTTTCATTTAATATCTTTCTCAGTGCCCTTCGTAAACTCTGACACGATACCATGGACTGGAAATCGGGTTTCACGTTTCCCCCGGCATCGGACACTCGGTGACTACCCGTCGGAGCACGTTTCATATAATACACAAATTCTGGGACCGGACACTCGGTGCCTTGTAAGGTCCATGGATTTCGTATCAACATATATAAGCAAATCGGTGCAGTACTGCTAATATCACCCTATTGGCATGCCAACTACCAATCCCCACCTACCAATGTTCAGGTTTACTCGGGCCCATATAATTTCATTTATTATCAAAAATTTCATGTTTTCACAACTTTCCTTTCTCAACAAAAATTCTCATTCAGAAAAACTCAGAACACTTTTCAATCAAAATATATATATTTCTCATTTATTCAAAGTATCATAACACATCATTTATCATTCAAAAGTGACTCATCAATCTCATCAAAATCGTTGTGCCCTTCTTCCGATATACATTCGGTCAAGGCACTAACATGTTCGTTTCCTTCCGTTTCTTTTTCGTTTTCATTCGAAAGTTATTAAAAATCACAATCCAATACCATTTGATAATAAATTGTCAAAATAATTTTCACAACTCCTTTTAATTCCACATTCGGTCAATACTTTTTCTTTCACAAAATTTTCCAAATTTTTCATTATTCAATGCCACAAAATCATTCATGCTAAAATTCACACGTAATCACGAAATCAATTTAATTAAAATTGAACATAAACACACTTTTTCACAAACTTTTCAAAATTTAAATATCAAATATTACAAAAATCATTCATAACATAATTCGCACATTTTCATGGAATCAATTTACTAAATTAAATCAAAATCTCTACTAATAAAATAAGTTTTTAAGATAAGTGTACACCAACCTTTTGGACGCTTTCTGAAGCATATCCACTCATCTAACTCCTTTGATTTTCTTATCATCCTAGATCCACCCTAAAATCACACATAACTTAATCTATAACTCATAGAAAAATAAAATAATTCTCTGAAATCTAAATTCTATTAAAAATAAACTTACATATTTGAATAAATTGAGCACCCAAAAAATTTTTCTTCTTTCTTCTTTCTTTTCTTCTTCCCGGCTTCTCCTTCTCTCTAATTTTTCTTCTCGGCTGCTCCTCTATTTTTTTTTTTTTCTCTTTTTTTCTTTTCTGATGCTGCTTGCCGTATAGCTTCTGTGTTTGTTTTGTTTGTGACGAGCTCTATATGCATACACTCACCCATCACCGCCTCATGCATTTACTTCTTCTCTTTTTTATTTTATTTTATTTTATTCTTTCTTTCTTTTCTCAACCGACACACACACACACAGATGTATATATATATATATATATATATTTTCACACGGCAGCCATTTGCTGCCTCTTTTTTTATTTTTATTTTTTTTTCTATTATTTTATTTTTATTTTTCCTCAAATGGTCCCACCATAATTTAATTATATATTATATATATTATTTATTTTTTTCTCCAACGGGGCCCACAACAACATTTATTATTATGAAAAAATCTCACCGACCCTCTTTATTTCTAATATATGCAAATTTTCAATTTAAACCCTATGACATTTTTCTTTTTAATCCAATCTTCTTAATTTCTTTTAAAAACATCCTCCAATAGGATATTTATCCACAAACTTTTATACTTCTAAAATTAAAATCAGACTCAATTAATAACAATAAATTGAATCTCAATTAATCGCTTAAGTCCAATTAGATCGGGGAGTTACAGAAATATCATTGTACATATATTTTACAATTAAATATAATCATGTCATTTTTAACATCTCACTCCTATTTTATTTTATTATTTTTTTTATCGCTTAAAAGTCACAATTTAAATCTTAAAATTTACCACACCATCTTTTTAATTTATACTTAATTTATAATTCTCTTATGTCACATATTTATTATTTCTTGTCGCTTTTTATTTGACTTTTCTGGGATACTCGGATTCAGCTTTTCTGGAAGTTTCTCGAAATCATTTCAAAATTCACCGGGACCTATATTCGGACTGCCTACATACTCCTGGTAACCTCAGTTACTCTTAAAAGTCATTCCATGCTCTTTATGAGCTCTTCGTAAAGTCACTAAATCGTCTCCAGTGATTTTTGAATTGATTCTATTTCCATCCGAATCACTTTGGAAAATGCCCTTTGAGTTTCTAAAATGCTTCATGAGCATTTTAATACTTATTCCGACACTTTCCTAAATTTTTGAATTTTTTTGAAAATCTTTCCGGGTTCCTGATCGGATCTGAAAACCGCTCCGTTTTGCCTCAAACGAACTCATTTTTAATCCATTTCAGTTTCCTTAGACTCCATTACTTATTCCAGAGCTTTTTGACTTCAGGATTTACTTTTCAAAAAAATTCACTATTCACACGGATACTATTCCGTCTGAAAATACTATTCATCCAAAAATCACTATTTATCCTGAAAATACTATTCATCCCGATATATTTTTATTTTTCTTAATTAGAGAAAATTTGGGATGTTACAATAACAACTTCTACGAAGAGAATAATACTTCTCAAATGTTATTTTATAATTAAAAAAAATGTAAGATTAAAACATTTGACCTCTTAAAGTAAAGGGGATATTTATCCACTCTTAACAAGGGTAATGCATTATAAACAAAATTTCAAAATTGTTTGCTCATAACAAGCATAAAAAGAACCAAATAACATCAAGTGAAAAACCTCTAGGAAACCTTAGTGCCAATTTTAAATTCTATACCTTAGTAACTATATGGTGTTCAGGATTTTATAGAATGTCCACCAGCCTAATTTTTATTTTTCTTTAAGGCCGAATTCAAATTCTATTATTGAACTCTAAATTATATCTCAATTTGAAATATATTTATTTCAAAATACAAGTTAAGAAGTAAAATAATTAATGTGAAGTTTTAGTTAGTATATATGAGACGACTAAAAATATGCATTACTAGTAAAAGAAAAAAATATATTTCATGAACAATTCCACCAAAGAGGGTTGATTTTCAATTATTGCCTAGTCAAGAATCAATTTTATTACATATTTTATTTACTTTTTGTAGAGAGTATCCTTTCATCAAAAATTATTGCCGCAAAATAAGGGGTAGGGAAAGGAGACATAATTAGTTGACTTTTCAAAGAGGAAAGAAAATCCAAGTGTCACAAGATGGTTCATGTAAGCAATACTAAGTTGGAAAAGTCAAAAGAGAGGTGTGCATGAAAATGAAAGTGTGAAATGAAAGAGTGATGAGAGAGAGGTATAGTACGTGAATATTTTAAGAAGAATGAAAAAAGAGAGACACGAGGAAGCAATGAAATGAGAGGGAGACGCTGTCAGATAAAGCATGAGATGGGTGGCCTATTTTTCAAGAGAGTGGCAAGTGCCCCCCGTTTAGCAATGAAAGCAGATTAAATAATAGAATATTTTATTATTTATCATAATGACACATTTAAGTCTTTTGTTTTCACAGTTCAAAATGATGTAATTTTTAAATTTTACAATATCAAATAACAATACAATTTACACGAATAGATACCCAAATTATATCTGAAGTACTGTAAACAATGTGAAATCAAGGAATTGAGAATAAATTTCAAAGTTGATAAAAAATAAAAAACACCACAGAATAAACGAATCAGAAAAATGACCCTTTTATGACATTTATGAAAATGTCCTAACGAAGGATGCAGTAAAGAGATTGACACTTATTAATGCATTCCATTAAAGATTCGTTTGGAATAATTTTTACTTTTGATTTTTTCATAATAGAATAAGAGAAGTAAAAGTCTGAGCTTTTCAATTATTGTTTGAATAATATATTTCAAAAGAGCTTTTAAATTTGAAAGAACATTTAAGACTGTTTGATTCAAATCTATCAATGTCCCAACTAACTATGAAAATTACCTTTGTGTCATTTTAAAAGAGTTTTGAACCTACTGGGTTTGAAAACTTTAAAATCTCTTTTAATTATAATATGACTCTTATACTTTCTTTATTTATAGAAAATACAACTTTTATATTTTAATAAGAGTAAATAATATTTTTTTAAGAGTAAATTAATAATACATTAATATAAAAGATAAGCCGGTGTAGAATAATGTAAGGATTGTTTATTATATTTCTTATAAAAATTAACTAAAATAATTATATTGACGAAAATTTATTTGTAAGTTTCACCTCTTGAAGATTTTCAATAATACATTAATCAAATTAATAATATGTGAATAATGATGAAAGTTAAAATCTATTATTTCATTAAAATTACAATGCTATAATTGTGAGTGAGAGATAAAAGGAGAGAATTTTTTTACTATAATTGTAAGTCAACATAACAGCAATAGAGCTATGTATAGACAGAGACAATAACATCTAAATAGACAGGGATATGGCCACTCCAACCTAATTCAAATAATGCTCATAAAATTTAATTGTAAAATAAGATTTGAACAGTGCTTACAACATCCCAGATTCAATTGTAAGATACTTGCATTAAATAAAAACGTGATGGTACAGTAGTGCTGGCATCACAAGCAAACACGAGAATTTTTGGCTTTCTACATTGATATTGAATAACTTGAATTGAATCCATGAGTCTTCAAATATCTTTATTCATTGTTAAAATTCTTCGCTCATTCATTTGCCAATAGATAGTTGATTCCATTCTAGCTGCTTCCATCAAGTTGTCCTTAAAAAGAAAGGTGGGCTATGTATTTCTGCAACCACGAAAATAATGATGAGCAAGTTAGAAAGCATTAGAGCAATAAAAACCTTTAGAGAGCACAATAGCAGTCGAAATCTAGTTCTAAGCATATTCAAACTAATCGGAATAGATGTTTTGAAGTGACTGTGTTTACCTGGAGTAATTGAGTTTGGCTAGGGGAGTCATTTTGCTCGGAATAGAAATTTGGTTGTTGAAACATATCAACATTGGGTTGTTGATCAATGATGAGGTTGCTGGTACATACACTGAACCACCTGATTAGCTTCAAAACTGTACAAACTCTGCACAAAACATGTTTTATGGATTACATAACTTTTGACCTGCAGAATATTTGAAACTAAATGAATTGACAATGATTATTATGTGGAATTATTGCAATAAAGTAACCCAAGTATTACCTGCATAACAGGATTTGTTGTTGGAGCTTGAGGTGAGACGTAAGTGGGTGGGGGAGCTTGAAATACAGGTGAGCGTATTTGGTGAATGTACTTGTACATTCTGAACTCTTTTTGAATTTGAGACTCTTCCATTGGCACTTTTCAGTTTGTGTCTATCTGGGACAGAACTCTCGCTTTCCCTTGTTCCCCGAGCTCTGCTTTCTTCACCCTGATCTTCAATAGCATTTCCAATCTCACTTGCATGCTTTAACAATATCACATTTCCCGTTAACCTTGGCATGCATCTACCCATTTCAGCATTAGCTTTAGCTTCTTTGTGGCGCTGCTCATCAACCACCATCTCAAAATGATTAAAGAAGTGAAGCATTTCCTGTCAAAGCTAAGATAAGCTTTCAAATTATTTGATAAACTCTCAACAAGACGTAAACATTTAACGTCAAAAAACAAAAAAAAGTGTTCCAGCCATAAACCACTGCCCATTTCTCTTTTTCTCTAAACATCGATCTCAGCCAGTCATTTTGCTGAACACCATGATTGTCAAGTAAACTTTCTGGATACAACCTGACCATGCATCTTACTCCTATTTACCCAATCTTTTCGAACACTAAAACCAAGCAATCTGGCATATCTATTGTAAAACCTATAAGCATGATCATCTGATTCAAACTCCTTACCAATCTTATTAACAAAAGGTCATTAAATTATTTTATCAGTGCTTCAAAATGACTTTGGAAAGCTCACTTCTCACAAAATTGTCCAAACACTTCATGTGCACTTCATGACGATCTAAAAACTTTGAATTGCTACAATGCATGTCAAAGAGCACAATCTGTGTTTAGTAAGCAAGAGATTTATCAATCCTCAAGACCAAACTATTGTTAACACCTCTCGTTTTCTATGCACATCTCTCTAAGTTCTGGCCTCAATTCATGCTACCTAGTCTAAAATTTCAATCACTTGATTTCTTTTATTGAGTGAATGCCAGCATCCCCTTGTAGCACTCTAAAACCAAATCCAATTTAGATTTAGCAAGCATCCCCTAAACCTGCCCCACCTCCCATTCAAAAAAAATCAATCCCAATCACCATTCCTACAAATAAACCTTTACAATTTTACAACTATCAATATGAAAATTCACCAAAACATTAGCATGAAGGGACAGATTACAGCACACAGTTAACAAAAGAGTCACACCACTTGGCTCAAGTATTCATATTGCAGCAAATATCATCTAATAAACAAGGAATGAAAATTAAAAATTTAAAAAAAAAAAAGAGAGAGAGAGAAGAAAAAACTATTTTATTCATTTTCCAAAACATATTTCAATAAAAAAAACATGTTATCTTTAAAACTACTATTAACAATACAAATAATACTACCATTCAATTCTAAAATGACTGAGCACAAATAGCTCACACGGTCCTACTTATATATCTCATATATGATCAAAAAAACAAGAACCAAATAGCTATTTGTACACAAAACACAACCAATTCTACTAAACTAAGATGAAACCACACAACTTTTCCATTTCTTTTAATATCGATGAAAAGATTAAGAGAGAAGAAGCTTATGCATATTTCATAACCAACACTGCTCCAAACATCTAAACAACCAACCTAAACTACAATACTAAACATCCAAAAATTATATGTCAAATAAACCTAACCAACATCTGATGCAGAGAAAATAATTAAATAAAAAACTCTAACCAACTGAAACAAAAGAAGACAAAGAGGACAATGAAAAGGAGCTTATTACTTAGGATTCACTGTCTTAAGTGAAGATATAAAACTAGAAGGAGATCGATTCAAGCAAACCCTGTGATTTCTCCAACGAATCGATCAAGAAAGGATAACAATCAGGTTGGCAAAGAAAGGAGAAGAACAAGGATGAACAAAACATCAAGGATATAAGTGGAAAATGTATTTTGATATTTATAATTTGAAGGGCAAATTTGGTATTATGAAAAATTCATTAAACGAAATGGCTTTGCATGTTTTGCTTTGGAAGCTCTTTTCACCAAAGCTAGAAATTGTGGCTTCAACTAAAAGCTCTTCTCAAACTCAAAAGCCATTTTTGGAAGAACACCCAAACACTTCAGCCAATGGCTTATGGCTTCAAAAAGCCAAAAAAAGCTCATCTAGCCTCATCCCAAACAGGCACTAAATGTCGTAACATATTATACTTACGAGAGCTAAAAAATGTCACATGAAATGAGTTTTAAAACCAAACCAATGCTTCAAATGAAAACTATTTAATTTGAAAAATTATTTAAATTGAACCAAATCAAATATGACATTGCAATGACATCAATTGGAATAATCCCAAAACTACATAACATTTGGATATCATTTTATCGTCACTTATCATTTTACATAGACTACTAATACTTAACATATCTAAGTAGTCAATTGCCAAACACTGAATTAATTAACATCAAATAAGTGAGAGAACTTTTAAAAAGTTATTGCCTTCTTTAAACCCCATTCAAGTCTCTTAGTAACTTCCTTGAAATCTGTTCTTTGTCCAGCTGCTCCTGGTTCCAAACCAAAACCCAATCTGTAGAAATATTAATAAGATACAAATGAGATACATGGCATAATTTATGAAGAACCCATAATATCAGCTCGTGCTAACTCTCTCAAAACTCAGAAATGGTAAACAATTCTCTGAACAATCTACATACCTTGACATACAAAACACAATATGTTAATTTGACTCATCTAAAAAATGATAACCTTCAGTCTGTTGCCACAAGATTAATATCTAATCTTTCTTGTATTGCTTGTTCGTTTTTCTATTTCGAAAAGTTTGTCAGACTACTACATCATTTAATATAAACTTTCCTCTACCAAGCATTCTTGCAAACCTAGTTTCTTTTGTTAAATGATGACATTAAAGAGTATCCAACTCTGTAGTCCTTTTAAGATGAGAATTTTGAGATTTTTCCCTTTACTATGTCTATAGAGACTTCAAGATTATCTCATACTATTTCATAAAATGAGCTGCATAATTGTTCTTTTCTTCATACATGTATTAGAATAAAGGGTTCGTGAAAATCATCAAATATTCAAATCTGGACAGGCATAAGCTGGCTACACAAAATAATGTATCAAGAATAATGATTATAAGCTTGCCTAGAATTTATTTATTATTTTTGGCTATGACCTTATACAAGATATTAAAAACTATATAAAGAAATTTGATACTATTACTGAACAAATCAATAATTTGAGACATACAAAACTAATCTTGTCAATTCAACTTATGAAATAAGAAAGAGCATGGTAATACCCAGTAGTATATTTTGGCAGTGGCATTTCTGCAACAATTCTGTTTGCTGTAATGCTCGAGGAGAACTCAACACTCACTTCAATTATCACTTCAGCCTTTACAACAATGAAGCATACAAAATATTAGTAAGCTTCACAACAGGGACCATCAAACAATTACATTTTATTATACAACACCACAGCAGTAGCAATTAAATGGAAGAAGTGAGCACAACTACTAATATACCAAAGAAGCATCGTCCAACGAAACTCAGCAGAAAGAAAAAATGGTCCATAAATTTTCCTAAAAGGTAATTATTTTGTAAAACGTGTTTGCTCTAAAACAGAACATCGGTAATATACCAAACTTCATTTTGGCAAGATCTGATTCATGCTGTACTTTCTACAGACATCTTTCGTCTGATCTGGGTCATGTATGTGTTCTAATTGGTAATGAAAATTCACACAGAGAGAACAATTTTGTGGAAGAACCAAGCTCGTGCTCCTTAAGACATCAGGCAAATGTCGACTATTGATAGAAGTCATTTCCTTGTTATAAAAATTTATTTATTTTTTGAACCTATTCAAAATGTAAGAACGATGCATTATACCAAGGGCATATCCCTCAAACTCTTTATAGGTGCCCTTAACTTATTTTTAATTTTTACTATTTTCAAAACAATTATCTAAGTGAAAACTTGTTTAAGCAATCTTAATACGGAGAAATTTATTAACTAGGAAGAAATGATATAAACATAATTCGGGAGGTGAGTATCTAGCAAACTATATAGTTGACTACATTAATAAATAACTTGCTTAAAATATTAATTCATATTCGACAATGGATGATTTTACTCTCTAAGGCTTACTACAACGTGTTTTCAAAAGTGTTCCAAAGTATTTGCATCGCATTTTTGTTCTTTGATTTGGTGTCGTCTTCTCTCCATTTTGTATATAACATACATTTTGAAGAATAAGGCTTATTATATACCCGATTCCTTAATTACGTTTATAAGCTAAGGTCTATAAAAAATAATAGTAAAAAATGCAACATATACAACAGAAACAGTGAAAGCAGTTTTGCCTAACCTACAAAAGCCTTCCTTACTACAGCTCTAATCAAGATAACATATTTCCCACCCCTCCTTTTCCTTTTACCTCTCTCAAATAAGCATCTATAAATCTGTTATTTTATCGCCATTTTACGGTCTTAATCTGATCTGTTGCATTTCCTTAAAATGCCAAGGCAATTAAATAATAATAAAAAACTTAAACAAGTTGAATTAGGAAAATGGAACTCACTGACTGCCAAAAATCTTTGTCTAAGTCGTTAGGCACATAGATCATATTACACGTTTATTAGCACCAGTACAATTGGTTTCCCCCAATTTCCTTTAATTAAGAGATACCAACATTGGGATATTCACATATATTCATGGGAATCAAACAATATTAGCACATTGTATGATTGTAATGGTTTAGTCAACAATAAATGAGCATAAATTATTTGGAAGCATGAAAATACATTTCCTGCTTAAGTGCCCTTTTACAATTAAATGAATTTAACGAAAGATTTCAACAAAGGTATCAGCTCCATTTGTGCAAACGACAGCTGAACAACATTACTAAGTTGCTACTACTTATATATGAATGAAAAGTAGAATATCCTTTAAATAAGCTGGCAGCAAATTCTCTACTGATCACCCAGCACTCAGCAAGATGTTTTCTGTCACCACTGTTATTTCTTTTCCTTTTCTTTCTCACTTTAGGTGGCATTCAAATTTTAAGTTTGAACATCAGACAAAATTTTATCTCACTAATGTGATCTCAAAACTTTGAAGAGAAAACTCCATTGGTTCACACATTATTGACCATAATATTTTTGCTCCTAGAATCATTTATTTCACCAAAACAAGGTTTATAGCTGCCTGTCCCATCTTAAATCCTACTATATTAAAACTTTACCATGTAAAAGGTATCATGAAATCCTTCTTTGTAACAACTCGATCAAACTACATAAATTTATCTAATAGGCACAATGGAAGAATAAAACTCCAAAAATAAAATAAGATAAAATAAAAATAATAGTTGATTGATGTTTGCAAAGGATCTGATATGATACGAAATATAGAAATATTTAAGTAAAGAGTAATGCTAGGCTTCCCAAATATTTTGCTCAAATTTATGCCTAAATGATGCGGCATGTGAGAGTTGTCCAAATATTATAAATCATAGGATCCTGACAATTCACATACTATATCATTTGGATATAAATTTGAATAAAATATTTAGGAAGCCTAGCATTACTTCTAAGTAAATCTTACCAAAAAACCAACCATAAGTCTCCTCATTATTACAACGAAATATGGCCTGAGAAATGAAACAATAAATCTGTTATTACGTAGTACACAAGAATCGAAAAAGAAAATTTAAGTATAAGACATTAAGAAAAAGATGAGTAATTGTGGTTTCAAGACTAGCAAGTATAGAATGAACCTTCTTGAAGAAATTGAACCAAGCAATTGGCCATGAACCTAGTTAACAATTCTCAACATCAATATCATAGATGTCTGGCAATAAGTAACCAATAAACATCAAGTAAAGATTATGAAATTTAATGTAGGAACTTCAAACAATTACACCAAGGGGAAGGGGAGGTTGTTTTGGGGCATGGAGAACTTATCATTAACATACTATAGTAACAAATACCAAAAATTAGAGGCAAGCCTTACAAGAAATTATGGAAGAAAAAGGTTTGGAGAAGTAGCATCTATTATGCAGTCTCCTGGCATGGGCAAGCCTTTTCCTTTCTTTCCTTCTTTCTTTTTTCTTATTTTTTTGATAGGAAGCAAAAGAAGTTTATGGATGAAAAAAAAAAAAAAATAGATACATAAAGTATTATGTGGTGGATGGTAGGTGCACAAAAGCAGGAGAATGACTAAAAACTCTCCCAAAATCCAAAAACATTAGTAGAGCTAAACAATATAATGGAAAAGAACCTAAACTCATGTTAGGAATAGGAATGCATAAATAGAATCCTTCTAATTATTTCCTTTATTTAGTTTCCTTTAGTTTAATATCTTGTTTCCTTATTGAGAGAGAGGTTTGTTTTGGTAGTTATTTAATTTCAAGATCTCTAAGAATGGTAATATATAATTTGTATCCTTATTGAAACCATTCTCTTGTTATAAAAGAGAATGTTATGAAATAAAAGGATTCATTCAGAATTTGCAATAAAACAAAGAGTAAGGAGAGTTTGGGTGATCTCTTAAGAACAAACACCTACCATTATCTTTCAAAATAGGTTCTTCGAAGAAAAGTAGGAACGTGAACAAAGGAAATCAAAGGGATTTTCCAGTGAATCGACCTGTGACGAGATCCTATTCGCGGGAACATAACAAATTGGTATCAGAGCCTGACGTCATGGGTGATTCCGACCAGCTAGCGATCAAGGTGCAAGAGTTGGACCGACGCATGTTAGAATCAAACCAGAAAGTCAGCCAGGAGATGCGTGAACTACGCGAATCTGTCAAGGCAATCCAGCACATGCTGGAACTGCAGTGTGCAGGGAAGGAGAAGGTCACTGAACCAGCAGATGGTTCCGGCAGTAACAGCCACAACTTGTCTGGATTGCCGAAAGAGCAGCAGGGCAGATTGCAGGGGGGACATCCAGGCAGTGCAGTGGTTCCGCGTTATTCCAAGCTTGAGTTCCCGACTTACAATGGCATGGAAGATCCTTTGGGCTGGTTGTATCGCTGCGAGCAATTCTTCCTTAACCAACGGACGTGCGAAGGGGACAAGGTGGGGTTGGCCGCTTTTCACATGGTTGGTGAAGCACAATTATGGTTCTACCGACTTGAACAAGAGGAATCGAGCCTCACGTGGGAATCGTTCAAGCACTATTGCTTGTTACGATTTGGCCCTCCTTTGAGTAGCAATCCTTTGGGTGAGTTGATTAACCTGAAGCAAACCGGTACAGTTGAAGAGTATCAACGCCAATTTCAGACCTTCCTTGCTAGAGCGACAACGGTCCACACTGACCAACAGGTAGATATATTTACTGCAGGATTAACCGAGACGCTTCGCATAGATGTTGAGATGCAAAACCCTCCAAATTTGGTGATAGCAATGAACATTGCGAGACTTTTGAACGAAAAATGCAGCTTAGTTGTGGGGCAGGCGGACAACATTTTTCTGCAGGAACAGCAACCAAACCTACTGCAGGAACAGCAACCACTCATGTATCCAGTAGCGAGCAGAAAGGGACAGCCAGCAGTGCTTCTGCGACTTCAAGTAGTGGCAGCACACTGTCTCCGTTTATTAAGCGATTGTCCAGCGCCGAGATGGCTGAACGACGAGCAAAAGGTTTGTGTTACAATTGTGATGAGTCCTACTCAGCGGGGCACAAATGTAAAAAGCTTTTTTGTCTTATGATGGACGACGCAAACATTCTACCGGAGCAGCTGCCTCTAGTGGATCCCGATGGGTCTTTCCTCTACTAATGCAACGTGGGAAAATGCACTCCAATTCCAAGAGTCATATCCTGAGTTCGAGCTTGAGGACAAGCTTGTTGTCGAGGAGGGGAGTAATGTTAGGAATAGGAATGCATAAATAGAATCCTTCTAATTATTTCCTTTATTTAGTTTCCTTTAGTTTAATATCTTGTTTCCTTATTGAGAGAAAGGTTTGTTTTGGTAGTTATTTAATTTCAAGATCTCTAAGAATGGTAATATATAATTTGTATCCTTATTGAAACCATTCTCTTGTTATAAAAGAGAATATTATGAAATAAAAGGATTCATTCAGAATTTGCAATAAAACAAAGAGTAAGGAGAGTTTGGGTGATCTCTTAAGAACAAACACCTACCGTTATCTTTCAAAATAGGTTCTTCGAAGAAAAGTAGGAACGTGAACAAGGAAAATCAAAGGGATTTTCCGGTGAATCGACCTATGACGAGATCCTATTCGCCGGAACATAACAACTCAACAAAAGAAATGCAATTGACACATGCAAAACAAAACCAAATCTATCGCAAAAAGAAATCATGGGTCTTATACAGCAACCTAAATTGCTTCCATGTTGTTAGAATGAAAAAGAATGAGACATCATGAAACTTTGAAGATTTGGAAGCCTGCAAAGAAGGCCAAAAGCAGACTCTCAAAGTAGATTTTCAAAATTAAACTCCCCCTCATAATCTTTGTTGAAGAATATAGTTGACCAGATCTCATGTTTTTTAGGAAAAGATATGACAGAAATTTACTTGCTATTTTAGTTCTTTCCTTAATAGAATAGATTAGCATAAATTGTGTAATTAGCCTTTTATACACCTAGAAGTTAGGCATCTAGTTTTCTATTTAAACCAGATTGTAAAATACAAACAGTAGAATATACAATTTTGCTTTACCTTTCTCCAAGTTGACATGGTATCAGAGCCAGCTTCTCAACTCTGAGATCTAGGCTGTTTTTCTTTTATTTTTTGAAACCCCACAATGACAACCAACCCAGAAAACCAGTCAAATCAAACCGATCAACATACTGTCCGAATCTCCAATTTAAAACTTAATGGAGACAATTTTCATCGCTGGTCACTATCTGTCCGCTTGTATATTCGCGGAAGGGGAAAGATTGGGTATTTGACTGGTGAAAAGAAGGAACCAGAAAAGAAGGATGCAGAATATGCAACTTGGGAGGCAGAAAACTCAATGGTTATGGCGTGGCTTACCAACTCTATGGAGGAAGATATAAGCGCAACTTACTTAGGATATTCAACAGCCAAAGAGTTGTGGGATAACTTGACAGAAATGTACTCAGATCTGGGAAATCAATCTCAGATCTACGAGTTGCAGCTGAAACTTGGAGAATTAAAGCAAGGAAATGAGACTGTGACAAAGTATTTCTCAGCGATGAAGAGGTTATGGCAGGAGCTGGATATTTTTAAAGACTATACTTGGAAGAATCCTTCTGATGCAGCTCATTATCAGAAGGAAGTGGATAATTCTAGAGTGTATTCTTTTTTGGCAGGTCTGAATGTAGAGTTTGATGAAGTTAGGAGTCGCATTATAGGCAGACGTCCCTTATCTTCTCTAAATGAGGTGTTTGCAGAAGTTAGAAGGGAGGAGAGTAGACGGTCTGTTATGTTAGGAAAAAAGGAGCCAGTACCTGCTCCTATTGAAACTTCAGCCCTGGTTTCACAAGAAAATACGGCTCTTAAAGCTGCTGCTCGCAAACCAGAAGATAAGAAGAAAGTCTGGTGTGACTACTGTCACCGTCCTCGCCATACCAGAGAGACATGCTGGAAATTGAACGGCAAACCAGAAAATTGGAAGGCGAGGGAGAGGAGTTTCCCTAATGCAAATTCAGCAGAACAAGTGTCTCTCACAAAGGAACAGATAGATCAGCTTCTGAAACTAGTAAACCATTCATCAACTCCTAACTGCTCTCTTGTCCACACAGGTAATTTATCTACCAGTTTTTTGAGTCTCACTGATCACACACCTTGGATCATTGATTCAGGTGCTTCCGATCACATGACAAGCATGTCTTCTCTATTCCACACATACATTCCATGTCCTGGTAACAAAAAAGTCAGACTTGCTGATGGTAACTTCACTCCTATAGCAGGGAAAGGATCTGTTAAAATCTCTAACGCTATCACCTTAGAATCTGTTTTGCATGTTCCTAATCTGTCTTGTAATTTACTATCAGTCAGCAAGCTATCAAGAAACTCCAATTGTTTAGTCATTTTCTCACCTCAAAAATGTGTTTTTCAGGACAGGAACTTGGGGAAGGAGATTGGCAGTGCTAGAGAAGATGGTGGGCTCTATTATTTTGAAGGAAAAGATCAAGCAGTAGGGTTATTTTGTGATGTAAACTCTCTCTCAGTTAGAGAGCAAATAATGACTTGGCATTATAGGTTAGGTCACCCTAGTTTTCCTTATTTAAAGCATTTATTTCCTGTTTTGTTCCAGAAATTAAAAAATCAGTACTTGCATTGTGATATATGTTCATTCTCTAAGAGTACCCAACAGTTATACAACTCAAAACCATATAGGGCTTCAAAACCTTTCTATTTGATTCATAGTGATGTTTGGGGGCCTTGTAACATCACTTCTTTAACTGGTAAAAGGTGGTTTGTGACTTTTATTGATGACCACACTAGACTATGTTGGGTGTATCTAATGAAACAAAAATCAGAAGTTCAACAATTGTTCAAAATATTTTATAATATGGTTGAAACGCAATTTCAAACCAAAATTAGTATTCTAAGAACCGATAATGGTAAAGAATACTTCAATCAAATTTTAGGACAATTTTTACTTGAAAAAAGCATTCAACATCAGTCTTCATGTGGTCATACACCTCAACAGAATGGGGTTGCAGAAAGAAAAAACAGACACCTTCTTGAGGTTAGTAGGGCCCTCATGCTAGCTATGAATGTTCCACATTATTTATGGGGAGATGCAGTTCTAACAGCTGCATACTTGATTAATAGAGTTCCCTCTAGAGTCCTAAATCATAGAACTCCCTTGAGTTGTTTAAAGGAATTCTTTCCAGACAATAGATTGCACTCAAATTTACCTCTCAAAGTCTTTGGTTGTACAGTGTTCGTGCATATTACAGATGTGGGTAGATCAAAACTTGCTCCTAAGGCTGAAAAATGTGTTTTCATAGGCTATGCAACTAACCAAAAAGGGTACAAAGTGTTTAATCCTAAAACTAAAAAAATACAGGTTAGTATGGATGTTGTATTTCTTGAACAACAACCATTTTTTGAAAATCATCTTCAGGGGGAGAAGTATAACAGCATGTTTGAAGATGAAGCTGCACGGACTGGAACAGGTACTGGAAAAAGTTTCCAGGATCAGACCAGTACTGGTGCTAGCTCACCTGTGCCTTATCTTCCTCATCTCCCTAGTGTTTTGGATAAACCCATAGAAATAAACCCTGCAGATCAGACCATTTCTCTGAGTCGAAATTTGCCAACTACAGGGAGAGATACAACATCACAGCCTACAACCGAGATACAGGTTTACACCAGAAGGAGACATCAAAATAATAGAGACCATCCTTCAACTCAAGGCCAAAGTCAATCACCTAACCCCATGGAACCTGGTCTGGAGCTACACAACACAGGTAATCCCTCAATCACTATTGAACCAAATTTTTCCTCTCAAACTAATTCTGGTCCAACAGTTACAGAGTCAAATATAGAGCACAATACCAGAGTTTTTGACACAGATTTGGACATTCCAATTGCTATTAGGAAAGGTGTTAAATCATGTACTAATCATCCTATAGCCAAATACATGTCATACCACAAACTGTCTAGTGAACATCAAGCATTTACCTCAAAAATTTCTCATCTTTCTATTCCTAGAAACATACAAGAGGCGTTAGAATGTCCTAAGTGGAAAGAGGCAGTCATGGAAGAAATGAATGCACTAGTGAAGAATAACACATGGGAAAGTGTTGTATTGTCCAGAGAAAAAAAGGCAGTGGGATGCAAGTGGGTATTCACTGTCAAATGTAAAGCTGACGGGTCCATAGAGAGATATAAAGCACGTTTGGTAGCTAAAGGATTTACACAAACACATGGTCTGGATTATCGAGAGACTTTTGCACCTGTGGCTAAGGTAAACTCAATTCGAATCCTATTTTCTTTAGCTGCAAATTTTGGATGGTCATTGCATCAACTAGATGTAAAAAATGCCTTCCTAAATGGCTATCTAGATGAGGAGGTTTTTATGGAACCACCACCAGGTTTTGAGCATTTAGTTGGCAGGGGGAGAGTATGTAAACTAATCAAGTCCATATATGGACTAAAACAATCACCAAGAGCTTGGTTTGAGAGATTTGGAGAAGTAGTAAGAAAACTAGGGTATAGACAAAGTCAGGGAGATCATACCCTATTTGTTAAACACTCTAGTGAGGGAAAACGAGCTGTCTTGATTGTGTATGTTGATGATATTATCCTAACAGGGGATGATGACAGTGAAATAGACAGACTTAAGAAGTTGCTGGCAAAGGAATTTGAAGTTAAAGACTTAGGAGAGGCGAAGTACTTCCTTGGCATGGAAATTACCAGATCAGAACATGGGATTTCAGTATGCCAAAGGAAATATGTACTAGATCTTTTGGGTGAAACAGGAATGCTTGGTTGTAGGGCTGCTGAAACTCCTATGGAACCTAATCTGAAAGTGGAAGCATCTACACCTGAGGAACTAGTTGATAAGGAGCAATATCAAAAGTTGGTAGGGAAACTCATATACCTAGCTCATACACGACCTGACATTACCTTTGCTGTTGGAGTGGTAAGTCAGTTCATGCATTCACCAGGTCAGAAACACCATGAGGCAGTAGTGAGAATTTTGAGATACCTAAAGGGGACACCTGGTAAGGGTCTATTCTTTGCTAACAATGGACATTTTCAGGTTGACATCTACACAGATGCAGATTGGGCAGGAGACATAACAGATAGGAGATCAACATCTGGGTATTGCACCTTTGTGTGTGGGAATTTAGTTACATGGAGAAGCAAAAAACAGAATGTGGTGGCTAGGAGCAGTGCTGAAGCAGAATATAGAGCAGTAGCCCTAGGCATTTGTGAAGGTCTTTGGATAAGGCAGATATTAGAAGACCTCAACATCAAGTTAACTTCTCCAATTAAGCTATACTGCGACAACAGGTCTGCCATCGCTATAGCTCACAATCCAGTCCTACATGACAGGACCAAACATGTGGAGATTGACAAGCACTTTATCAAGGAAAAAATTGACAAAGGACAGATATGCATGACTTATTTGCCTACTGCACAACAAGTAGCAGACATTCTTATGAAGAGCCTTCCAAGAAGACAATTTGATGAGTTGGTGTCCAAGCTGGAAATGAGAGATATTTTCAAACCAGCTTGAGGGGGAGTGTTGAAGAATATAGTTGACCAGATCTCATGTTTTTTAGGAAAAGATATGACAGAAATTTACTTGCTATTTTAGTTCTTTCCTTAATAGAATAGATTAGCATAAATTGTGTAATTAGCCTTTTATACACCTAGAAGTTAGGCATCTAGTTTTCTATTTAAACCAGATTGTAAAATACAAACAGTAGAATATACAATTTTGCTTTACCTTTCTCCAAGTTGACAATCTTCAAGAAGTTATTATATTGCATTGCTTCTATCTAATGATGATTAGGATTCTTCTCAAGTGAATTAAAAAATTGCCTAGAGAAATCAGAATCACCAAGAGTACTAATCATTTGAGAAAGATTAAGTATAACTGTTCTAAAAATTTTCCATCTGCAACATAAATAAGTGCTAATCTTCTGGCCCTATCACTCTGCCAAATGATTTCCCTAGTTATAATTTTGTTTGCTTTGTCAACTTATTCCGTATTTTCATCACAATCTATGTAAACTGCAGTCTGCCATTTTCTCGTTTATCTCTTTCTTTTTATTTTTTGCCATTAGAAGAATTGTCTAAATTCTACTTAACTGATTCAATTTGCATCTTATCACTCTTTGTACAGTATGCAGACATATTAATCAAGTTTCTAAATAAGGATGCTGTGGTAGATGTTGGAACTTCAGGGAGAAAGCAGTAAAGATTAAAGAATGAGCGTCAAACAAGATTGCTCCACCTTATATAGTTTTCTGTGTACGGTTTATTCGTGTCTGAAGATCATCAAACGAGATAGCATGGAAGAGTAAGGGGAATTCTAGCAGCAGGACAAAATACTTAACAACATTAATGTCCAGTAAAAGATAAGGAGCACCTTAAATTCAGAGATATGACCAAAAAGTTAGGGAACTCATGATTACCCAACACTAGTTGTTGATTCAAGTGCTTTCTTGGGTTTAGCTGGTTTAACACTCATTATTTTGAGAAAGCATTTATCAATTATAAGAGATAAAAAAACAAATTTTCTCTTAAAATTATGCTTCAAACATCTGAAACAAATCAAACATTTATGGACTTTTGAGAAGACAAGTATGTCAAGCACCACCACCATTGATATAAAATTCATTCAAATACCATCATATACTATTGATCAAGTGGAAAATAACAATAACAGAACAGGGAGAATGCGAAAGAGACAGTCATTGTCCTTATCCATATCAGTTACCTCCACTTGTGCGACAATTGTAAAATTCAAATAGCTTTTGGTCATCTTCACTGGATAACAACTTTGATGCGCTTTTCTTAGCTAACTTAGGATCAGCATATCGTGTTCCCGCTATCTCCCAAGCTCTTGAAATAAGTCTGCATTACAATTTATGATGCCCAGATCAGAAAAATAATTCATAGAATCAGATGTCTCACATAAGTTACGCATCAATGGCTTGGGGAGCTTTGGTTCGGTGACCTAGGTTTTAGCAAGTGCAGCAACCGATGATGCCTTTCCTCTGGTATGTCTTCAATTTTTTTCCTACTAATAATAATAATAATAATAATAATAATAATAAACCATAGTGGAAAAATATTATAAATGCTACCACTATATTCCACATAAATATGTAGTAAAAAAGACAGCAATAAAGACATAATAGAATTTAATCTATACAAGAATGCAAATGGAATTCCAACAAGTAATCACCATCTCTCTTTCTTTTTTCTTTTTTAAAATGATACAAGAGGTGAAAATGCCATCCACAAAAACCTCTGCCTGCTATACGTAGCTCATAATGCACCCCCATTTATTTTTCATCTTATAAGTTCTGAAATCAATTAGCATACAACAAATTCTAGTCAAAATCAAAGAATACACCATGTTAATCCAACTATCCAAGGATTCTAAAACTTTCGAATCCGACACAACTTGTTGCTGATATTAGATATCGAGCACCACACTGTAAGCAACTTGGTATAGACTTAAGTCCTTACAACCAACCAAACCTTATTCTTCTCAACTTTCCACATCATGCCTTCAATCTGGATTGCTTCTAGGCTAACACCTAAACGTTTCTTGCACAAGTGACAACATCAAAGAAACTCAAATTTTCTTCAACTCAGTTTCAGGCAAACTAGCAATTATGTATATTCCACACCAAGCAAAAAGAGCTCACTCAATCCATTTAGAAAATAAACAACAGCCATATAAACAATAAACCTCATATATTTTAGAAAAACTTTAAAATCACACCCAACCCAACCCCATGTAATTTCGCTTTCTAAACTATCAATCAATCAAGATTCTCTATTGTGCTTGCACTAAAGAGGAAAAAACTAAAAAATAAATGTAAACCATTAATGACAAATGTCATCAGCAAAAATTCAGATCCTCTTCTACTCTAAGCTTTTTCTTAACCTTAGTCTTATCTCTAACACATAAACATTACAGTCAGTGAATGGTTGAGATGCTAACTATTTTTCACAATGATGACATATAATCATTACAGTCAACTACCGATCACATACTCAGAAAAAGTTAGAAAAAAAAAAAAAAAAGCTCAGATTATGAAATAATTCAATTTTCCACCATGAAAAAGATCCCCTTCTAATCTAAGATTTTTCTTAACCTTAGCTTTGTCCGATAACACATAAACATTACAATTAATGAATGGTTGAGATGCTAACTGTTTTTCACAATTATGACATATAAGCATTACAGTCAACTATACCAATCACAAGCTTAAAAAAGCTTGGAAAAACAGCTCAGATTATGAAAGAATTCAATTCCCACCAGGAAAAAGATCCTATTCTAATCTAAGTTTTTTCTTAACCTTAGCCTTATCTCATGACACATAAGCATTAAATTCAATGGATGGTTGAGATGCTGACTATTTTTCATAATTATGACATATAGACATTACAGTCAACCACCAATCAAATGCTTATGAAAAAGTTCGGGAAAAAATAAAACTAAAAAGCTCAGATTGCCAAAGAATTCGATTCCCACCAAGCCAATGAATTGAAATATAACACAAACCATTAGACTTCTAAGAAAAACTAATCAATGCAGAACACATATAGTTGAAACAATTGCAGGCCAATGAATTGAAATATAAATTGAAGGGGATTGAGTATTACCAGAGATAAGAAGCTGGATTGTAGGAAGTGGGGTCGAAAGGAATCAACTCCTTTGGTGGGTCGAGAAACGTGACCACGTCTTTCTTCATCAAAGTAGCTTCTTTTTCCACCAGCAACCGTTTCGTAGGGTTTCTCCTCCCACGCCGAAAAGCCTACTTTTACGCGTCTAAAGAGGGATTGGGCACCTCCAGTGGAGAGTGTAGACCGGTGAGGGAACTGGGTTTGGCGGGAAAAGGAAGAAGGCGGCCGCCGCAGGTGGAGGATGCGAAGCGGAACGTGGCTGCAGGTAATTGCACTCGTCTCTCAGATGAGGAGTGTCCACTACAGTCCTACTCTCCCAGTCTAATGGCGGTTTTTTTATTTTATTTTATTTCATTTTATTATTTATCTTTTTGATACCATAACTAAAATATCTATTTTCGTAAACGTGATAGAAAGAACGAAGACCAATCAGTACTTATAGAGACAGACCTCCGTTTAGAGACAACAGCGGGGTACATATAGGATTGGGGTCAGATTGGCTTGCCCCAAATTCAACTGGATTTTTGATGGGGTAACTCAAATCTGACCTTTTTTTACTTAGATTCAATTTTTAATACGTTATAAAATATATGTAAAAAGATAAATATATAAATAATAAATAAATATTAAAAACTAAAATAACTTAATTTTTACTTCAATTTAATATTATATTTAAATAATAACAGATAAAAATTTTATAGAAAATATAAAATTATTGATAAGATCCAACTCGGATTTCCTCTAACAAACCCGGTGGTCCTATCGGGTACCCCACGAGACCTTTCTGAAATCTAAATATCAAGTCCCAAAAGGATGTCGTGGAGCGAATCCGTATCTATAAACAACTTGCTTAAAGTGTATCTGAAAAACATTTTTATAATTATAGCTAATAATATTAATTAAAGTAAACATGTCAACATGATTACATAAAATATCCACAAAATATTGTTCAATCTTTAAAAGACGTCTAATAGCATGATCAATAAAAACATTAAAACCCAATGGTCACAAAATGAAATGTTGCGTCATCAGTCGTCTGACCCACCTAGTCTGATCGTTACGAACTGGTACCTTGATTCCTTATACCTGCACCTTGAAGGTTTTGTAATATAAAACCAAAAATAACAGCAAGCTATAAAGTCTAGTGAGTGCAAGAGTTTGATTAAAATATGTTTTATAAAATACCTTATGAAAACATTTTTCTTAAAAAAAAAAAAATGTTTTCGAAGGCTTGAGTTTTATAAATTTTCTTTGGGATTTTAAAAACTTTTTCTAAAATGATTTATTTCTGAAATCTGCTTTTCAAATGGAATACTGCTTGTACTAATGGGGAACCCAAAGAAAGCTATAACCACATGAACGGGTAGACCAGCTCCACTTAGTGTGGGGAGTCACGTGGCGGAATAGCTAATATCGCATACCGTGACAAAGCTACAAAGACACCTCGTTACTGCATGACAGAACTATCATCGCACACTGCAAGCGAGACAATACCCCACAAGTATTAAGGGTGACTCGACTAACATAATAGACTCTATCCCCCCGATGTTAGCAGAACTAACCCTCCCAATCCTTGCCCTACACTGTAAGGTTTACCGATTGGGTCTAAAATACTAGAAGATCTATCTATCAATAAACTTGAGTTGTTCCATTAGTTCTTAGAAATCTTTACTTCTTTTTTTTTTTATTTTATTTACTCTTCTATATTCAAATAAGCTAGTCTTTCATGCTAAACGTAAATTGTTGATAAGTTAAAAATAATTTATGAGAATTCATATAATAATTGCATGAAAATCTAAAAAGCATTTTAACATAAACATAAACAAAAATCTTTTCACACTCATAGTTTGCTGTTCTATTCACTTGTGCCAATGCTTCTGTGAGCTCGTCAGCGACCTCCTCCCCTAGCTCGCTGTCACCCACACAAATCCTTGCTCAACCTTTGCCTTAATTCCTAGCTCACTTTTAACTTCAACCACCAGATCTACATATCAAAACTTTAGTTAAACACCTTCCAGTCAACTTAATCTCCCTAAAAAATTATAGAAATCAGTCTAGAGCAGCTGCAGATCTGCTCTCCTTCCTTCTTCGACGATAGCCCTCTCTCTCCTTCCCTCTTCTAAAATTTTCTTCTGCCGACACACCCACCATACACATATATTTATAGGCATGGGTTAAGCTTGATTTCACCCTTAAACTTCTTTAAAATTACACTTTTACCAGATTCTAGAAAATTCTTCATTTTTTCTCAACGTCTTTGTCCTTTTCTCATATTTATAATTTTGCCATTCTTTATAAAATCTTTTATTTTTTACCATTTTACCCTTAACTTTTAATATTCAATCTTTCTCCCAATAATTTTGGAAATTCTATAAAAATTAAATTGCATCTCCAAACACTCTAAAAATCTTTTTTATTATTTTATAAATAAAATTTTATTTTATCTCATACATTGATACAGTACAATTTGGGAGAGGGCATTACATTTATTGAGTACAACACCAAAATAATAATTACCATATAATAAATTTTCATTATATACACCAAAATAATAACTAGTATATAACAAAGTTCCATAAGAAAATAGTAACGAACAACACTTAAAAATAAACTATAATAACAATACTAATAAAAGAAGACTTTACTGTGTAACAAAAATATAGTAAAATGGGGTTAATCGGAGTTGGTTAAGAGTAAAAGTGTTTGACTAAAACCTAACTGGATTATAAAATCTGACCAAAATATTTGACTTAACTCCTATCAGAAATCTGATTTCCATGCCCGAAACCTGCTCCAAACAGATCGAGATCCCATCATTTTGGTCGGATCAAGGATTTTTCTCATCCTAACATTGATCAGTTTGGTAATATGTAAATCAAAAATAAAAACAAACCAACAAAATTAGGTTTGGTTTGGTTTGGTTTAAATTGATTGTGTAAGACTGAACTTAAAATAGTTTAATTTTAATCCATTTTTTCATTTACTTTGAAAACTTATAATATGTGTTCAACTTTGTTTCGATTTAAATTGTTCCATTGATAATTCTTTTTAGTGGTTAAAATTAGTACATTAAGATTTCATCATTTAATTTTGTTTAAACAAATATTATAACATCTATGTAAGTTGCTAAGCATTACCATCTAATAAGCAACAATATCAAATTCAATGAAAAGTTAAACACATAAAAATCACAAAATAAATTTGATTTATTAAAGTTTTTGTAGTGGTAAAAAATGACAGCCCAAAACAGTTAGGGCCTATCTGCGGATGTGATTAGAATAGAGCCCAAGCCCAAAGGGAATTAGTCGAGAGGTCAATCTTATGCTGCCCAAAAATGACAGAGCCCAAAATAGTTAGGCCCATTCTACAAATCTGCTTGGGACAAAGCCCAAGCCCAAAGGGATATTGGTAAAAATGACAGCCTAAAACAGTTGGGCCCAATATAAACATTACAATTTATTAGTTATCACAATAACTGAATACAAAGGTTACTAAATAATTGTCTGAAACTGGCTCAAACAAACATTACAAACACAACTAACTAATAAATAAGGATATTCTTTGCAAGTTAAAAGACAATTCTAGAACAAAACTATGGCACGCATGAAAGTTCATTTATTGGTTGTTTGTGGCCCTCTCCAAATTTTTTAGGTATAGGTTAAAACTACCCTTAAAACAATTAAAATAACTAGGTCATAAACACACAATAAGTAACTTGATTGTTGTTTCCAAACTCAACGATTTTTATTAGTATTGAATAATATATGATCTCCTCAAATTAAAAATGTTTCTCAAAATCAATCATCAAGTAAATATAAGATCCCAAAAAGAGCTAGAGTAATTTATCAAATTAAATTAAGAATGAATGCTTTTGTTCGCTTTTGTGGTCAATAATAATGTCGCATTTCACATCGCTAACGAGTAAGGATTAAGACTTCTATATAAGTCTCGGTCTCTTTTAACGAAATAAATGCATATTGGGTCATAGGTTTGCACCAAGCCCTTGACCCAATGCAAATCCGTGAGGGTGAAGGACTATGTGAAGCCCAAAGCGGACAATATATACTTGGTTGTCCTAGGTTATTACTGAATGTTTCCAACCTCAAGAGGGGAGACTGTCATATCTCATGTTGCTAGAGTGCAAGGTTGGTCTCCTTGACTAAGGAGACGCATGTTGGTTTAAGGATGAATGATTTCAACATCAATTTGTAAGAAGAATTTGGATTAGATAAGGAAACAAGGAATGGTTGAATCAGGGATACCATCAATTTAAGAGACATTATTAGTATTCCTAAAAGAGGAAAGGAAATTTGGTTAGTTTTTCATAATTCATAATTTTCTTTATTCCTCAAGTAGGTATTAGAGCTTGCATCATGGCTTATCAAAACAAAAACCAACAACTTGAGTCGAGCCAAAATGAAATCAAACTACTATTGTTGTTTAGCATCTTCGTATTAATACTTTATTTGCCAACTCCTTAAATCATTCCAAAAAAAATCAAGTTAGATAAAGATGACTATTGTCTTTGAAAGTCTCAGATTATAACTATCATTTGCACATATGATCTTGAAGGACGTATCACTAGAGAAACCAAATGTTTATCCACACTTCTAAAAAGCACATGTGTGTAGCAACATTTAGGTGGAAAAAATTCATGATATCAATAAAGAAAGTTTTTGTTGACAAAGAAAAGAAGGCCATAATAAAGTACTTTAGGTAGATAACAAGTAAATTCATTTTCAACGATACATACACAATTTATAAGAGCTAAACAATTATAATAGCCATAGCATAAATGCAAAAAGCAAAATAAGTAGCACATAAGCTCTTAGTACATGTGACTAGGCTCATCTCTCCATTCACTAAGACATTGGAAGTTCAATTCCTACTACATACATTTTAAGAGCTTGTCTAGATAGTTTCACCCTTGTAGTGAGCATAATGGTCTTCCACTATAATTAATTTTATCTTTAATTTTTATTTTACTTTATTTTGTTATAATGTGCCCTCCTAAAATAAATAGGGTTTTCATCAAAAATTACTTTTTTCTGATAACCCTTTGGGAAATTACGCTTTCTTTTTCAGATCTTTCCTAATGGACATTTTTTGGACAAAAATATCCTTGATTACAATGCTAATTACCACTTACCCACCCCTTTTCAGATTCATCACTCTCTCTGCCAAATTTTCCCTCTCATTCTCTTAAGCTGAATTTTCAAAATTTTTCTCTCATTCTCTACCAAAGCTGAATTTTCAAAGCTAAATCCTTCCTCTCTTCTTTTTTTTTTTCTTCTTCTTCTTCTTTTTCTTCTTCTTTCTTTTTTTGTCCTGCCTTGGTTCTAGTCAGCGACGAACCCAGGTTCGTCGCCAACCAGAATCGTTCGGTTCTGGGTCGCGAACCTAGAACCACACCGGTTCTGGGTCGCGAACCCAGAACCAGATCTAGTTTTGGGTTCGCGGAGATGGTTCTGGTCGGCGACGAACCTGACCAGAACCAAGGTAGGAAAAAAAAAAGAAAGAAGAAGAAGAAGAAGAGAGGGAGGATTCAGCTTTGAATTTCATTTTTTTTTTTTTTTTTTTGTGTTTGTTTGTTAATTATTGATTTGATAATGTTGTTGTTGTTGTGGGAGATGATGATGTTAATGAATTGGATTGATGATGTTGATGAATTGTGGGAGATTATGGATTTTGATATTGAAGAAATGGGAAGGGTAATTTTGTTCAAAAAATAATAATAAGGTCAATTTTGATAATTCAGAAAACTAAACGCGCAATTCTGTAATTTTCAAAAATACTTTTAAGGGCGCTTCTTATCCAAGAAGCGCCCTCTATTATAAATATTATAATTATGAAATAACCCCAAAATTTTATTTAATTATAAATTTCACCCTAATTTTCAATTAAGGTTGGGAATCTCAACCTCGAGGTTGGGATTCCCAACCTGAAAGTTAGGATTGGTAGGGAATCCTAACCTTGAGGTTGGGATTATAGATTTTGATATTGAAAAAATAGGAGAGGTAATTTTGTTCAAAAAATAATAATAAGATCAGTTTTGATAATTTATAAAACTAAAAATGCAATTCTGTAATTTTAAAAAATATCTTTAAGGGCGCTTCTTACCCAAGAAGCGCCCTCTATGATAAATATTGTAATTACGAAACAACTCCAAAAATTTGTTTAATTATGAAATATATTTAATTGAACATTCAGGTTGACATTCTCAACCTCAAGGTTGGGAATCCCAACCTTGAGGTTGGGAATCTCAAACTCAATAAACATCTAAGGTTAGGATTCTCAACCTTTAGATCGGGATCCCAACTTTCAGGTTGGGATCCCAACCTAAAAGTTGAGAATCTCAACCTATAGGTTGGGATTGATTTTAAAAAATACTAATTAAGGACATTTTTGTCCATTCATGCTTTTTTTTTTCTATTTGGGATTCCCAATCTCGGGGTTGGGATTCCCAACCTATAGGTTGGAATTGATTTCAAAAAATGACTCATTAAGAGTATTTTTGTCCATTCATACATTTTTTTTGTACCTTTTTGTACCATCAATTAGAAAATGTTAGTTTTGAGGGATGACTTTCTAAAGGAGTCATTTTCTCAATTTTCCCAAATAAATATTTAAGTTCACTATTGATCCAGATCCAATTCATTTGCCACTGCTCAACTCATAGCAAGTGGCAAACTTCACAAAAATCAAGGATTACTACAGAAACTAAAACAACTCATCCTAGAGCAAATGATAGTAGTTAAGTTGAATACTAAAATGTACATATAACTACAAAATAAATTCACTCAATTTCTCTGGGTATAGAATGATCTTTCACTATTAAAATCTCACCACATAATTTCCGTGGCATTTGTTGTAGTTCTTTTCCTTCTTATCATGCTTGCCCGACTAAGACACAAGGCCCAATATGTCGTATAGATATGACAAGCTGATCATTGAATGGGTAAGGATGTTTTACTGCAAAAGTACAAAAGATTTCGTAAATTGGTAACATTGGTTTTCCTCTCTTCCCCCATGATGTAACAGTAATTCATAAAGCCAAAACCAACGTTGCAAAAGGAGGGTAGAATGAAATAAGCTTTAGGCAGGGCTTCATTATCAAATATGCATCACAAACATCAAGACTCAAATTTAAAAAAATAAAAAAAGCTTGCAACAAGAAACAGAGGGACTTAACTTGGAAAACAAGCAGAGTAGTCACAAAAAATATGATCATTCAATCATATGACAACTAACATTATTGTCTCAACAATATTCTATATAGGTTCTCCACCTGGATTACAAGCACGGCATAACTTGCAGATTATAGCTTCAAAAGCCGTGTGAATATAAAAACTCTCCACTAAATGAATAACACACGTTGGTTCCAGATATCTTACTAGTTTTATCAAGCCAACTTATTTTCAGTTTATGCTCAGACACGAAGCATTCATAAAGGAAAACAAAGCAAAACAAGTATAAGGGAATTACCCGTAATAATTGGAGCTGCTTGTTTTTGTTGAACTAGTAGAACAAAGGAAGAGACCTTGGAGACAATGTTGTTCCGCTTAGCTTCCGTCCCAACCAAACTCAAGCCTTATTTTTGTAAGCTGTACTCTATGTTCCAACGAAACTTTATTATTATAAAATAAAGTTTGATTTGAATATTTTTAATTTATATATATCTCGTATATGTATTAGATTCATATTTATGCCATATAGTTATTAAATAATATATGTTTTTAAAAAAATGTGGTTTAGGGAGATTTCCATTGATTGCGGTGTTGATTTTGATGAGATAAAGTGTTTGATTTTGTGGGTGGGTTGTTGCCGTTGTACTTATGTTTGCCACAAATTAATGCAGGATGCTGCTGCTCTGGTTTCGACCATTATGATTACAATAGCATATCATTTTGAGCTATAAAAGGCTTCGCTTTTGGGTATCCAGACTTGGACAAGTTTGTGGGCATGTGGGGTTAATACTGTATCAATGCTTTTTATTGAAAATTAGTGGGAATTGAAACAAATATCATGATCAAGTAACACTATTTGTAGTTTGCTATAGAATAAATGAAATTGTCACCTTATGTGCTAACAATCTTCTTTTTCTTTCTTAACATTTTGGTGAATCAAATTGCTAGTTTATGGAATATGGAGACTTATCAAACCAGTTTATGTGCATTATAATACATCTAGACTCCAGATTGTGTGAAATATACCTATAAGAAATTTGAGGTCTATCGGAATTGGCTCAGTGAGCTTATCATACCAATACGTATAGGGTGTAGGATATGAACTGATTAACTTAGCTCAAGGTACAGAGTGTTAACGTATTCTGTTTGGTTTTTGAATTGCTTAATTTGATTGTTAAGCTAGGAAGTTTGGATGCTTTCCATTTCTAGACACTTCAATTTGGAAAATAAAATAAATATAGAATACTGAGTACATATAGCCTAGAGAGTGCTAACCAACATCATTACCAAAGAAGTTAAACCATATAAAATCTTGAGTTCTAAATTGACCTGGGGTATCTTCTTACAAATTTACGAGGACAAGACCTAATGAATCTTATTCCTTAAGAAATATATTACAATATACAAGATGCAAATAAAATCAAGAGAAAAAATGCACGAGACAAATTATAATAGACAAACATATATAAAAGACAAAGCACAAAAATGTGGAAGAAGACATAAATCAGCTAAATGTAAAATCTAGAGAGAAATGTTTTAAAATCATCAAGACCCAAGAGGACTACTCCACCAACCCAATTCCAGGCAGTTCACACTAAATGGCCAACAGAAGAGGTGGGAAAGCTTCTTCCTCATACTCAATCCCATTACTTGCACACACAAATCCTCGGCATCTGGACATCATTATCAATTAAAAGAATCAGGGAAACTAATAATTTTTAGGGAACAATCGTATATCAAACATAAAGATGATGATACGAAAAAAATAGTGTCTAGAAATAGCATAATTTACCATCATATCATCAAAAAAATAAGTTTATTGTATTACTCATTCATTGACAATACTTAAAGTTTGCGAAAAATAACTGGAAATATAAACGTACATACATATACTAAATTATTCAAAGCATGATAGGTCTAAAAATTACTTTTTATATATTTTTTTTTTCTCCAGATTTGTCGGACAATATATACAACATTGACGTACACTTATTAGAATTATTTTCTTTTCGTCTAACATCATAAACCGCACAACACTTATTACATATCAACAACTATTGTGCCATATTTAAAAACTATTGGGTATGTTTAAATCATTAAAAGAAAAAAAGAAAGAAAAAAAAAAGAGTACATGGACATTATACATGATTACGAAGTTTTATATATCTTCTGCTCAAATCCATAATTTTATTAAAATTTTGGTTATATACTTTTTAGTGAGACAAGTTCGGTAGCAATAATATCAAAGTACTTTCATGTGTTTTTCGAACATAAAAATTATTACAAATTTCACATTTTAGATATGAAAAACGTACATGAAAATACAAACCTCTATATGTATCATGCTGTTAATAGAGAGTGATTTAAGAGGATATTGTGAGAGTGTATTTAGTATTCCTACAAATTAAAAATTGATTTGAGTTCTTTAACATTGAGACTCGATGAAAAGAGTATATTAGATGAGTGTATTTAACATTTCTCTTCACAAAATTGGTCTATCCTCAAACTATCAAATTCAATAATATCATATATTCTAAATTAATCAAGTAAAAACCCTAGAAAATGATATAAAAAAGTGTGAATTGTGAAACTAGTATCAAAAATCTCAACTAGGTTTTTTTATTAGCACAATAATTCTTGAACAAACTATCTCTTTGTTCACGAAATAATACTTAGTTTATGAGTGGAGTAATTCTACTAAAATAACACCTACTTTTTGTTAGTGCTAGAAAAGAAAAGAAAAAGATTTACCAAATTAGCTAACATAGTATTAAATAAAAAAAAAATCCTAATATAATGTTACTACAAATGCAGAAGTAGAACAAGTGGGAATAGGACAAAATATTGACTAAAACAAATATATCAATCCAAGGCCTGGACATTGAAACAAGTAAAAATTTAGAAAATAGGTTTTAATGAATATATGTTGGTCACAATTCAATTACATAATGTGAACATAAGATAATAAATTATTCCAATTATAAATGAACGAAATTAAATAGCATCAATCTAGTTATATATTTTGAAAATTGAAATAGATATGACAAAATAGTCTAAAAATTTGATATCTAAAAATGAATAAATTAAACAAAGTACAAGGATCTACAAGAGAGATTGGTATAGAAGCATTTAGTTTACCTTGTTCAATAGGGTGTCTTCTTCAATCTTTTGGGGTGTGGTTCATCTACCTCCTCACAGTTATGGTGGACATTTGCCAAAGACAAAATATTGTCATCCTCACCAACTGAAGAACTTCCATCGACTTCTTCAATATATTGGGCATATATCAAATGCACACCACACTTTTCAATTTTATAACATTCGCCAAAATGATTGAACTCGAAAGAGATTTCTTTCATATCATATAATATATGGAGAGGGAACGGGCGGACAGGATACTTCATAATTAATTGGTTTGACCAGCAGCCTTCCAAAGATCCACCGTCAGAAAATAATTGGTTTGGCCAGCCTTTATAACCTCTATTAAAAAATACTTGCCCATTCTTTGATTTGACTTCACAAGTCCACTCTATGTGACCATACAAAGCTCTGTTATGATCTTGACGTGGTGCCACAACAACACACAAAGCAAAACCTACGAAACTCTGATTCAACAAATTTGATGACAACTCCAAGTTTATGAAATGTCCTAAACTTCGGAAATTAAACCATGCTGGAACTTCACTACCAGGATAAAATAGTAGAACGCTTACCTATACAATTAAAGTAATTAATTTATTTAACATTGTGGATACCAATATTGAATTGTTTTCAAAGAAAAAAAAGGAAAAAAATTTTCAATGAAGCGTTTTCAAAGGAAGAAAAAAAACAAAGAAATTAGATTTATGAAATCACGACTTTTTTTTCTTTAGTTGTTTTTTTTAAATTATATTTTGAAGTTGTTTGACCATTTAATAAAACAAATAAAACAACTTAAGATTTCCACTTTAGGTTATTTAAGTATTAGGTGAAAAAAATAAAAAATAACAGCATATTGAAAAGAAGGAAGTAAATAAAACAAACCTTTTTAATTATTTGTAGAGCATGAAGAGCATTCTTCACAATGTCTTCAAAATCAGACATTGGTGTGCAATCTTGAAAACAGAGAGAGGATAATACTTCTAGTGCTGTGCGATTGTCTGCACGTCTGCCTCCCAACTGTAGCTTCGGTAAACATTTATCCATCATGCAATTGCTCAAGTCGAAGCGTAAATTTGTTATTGTGGAAACGCAATCATAAACTAACAAATTTTTAAACTTGACTTCAATTGGATCTGGCCACTCGATATTGTCACTCCATACTCCGTCCTGAATCTCTAATCCACTAAAACTCAACAGCTTACACTTCTTCAAATCTATTATAGATGATGGTAATTCCCTTATAGGAGTTCCTCTGGCAGAGAGGATCTCCAAAGAACTTAAACATCCTATATCTTTAGGCAACTGATCAAGTTCTGAACAACCATCAAGACACAGAGTTTGAAGAGATTTCAACTTACAAATTGTGCTTGGAAGTCTCTTAAGCTTGTCACAACAATCAAGTGTCAAACTCTGTAGTCCGCTTAAATTTCCAAAGGATAAGGGAAGCTCTTCTATAACGATGGAAGTTAACTGAAATGTTTCTAGATTACATGGCATCTCCTGCAACGTCTTGAGATTAAAGCAGCCAGGGAGACAAAAATCTCTGATAGATATCAAACCATTGAAATCTGGAATAGTCTTGAGGCTTAAACAGGAGTCTAGATCTAGGAAGTCAAGCTCATTGAGACATCCAACAGAAAGAGAAATTTCACACAAATATTTACACCAAAACAGATTCAATGTCTTAAGGTTTGGGGAACCTGAGAAGTCAGGGCAACTAGTTAGGTAGGACTTAGGAGTAGCTGAGGTCAACTTCTTTCAACTTAGCAAGAGGCTGTAATTAAGTACCAAATATACAAAAAACAACATTAACTCATATTAGTGCTCAATATAGTATTTCAAATTTATAGCAACATAAATACTGCAATATAAATATGAAACATACCAGAACACCATTCCATAATTGTTCAACTTTGCTTTCTCTCATGTCAAGTGTAACAAGGTTCTCTAGAGAAAAACAAGAGAATGGCGATTTTATCGGACATTTACGCCAGCTAAGATACCTTAGTGCAGCAAAGTTATACTTAAGGCCTTGAGAAACATACACTCTATTCATCCTTCCAAAACTCGCGTTATAAAACTTTAAGATCCTCAATCTATGCATTTTCTTGAAATCACATGGATTTAATAATATATCATCTCTTATTTTTGAAATATCCAAAGCAATGCCTTCGATTGTTGCAGTACACTAACATGATCACAAGAAATACAAAGTTAGTACCAAATATGTAAAGATTTATGAGAGTTTTTTATTTACCAAAGAAACATTACCGAATGCTTTATAAGTGAAAACCATTAAAAATGTGTAAAATTAAAAAAAAATAAAAAATATCCAAAAATATTAGTGAAAATTTGTTTTTTGAAAATAAATAAATAGTATTTCTTTTGCCTGTTTTCATTATGGACAGTATTTTACATAAACAAAAGGTCGTGCAAAAATATTTCGCGTAGGCACAAAGAGTTTACATGAAAGTTGTGCAAAAAC
This sequence comes from Litchi chinensis, assembly GCA_019925255.1. Taxonomy (NCBI): domain Eukaryota; kingdom Viridiplantae; phylum Streptophyta; class Magnoliopsida; order Sapindales; family Sapindaceae; genus Litchi; species Litchi chinensis. The sequence goes on from CM034464.1 coordinate 24,958,767, forward strand.
ATTTCGCATAGGCATAGACAATATACATGAAACGTTACATACATTGAAAACAGATTAAAAATGGTTAAGTTTTGTTTTGGACAAAAAATGAATAACTTTGTGTTTTGAGCTAAGAACTAATTTTTCTTTTTTGTCTAGGCTAAAAATTGTATGACTAAATGTTACCATGTTCTTTGTGAGAATATAATAGATTTCCTCATGATCCCACAATCGACTTCGTTTTCCAGGATCTTCAATAGATTCTCGGCGCACAATTTCCTTAGCCATTACCTCTAGCAAATCATGCATTGTTATTCCGCCAAAAGATTTATCTATCAAACATTTATCAAGAAGAACGTTTATTCCATCTTCTGCGGCAAAACCACAAGCTTTTAGGGCTGATTTTACATGTTCAATGCTACTCCACTTAAAAAAACATGCAATGTCCAAAAATATCCTTTGTTCTTCATTATCAAGTCCATCATAACTAATTTTCAACACTTTGTAGATATCCCAATGTGGTAGTCTTTCCATTTTTTCTATTGCACTTTCCCAAACCTTTATTTTCTTTTTAAAAAGATGGGACCCCAAAACTTTAAGAGCCAATGGAATGCCTCCAGCATATTTTACCACCCTTTTAGATAGCTCTGTATAATCTTTCGTTGGATGGATTCCTCGGAAGGCATACACGCGAAAAAGCGATAAAGCTTCATGATCAATTAATGCTCAAACTTTATAAACTTGATTCACTTCACAATTTTCAAGCACATGTTTATCTCTTGTTGTTATAATTATTCGACTTTGAGGACCAAGACAGTCAAAACCTCCAACCAAACTTTCTATTTGTCTAAAATCAGATACATCATCAAAAGCAATGAGAAGCTTCTTACGACTAAGTCTATTCTTTATGAAAGTGCGTCCTACAGCAGAAGTATTTATATTTACATGTTCGTCTCCCAATAGCTTTGAAAGAAGTTCTCGTTGCAAACGATTTAACCCATCACTTTGTTCACACCGCTCCCTAACATTTTGAGCAAAGTAAGAACAACCTTCAAATTGACGAGAGATCTTGTTGAATACAACTTCAGCAAGAGTTGTCTTGCCTATACCACCAATGCCCCATATTCCGACACTGCGGACATCATTTGTCCCTATGCATAACAAAGATTCAATTTCCTTAATTTTTGAATCTATGCCAACAAGGTTGTTGGTATCAATTGAGGACAAATAATCCAATTTCTGCCAAACATCTTCAACGATAACCTCTATAAGCTCAGCCTCAGACCTAACAGATAAAAAAAAAAAAAAATCTAGCATTAAGCAGTAATACATATGAAATGATAAAGGAAAAAGTCATTTTAATTCCAATTAACAAATCACCTTTGTTTTCTTTTATTTTTAAAAGAAATGGGCAACTCGTGGGAATTAAAATTTCAAAATAGAAGGGCTTTTATGTAAATTACTACATGCTACTCACGTTTCTAACGCTTGCTCTCTTCAACATATATGACTATTAATAATAAAAAGGGGCTAAAATCCTGCTCTAGTAGTCTTTTTTTTCTTCTAAACTTATTATAATTAAGTGACAGCTTATCTGTTTCTTTCTCTCTCAGTCCAAACCCCACTGAAATTCAACATAAAATATATTTAAAAAATCAAAAGTAAAAAAAAAAAAAAGGGAATCAACCCCATGTGAACTCGAAATTGAAGATGGAAGAATTTTGGAGCTAATGAATTCATAAAAAATGAGAGAGAAAGAGGCTAGAGTAGAAAGATCCTACTCTAATAAAACACAATGAATTTGATCTAAATAATTTCTATAAGAGACAATGATCACTTACTTATCGCTACTTGAAGGCCATCCAGAAAGATTGGCTGCTTCCTTGAGGGCATCCTTCCATCTATGCACTTGTTCTAGATTTTGCTTAAAACGTTTCTCATGCTTAGCGAATGCATCTGCAAAACTCCCAGTCTGATTCCTTAAATCTGATGGAGTTACCCCATAGAAAACCGGTATCACAATCTGTTTATTCGTTTCCCTGCCCAGACATGATTTTATAGACGTATAATTACCAGAAAATTTGAAAAAAAGAAAAAGAAAAAGACAGATAATACAATTTTCTATACCTGTTTTTGCATTCTAAAATCTTTACAAGTTCTTCAAGACACCATTTGGAAGATGCATAGTTTTTGGAGAAGATGATAACGGAGATCTGAGACTCTTCAATTGCTGAGAGAAGAGCTGGGGAGATCTCATCTCCCCTGTTGAGATTGTAGTCAATGAAAGTGTTAATCTTGAAAGCTTCATTAAAATATATATCTATTAATTTTATAATAAATATTTTATAACTTTAAAAGATTAAAATAAATTAATTAAATCCATCCATTATATTATCTATTTTAAAATAAATTTTTTTCTTATTTAATTTAAATACAATGAATGAATTTAATTTATTTATCCTAATTTTTAAAAGTTAAAAAAGTTGATAATAAAATTATTATATATAAGTAATTCTATCATTAGTGTTTAATTTTAAAAAGTTAGGACAAACTAATCAAATTTATTCATTATATTATCTTTTTTTAAATAATTTTTTTTTTCTATTTAAAAAATTAAGAGATAGTGATGATATAATTATAATATATATAACCTTTTTTTTTAATTACTCTATCCAAATTTACTTTCAGCATCTTTGTTACCAAATATTATTAGTATTGTTATTATTATTTTGGATTTTTTTAATTATTCCATCCAAACTTATTTTCAGTTCAAATTAGAAAATTGTTGGACTATATTAAAATGGATCATTTCTTCTAATTCGAGCGAACCTTCTACGAAGTTGCTATAACGCTAATCTTAAATTAAATCCACTTTTGAGTGGATTTCAGTCCTTACCGTCTCGGGATTTTAAATTTTACATCAATCAAATTCTGTATTGGGACTTGGAAAGAGGAGAGAAATTTCTTTACTGGACCGCTTGAGCTCTGCACTGATTTCTGGTCGGTAGTAAATGAAACGCGTTAAAGAGCGTCGGTGGGTTGTCAATTATTACTTTTGTTATACATTTTATCTACCGTTTGGAAAGAATACTCTTTTATCAAAAAATATTGCCGCAAAATAAGGTATAAGAAAAATCCAAGTGTCACAAGATGGTTGTCAGCCAATCAAATTCTTAATGGATATTTTGGTGACACGTTTCGAAATGTTAAAGGCCATATTCGAGGTTCCTTGTTGGGATGGTGACGCAAACCTATCTCTTAACAAATGAATAAATAAAAAAAAAAAAAGAAACGTGAATGCTTAGAAAAAAAAAAAAACAAAAGAGCAGTTATTTTATTTTGTTTTTTTTTAAATAGAGCAGTGAAGTTAATTTCATAGATGAAAGAATTATGTCAAACATCAGTCAATCAAAGTGCATAAATCATGCAAAAGAGTAATGGTTACAAATTCCGAGAAGAGAGACATGAGAACAAAGCCCAACAAGTAAATTGCATTTTCCAACACATAAAGACTCAATACTCATCGTTAAAGCAAACGTCACCCTGACTCTGCCACTGCCTACATCCATCCGTCTCTATTATCAATACACGCTTAGACGTTTCTTTTCCACTTGTAAGGGCATCTCCCACGAATACACTAAAATGGTGCACACTTGCATTTTCCAACACATAAAGACTCAATGCTCATCGTTGAACCAAACGTCACCCTGTCTCTGTCACTGCCTGCATCCATCCGTCTCTATTATCAATACACGCTTAGACGTTTCTTTTCCACTTGTAAGGGCATCTCCAATTAATACATCGAAATGGTCCATTTTGATGCAGTTTTTGTACTCTAATAAAGACATCAAATTTATTATCCTAAGATAGTTTTATTTTATTTTTTATTTTTTTTATTTTTGAAACTAAACAAAATAGACAACCACTACAAACCACGGACACAAGGAAACAGAGAAGAAGTATTGACAGAAAGCCACTGTAGATCCTCACCAGAGAACAATGCCAAAGAGGCGAGCAAATGAGCCAGGCGGTTCCCATTACGAGAGACGGCCTGACAAGAAAGAACACCCACCTCTCTACACAATATTTTGACATCATTAGCTAACAACCCAACATCACCACAAGCAGGAAGATCAGACAAAACAGTAGAAACAACATTGGTAGCATCAACCTCGACCACATCAACGGGAATATTCAAAGAACGGGCTAACAGCAACCCTTCGCGCAATGCCACCAGCTCACCGATGTCAGAGGAGAAGAGACCTGTAAAACGACGTGCAGAAGCTGCTAGCACAAAGCCGTGACAGTCTCTCAAAGCCGAACCACACCCAATCAAAGCAGACTCCTTCGTAACAGCCACATCTGTCTTTAGTTTGATTTTAAATTAAATTAATTTATAATTAAATATCAAATTTAATCTTATGAATAGTATAATATCAAATTTGATGTTGTATTGATGATTAACAAAATAAAACACCTAAGATAGTTTTATTTTGTTAATCAACAATACAACATCAAATTTGATATTATACTATTCATAAGATTAAATTTGATATTTAATTATAAATTAATTTAATTTAAAATATATATTAAATTATTATAAAAAATTATATCATCTAAATATTTTATTAAGATATTTAAAATAAGTATAATATTAAATATATTTTATATATTTTTAAATATTTAATATATATTTATTAAAAAATTATATGTCAAATATTTTTTGAAATATTTTTTGAAGATACTATTTATATCGATTTGATATTATATATATTAGAGTAAAAAAAAATTTGGTATAAGAAAATTTGATATTGACATCAAAATAATGTAAAATTTGATATTATATGTTAGAGATGATTTAAAAGTGATGACACAACATTTTTACTCCTTTAAAAGAAATAGCACGGCCTAAATAAAAATGTTTGAACGCAACAGAGATTTTTTATTTTAATATTCTTTAAAATATATCTATTCCAATTTAAAATACAATTGAAATAAATGAGAGTACTCCATCTTTAAACCATATTGATTGATGGTCAAAATAATAGTTTTTCACCTTATAACACATTTACTAAAAGGATTTAACTAAAGAATAAAAAATCATCTTTAATAAGTTCTTGTTTCATCAGATTAGTAAAATAGTAAGTTGGAAAAAGACAAAAGGGAGGTGCACATGAAAATGAAAGAGTGATGAGGGAGAGGCGTGACATGAGGAACCAATGAAATGAGAGAGAGACCGGTGTGAGATGAAGAAAGTGACAAGTGCCCCTCGTTTTGCAAATAAAGTAGATTAAATGATAGAATATTTTATTATTTAACGTAATAATACATTCAAGCTTTTCAGCAGATCAAGAAGAAGTAATTTTTAAATTTTATAATACTGGACAGCAATACAATTTGCACAAATAATATCCAAATTATATGTGAAGTACTATAAGCAATAAGAAATCATGGAATTGGGAATAAATTTCGAAGACAACAAAAAAAAATCACACAATAAACAAATTAGAAAAATGGCTCTTGTATTCAAAAAACTTCCAATAATATCTCCCAGTCACATTGCAATAAATATTTGCAAAATTAGACCACCAAATTAAAAAATCAATACAATTTGTAAATGGAATAAAAAAGGATGAAGGTCACGTTTCGTGCTTAGTGATAGATTTTTCATAACTCACAAACAATATCCTCCTAATGTTCAATGTATGTGCATTAAAAGTTGAAAAAATAGCAAACAATAATAATCATCTAACAACATCAAAACTTCACCATATGCAAACTACGAATAGTCATTCTTAAACTCATAAGTTAAACACATTTTATTATTTTTTTTTTAAAAAAAAACAGTTGTAAAGTTGTACCACAATTATGAAAAAACCACTTCTCAAATAATAATAATAATATGAAAAAACCAATTAATCCATTATGTAATAAGCAATCTTGAGTCTTCCAATTGACTGAACACAAATTCAAGTCTACTTCGCCAAACATCTAACACCATACATGTGCAAACAAGAAATTAATTGAACATTTGTTTCAAATTCCAACATAAAACAATTACTAAGAGAAATAAAATATTAATTGAACATTCTCTTTTTCTTGACTGCTTAATAATTTCTCTCATTTAGTTAAAGGGCCTCTTGACTGGTTAAACTCAATTTTCAACATGATTTAAAAGTGTGACCAAAATTTTAAAATGGTCGAACCATGTATAATATCAAGTGCACCGATGAGTATCAAAAGATGCAATGATTTTTTTTTAAGGAACTAAGAATTTTTATTATTAAATTTGTGTGTTCAATGTATTTTAATACATGGATATAAAAAGTTCATTTTACCCTTCCTTGCTCGTTAAGTCGAAATTTACAATTTTGTCCTGATTCATTTGCTAATGGGATCCAACATGTGTCAAATAAAAATTAATGTAAAAAAAATTAAAACAGCTTTGCACCAATGATGAATTGCCACATCATCCTTTTTTAAATTAAAATACTTATAAAAATATAACAAAAAACATTTTTTTTTTTTTATAAAACAAATTTTGGAAATTAAAAATAAGGAAAAAAAAAATGAATTCCTTCTTATAGAGATCCATATTGAATCTCTACGTCTGGATTGGATTTCCACTAAAAGAAGTTTGAAGCTATAATGAATGAACCAAATCTTCAAGGATCTAGGTTCAAATATCATCAAATGTTGGTTCAATCGAATTTAGATATTGAAGATCTAGGTTCAATTGAACCCATAACATGTCTTAACATGACGACATGTTCTGGGCTTCAGGATTTTATAGAAAGTTTGCCAACCTTTTTTTTTTTTTCTTTCCCTCTTTGTGGTTGAATTCAAATTCTATTATTAAACTCAAAAATATATCTCAATTGAAGTATATTTATTTCAAAATACAAGTTAAGAAGTAAAACAATTAATATGAAGTTTTATTTAGTATATATGAAACGACTAAAAATATACATTATTAGTAAAAGAAAAAATATATTTCATGGACAATTACTAGAAATAGAAGTTTTTTTTTTTTTTTTTTTTTCCTTTGTAAAATAAGATAAGTATCACACCAATTAAATATTAGAGACTTAAATAAGTTAATTAGTAAACAACCTTATTATTCTCTTTGTAATATAGTTTACATTGAGCTAGAAAAATAACTATGATTCCAAAATCTTGAGGAAAAAACATAAATAAGCATGGACATAGAATCTTCTCAATAAGAAATTAAAGACCAAAAAGAAAACGTAGCATTGCCTTGACAATTGAAGCGAACCTTCTAGGAAGTTGCTACAATACTAATTTTAAATAACTCCACCTATGGTGTGGACTTCGGTCCTTGCTGTCTCATTTGAGATTTTAAATTTTAAATCCATCAAATTCTGCATGGGGCTTGGAAAGAGGAGAGAAATTTCTTTTCCAGAGCCCACATGAGCCCTACTTCCATTTTGTAGGAAATGAAACCTCTAAAGAGGGAATTATTGCCTAGTTAGGAATCAATTTTGTTATCTATTTTATTTACTTTTTGGAAAGTATATTCTTTTATCGAAAAATATTCTATTATTTGTCATAATAATACGTTCAAGTTTTTTGTTTTCATAGCAATTCAAAAAATAGTAATTTTTAAATTTTACAAGTTAGACTGAAATACATTTTGCACAAATAGATAGCCAAATTATATGTGGAGTACTGCCAGCAATGAGAAATCAGGAAATTGTGAATAAATTTCAAAGCCCATAAAAAACACCACAAAATAAACAAATTATAAAAACGGCTCTCATATTCAAATTTATCAGTGTTTTTAAATTTAAAAAGTTAAGACGAATTAATCAAATTTATCCATTACATTCTCTCTCCTAAAACAAACTCTTTATTCTATTTAATTCAAATGTAATTGATAAATTCAATTAGTTCGTTCTAACTTTTTAATGTTAAGAGACACTGATAATAGAATTATTATATATGAGTAATTCTACCATCAGTATCCTCTAACTTTAAAAAGTTAGGACGAACTAATCAAATTCATTCATTACATTCTCTCTATTCAAACAAATTATTTCTCTTATTTAAAAAGTTAAGAGACACTGAAGGGAAAATTACTATATATATTTATATATATATACCTTTTTTTAATATACTCATTGATTTACTTATTTTCAGCATCTTTGGTTATCCATCTATTATTATTATTATTATTTTGAAACTTTTTAAATTACTCTATCTAAACTTATTTTCAGTATCTTTATGTATCCATCATCATTGTCATTTTTATTATCATCATCATCATCATTGTTACTGATATCTTCCAAATTAGAAGATTGTTGAAATATGTTAAAATGGATCATTAATAATACAATGTAGAATTGAGTGATAACAACATCTACGAAGAGAATGATACCCCTCAAATGTTATTTTATAATTAAAAATATATATATAATTAAAACCTTTGACCTCTTAAAATAAAGGGGATATTCATTCACTCTTAACAAGGGTGATATATTATAAACAAATTTTCAAACTTGTTTGCTCATAACAAGCATAAAAAGAACCAAATGACATCAAGTGAAGAACCTCAAGGAAACTTTAGTGCTAATTTTACATTTTATACCTTAGTAGCTATATGGTGTTCAGGATTTTATAGAATATCCGCCAGTCTAATTTTTATTTTTCTTTAAGGTTGAATTCAAATTCTATTATTGAACTCTAAATTATATCTCAATTTGAAATATATTTATTTCAAAACACAAGTTAAGAAGTAAAATAATTAATATGAAGTTTTAGTTAGTATATATGAGACGACTAAAAATATACATTACTAGTAAAAGAAAAAAAATATTTCATGAACAATTACTAGAAATAGATTTTTTTTTTTTTTTTAAATAAGATAAATATCACACCAATTAAATATTAGAGATTTAAATAAGTTAATCAATAAATAACGTAATTATTCTCTTTGTGATGTAGTTTACATTGAATAAGAAAAGTATATTTGGCTCCAAAATATTGAGGAAAAAACATAAATAAATGTGGACATGGAATCTTCTCAATAAGAGATAAAAAACCAAAAAGAAAATATAGTATTATTGCCTTGACAATTAAAACAAACCTTCCAGGAAGCTGCTGCAATGTTACTCTTAAATTAACTCCACCTATTAAGTGGACTTTGGTCCTCACCGACGGATTTCAAATTTTAAATCCATCAAATTCTCTTTTGAGGCTTGGAAAGGCAAGAGAAATTTCTCTTCTTCAGCCCACGTGAGCCTTACATTTCTTGGTCGGTAGGAAATGAAATCCACTAAAGAGGGTTGATTTTCAATTATTGCCTAGTCAAGAATCAATTTTGTTACATATTTTATTTACTTTTTGTAGAGAGTATTCTTTTATCAAAAATTATTGCCGCAAGATAAGGTGTAAGGAAAGGAGAGAGAATTTGTTGACTTTTCAAGGAGGAAAGAAAATCCAAGTGTCACAAGATGGTTCATGTAAGCAATAGTAAGTTGGAAAAAGTCAAAAGAGAGGTGCGCATGAAAATGAAAGTGTGAAATGAAAGGGTGATGAGAGAGAGAGAGGCGCGCATGAATATTTTAAGAACGAAAAAAGAGACACACGAAGAAGCAATGAAATGAGGGGGAGACTGCTGTCAGATAAAGCATAACATGAGTGGCCTATTTTTCAAGAAAGTGGCAAGTGCCCCCCGTTTAGCAATGAAAGCAGATTAAATAATAGCATATTTTATTATTTATCATAATGATACATTTAAGTTTTTTGTTTTCACAATTCAAAATGATGTAATTTTTAAATTTTACAACATCGAATAACAATACAATTTACATGAATAGATACCCAAATTACATCGGAAGTACTGTAAACAATGTGAAATCAAGGAATTGGGAATAAATTTCAAAGTCGATAAAAAAAAAAGAAGTCATAGAATAAACGAACAAAAAAATGACTCTCTTAAAAAGTAGTTTTTACAAGCTTTAAAAAATATTATAAAAATCTCTTTATGACATTCATGAAAATGTACTAACGAATGATGCAGTAAAGAGATTGACACTTATTAATGCATTCCATTAAGGACTCGTTTGAAATAATTTTTACTTTTAACTTTTTTATAATAGAAGAAGAGAAGTCAAAGTCTGAGCTTTTCAATTATTGTTTGAATAATATATTTTAATAGAACTTTTAAATCTGAAAGAACTTTTAAGACTATTTGATTCAAATATATCAATGTCCCTACTAACTATGAAAATGACTTTTGTGTCATTTTAAAAGAGCTTTTGAACCTATTGGGTTTGAAAACTTTAGAATCTCTTTTAATTATAATATGACTCTTATACTTTCTTTATTTATAAAAATACAACTTTTATATTTAGTAAGAGTAAATAACATTTTTTAAGAGTAAATTAATAATACATTAATATAAAAGATAAGTTGGTATGAAATAATGTAAGGATTGTTTATTATATTTCTTATAAAAATTAACTAAAATAATTATATTGACAAAAATTTATTTGTAAGTTTCACCTCATGTTTAAGATTTTCAATAATACATTAATCAAATTAATAATATGTGAATAATGATGAAAGTTAAAATTTATTATTTCATTAAAATTATAATGCTATAATTGTGAGTGAGAGATAAAAGGAGAGAATTTTTTTACTATAATTGTAAGTCAACATAACAGCAATAGAGCTATGTACAGACAGAGACAATAACATCTAAATAGACAGGGATATGGCCACTCCAACCTAATTCAAATAATGCTCATAAAATTTAATTGTAAAATAAGATTTGAACAGTGCTTACAACATCCCAGATTCAATTGTAAGATACTTGCATTAAATAAAAACGTGATGGTACAGTAGTGCTGGCATCACAAGCAAACACGAGAATTTCTGGCTTTCTACATTGATATTGAATAACTTGAATTGAATCCATGAGTCTTCAAATATCTTCATTCATTGTTAAAATTCTTCGCTCATTCATTTGCCAATAGATAGTTGATTCCATTCTAGCTGCTTCCATCGAGTTGTCCTTAAAAAGAAAGGTGGGCTATGTATTTCTGCAACCATGAAAATAATGATGAGCAAGTTAGAAAGCATTAGAGCAGCGAAAACCTTTAGAGAGCACAATAGCAGTCGAAATCTAGTTCTAAGCATACTCAAACTAATCGGAATAAATGTTTCGAAGTGATTGTGTTTACCTGGAGTAATTGAGTTTGGCTAGGGGAGCCATTTTGCTTGGAATAGAATTTTGGTTGTTGAAACATATCAACATTGGGTTGTTGATCAATGATGAGGTTGCTGGTACATACACTGAACCACCTGATTAGCTTCAAAACTGTACAAACTCTGCACAAAACATGTTTTATGGATTACATAACTTTTGACTTGCAGAATCTTTGAAACTAAATGAATTGACAATGATTATTATGTGGAATTATTGCAATAAAGTAACCCAAGTATTACCTGCATAACAGGATTTGTTGTTGGAGCTTGAGGTGAGATGTAAGTGGCTGGGGGGACTTGAAATACAGGTGAGCATATTTTGGTGAGTGTACTTGTACATTCTGAACTCTTTTTGAATTTGAGACTCTTCCATTGGCACTTTTTAGTTTGTGTCTATCTGGGACAGAACTCTCGCTTTCCCTTGTTCCCCGAGCTCTGCTTTCTTCACCCTGATCTTCAATAGCATTTCCAATCTCACTTGCATGCTTTAACAATATCACATTTCCCGTTAACCTTGGCATGCATCTACCCATTTCATCATTAGCTTTAGCTTCTTTGTGGCGCTACTCATCAACCACCATCTCAAAATGATTAAAGAAGTGAAGCATTTCCTGTCAAAGCTAAGATAAGCTTTCAAATTATTTGATAAACTCTCAACAAGATGTAAGCATATAACGTCAAAAAAAAAAAATTAATAAAATGGTGTTCCAGCCATAAGCCACTACCCATTTCTCTTTTTCTCTAAACATTTATCTCACCCAGTCATTTTGCTGAACACCATGATTGTCGAGTAAACTTTTTGGATACAACCTGACCATGTATCTTACTCTTATTTACCCAATCTTTTCGAACACTAAAACCAAGCAATCTGGCATATCAATTGTAAAACCTATAAGCACGATCATCTTGATTCAAATTCCCTACCAATCTTATTAACAAGAGGTTATTAAATTATTTTATCAGTGCTTCTAAATGACTTTGGAAAGCTCACTTCCCACAAAATTGTCCAAACACTTCATGTGCACTTCATGACGATCTAAAACCTTTGAATTGCTACAATGCATGCCAAAGAGCACAACCTGTGTTTAGTCAGCAAGAGATATAGCAATCGTCAACACCAAACTACTGCCAACATCTCTCGTTTTCTATGCACATCACTTTATGTTCTGGCCTCAATTCATGCTACCTAGTCTAAAATTTCAATCACTAGATTTCTTTTATTGAGTTAATGCCAGCATCCCCTTGCAGCACTCTAAAGCAAATCCAATATAGATTTAGCAAGCATCCCCTAAACCTGCCCCACCTCCCATTAAAAAAAAAATCAATTTACCCTCCCAATCGCCATTCCTACAAATAAACCTTTACAATTTTACAACTATCAATATGAAAATTCACCAAAACATTAACATGAAAAGATAGACTACAGCACACAGTTAACAAAAGACTCACACTCGGCTCAAGTATTCATATTGCCAGCAAATATCATCAAATAAACAAGGAATGAAAATTAAAAATTAAAAAAAAAGAAAAAGAAAGAAAGAAGAAAAGAAAGAAAAGATTATTTTATTCATTTCGCAAAACATATTTTCAATAATGTTATCTTTAAAACTACTATTAACAATACAAATAATACTACCATTCAATTCTAAAATGACTGAGCACGAATAGCTCACAGGGTCCTACTTATATATCGCATATATGATTGAATAAACAAGAACCCAAATAGCTATTTGTACACAAACACAGCCAATTCTACTGAACTAAGACGAAACCTACTTATATATCACATATATGATTGAAAAAACAAGAACCCAAATAGCTATTTGTACACAAAACACAACCAATTCTACTAAACTAAGAGGAAACCTACTTATATATAGCATATATGATTGAAAAAACAAGAACCCAAATAGCTATTTGTACACAAAACACAACCAATTCTACTAAACTAGGATGAAACCGCACAACCTTTCCATTTCTTTCGATGTCAGTGAAAAGATTAAGAGAGAAGAAGCTTATGCATATTTCATAACCAACACTGCCCCAAACATCTAAACAACCAAACTACACTACAATCCTAAACACCCAAAATTCATATGTCAAACAAACCCAATCAACATCTGATGCAGAGAAAATAATCAAATAAAAGCCCAACCAACAATTCTGTTTGCAGTAATGCTCGAGAACTCAGCACTCACTTTAATTATCACTTCAGCCTATACAACAATGAAGCATACAAAATATTAGTAAGCTTCACAACAGGGACCATCAAACAATTGCATTTTATTATGCTACACCACATGACCACAGCAGTAGCAATTAAATGGAAGAAGTGAGCACAACTACTGACATACCGAAAAAGCATCGTCCAACAAAACTCAGCAGAAAGAAAAAACGGTCCTTCAAATTTTCCTAAAAGGTAATTATTTTGTAAAACATGTTTGCTCTAAAACAGAACATCGTTAATATACCAAACTTCATTTTGGTAATATCTGATTCGTGTTGTACTTTCTACAGACATCTTTCATCGGATCTGGGTCATGTATGTGTTATAATTGGCAATGAAAATTATAATTATAAGCATTACTGTTACAAATTAAAGCAACCACCATATATCTGACCAACAGAACCAACAAAATGAAGCATCTAGCATCCACTATGGGGAGGCGACACTACAAATAAGAGCATAAGAGAAGGACTATTTAATAACTTACACCCAAGATATTAAAAATAAATTAAAAATTCATGCCATTTTAAAGTCTTAAATATTTTGCAATAAAAACTTGGACAATAAGAAGTGCTTAAAGCCTCACTTATTAAAACCAGGGAGTATGAACTTAGTGAAACATAATAGAAAGATACACCCAAATCGTATGGCCTTATTGCCAGCTAGGTGATTTCTAGTTAGCCTAGGTGCACTGCTAGTTCACTTTTGCCTATGAGATGTCTTATCACACACTGTTTTGTAGAGGGCTAAATGTGTCATCCTATTTTGCAATAAAATTTTTACATACAGAGTATTATATCAAGAATCTGGACACATTAGAGAATTGAAGCATGTCTTTCTAGCTACATGTATATTAGCCATTTCAAGCCAAAAAGTTATGAGATAAATTAGTCATTTAACTGTTTCTAAGACCAGTTACTTCAAAAAAAAAAAAAAAACTGAGTTTTAACTGAGCAGATATCTTATCAAACCATAATCCACCATGTGAAGAAGTTTTACATATTTTCTCCTTGATTCCAAAATGAAAAGAAACAAATACAAATTAATTCCAACAAATCCGAAAGAGCAAAGAACTGTTAAACCAGAATAAACAAACTCACCAATTAATCTTATGGACATGTGAATCAAGAGCAGTAACTCTTTCCAACTGAGGCGAATTCAGTTGGCCAAATAACTTCGAAATCTGCCATATCGTGGCTCTATAGGTAAACTAACTCACAGATGAGTCATGAGTGGATCAAATGATAAACTAACTTGAAAGAAAAATATATCAGATAGAATAAGATCAGACCTCTGTAAGCTCTCTAGATTTTGAAGTGGCCTCAAGCTTTGCCTTAATCATTTCTTCCTGGAAAAAAGGGGAAATAGTAAAAAAGATGAGCAAAAACTACATGTGAGAAACAAATTTCCAGAGTCGAGCATAAACTATAAGTTTCAGTAAGTTCCACAAAAACCATAAAGAACTTATAGTACTTGTCCTAGGGAAGAAAAAGGAAAGTAGGACCAATCTACCATAAATACTCAATCAATCTACAGCTAATTGATAGCCTAACTGAATCAAACTGTGACTATAAGACAGCTAGCTTTAAAAATGATTACAACATAAATTTGATAATAAGAGCAGCACTGCTATGGCCCTGCCAATCAGAAGACCACCTGCAACAAAAATGAAAATAATATATATTTTGGTGGAAAAGTAGGAGTTGTAGCACTGATCTTACATGTACATAATGTAAAGTGCACTTAGTTTCCTCTAGTGCCGGCTAGCCATCAGCCTTTTCACTTAATCATGTTAATCCTAGCATGACCGTATTTTCCAAATTAATTCTTCCTCTCCAGAAAGTCCTAGCAATGAAAAAGAAAAAAGTAATCAGACATTTTGAATTTTAGTTGGTGAGGAATGTACCAGATTTTAGATAATGTGCAACTCTTCTCCCATCAATGTTGGGGATATCAATACTACCTTGTCACTCAATTTCCACAAAAGGGCAAAAGCAATCAAATATCTGATAAAAGTGACTAAAAGGAACTCCATTAAATACAAACAATCGTACCAATTTCTATAAATGCAGGAACATAACATTGCAAGTACTCTGACAATGTTAAGTTTACCACATTATTGACGTCCTCAGAAATCACGGTAGCAACTGCAGCACCACTAATGCCAAGATGAAGAGAAAATATCGAAATCGGATCTAATATTGCATTCAATAAGTTGCCAGCCCTGATAATTAATAGCAGACATATGTCATATGCATAATTTAAACTAAAAAGAAATTAAAATACACATTGATAAACAGATAATGAGGGAGAAAAAGAGAAGAGCTATATTGCAATACTTGCCAACAACTCATAAAGGTGTCTTTGCATCTATGAATCCATGAAAAGAACCTTGTGCAGCAAGTGCAATTACAATGGGTGGAGCACTGAAGGCCCTCTTTCTCAACTGGTACTCGCATCGGTGAATCCTAAAACATAAAAAATATAAGAGTACTGTTGGATAATAACAAATATAACAAAGACATAATATAATGTGTCATGAGACCATACGTTTACATGAGATAACAAAACTAAAAGCCACACAAAACCAGCTATGTATAGATTCCCCTTCCAAAATTTACTGTGTTAGGTGTAATTATATCAGCTAGCTTTTCTAATCAACAATGCAAAAAACTTTCAACTCATAATTTAAAAGAAGATTTTAGAAAAGCGTGCCTTGTTGTTCTCAATAGTAAGCGCTTGGTCAACTGGCTGCTGGCGCAGTGGTAGCGCCAGCAGCCACCATGCCTCCCTTTGTAAGGGGGCAGGGTTCGACACCCCTGTATGTATACTATTTAATAATATAATAATCATATAATAATAATAAATTAATAATATATAATAGTATTTAGTCCCCATCAATTGTGTGGGTAGCTGTCCCACCCTAGTGTGGGTCTTCCCTCCCACCTCCGTGTGGGTAGTGGTCTCAATTGGGAATAGTCTCCCGGGCCGTGCCACTAGTGTCCTATCTCGGTTGGTCCCGGATGTCTCTGGGCTTGTCCCAGTTACAGTTCATGTATTCAAAAAAAAAAAAATAGTAAGCGCATGCTTCCTATAGATCTCAGCCTTGTATTGCTCTGCTTCCTCAACTATCTCATGTAACATCTCCTTCTCCTTCTTCTCATTCTCTTCCAATCTCATTGCGTTCTGTCTGCACATCAACACACAAACAATAACACTCACCACATTAACTTCAAACATCAGCACACGCACCTGCAAACATACAATAACTAGACTAAAACCAGCAGAATATGTTTTTAACAGCAAATCAAAACAAAATTTTAACTTAAAAGATCAATTTGAACTTTGAAGATAGTCTCAAGCATCAATCAACAACCAAATCAAGTTCAACTTCATTGAATTAGTAGATGATCATTTTAAAACAACCACTGCAAAATCGAGCTCACTCACCTGCACGACTCTCTGAGAGTGAAGCTTTCCTCAGGCGACGTTCCACAGAGCCAAAACCTCCGTCGAAACCCTTGCCGTTCTGTTCCAATGAGAAGGAAGAGAATCCGCCGCCGGCGTCAACGGAGCAGATCGAAGTGGCGATGGATTGTCCGTCCAGAACCGATTACGATGAGAACACTTCCTCTCCTCCGCCATCGTAGGACAGGTGAGAGTAGAACGAAATATTGACTAAAACAAATATATCAATCCAAGGCCTAGACGTTGAAACAAATAAAAACTTAGAAAATAGGTTTTAATGAATATATGTTGCTCACAATTCAATCACATAATGTGAACATAAGATAATAAATTATTCCAAGTATAAATGAAAGAAATTAAATAGCATCAATAGTTATATATTTTGAAAATTGAAGTAGACATGACAAAATAATCTAAAGATTTGACATCAAAAAATGAATAAATTAAACAAAGCACAATAAGGTGCTACAAGAGAGATTGGTTATATTTAAATATATAAGCATTTAGTTTACCTTGTTCAATAGGATGTCTTCTTCAATCTTTTAGGGTGTGGTTCTTCTTCCTCCTCACAGTTGTGGGGGACATTTGCCAAAGACAAAATATTTTCATCCTCACCTACTTCAGAACTTCCATCGACTTCTTCAATATATTGGGCATACATCAAATGCACGCCACACTTTTCAATTTCAGAATAGTTTATTTTGAACTTGAAAGAGATTTCATTCGCATCATATAATATATGGGGAGAGAATGGGCAAATAGGATACTTTATAAATAATTGGTTTGACGGGCCTTCAAAACATCCATCCTTTAAAAATAGTTGTCCATTCTTTGATTTGACTTTGCAAGTCCACTCTATGTTTCTATAACGAACTAGGTAATGATTTTGATATGGTGCCACAACACCACACAAAGCAAAACCCATGAAACACTTATTCAACCAATTTGGTGATAATTCCAAGTTTATGAAATGTCCTAAACTTCGAAAATTAAACCATTTTGGAACTTCACTACCAGGATAAGATAGTAGAACGCATACCTATACAATTAAAATAATTAATTTATTTAACATTGTTGATACTAGCATTGAATTGTTTCCAAAGGAAAAAAAGAAAATTTTCAATGAAGTGTTTTCAAAGAAAAAAAAAACAAAGAAATTAGATTTATGAAGTTGTTACTTTTTTTCTTTAGTTGTTAATTTTTTTTTTAAATTATATTTTGAAGTTGTTTGACTGTTTAATAAAACAAACAAAACAACTTAATATATCCCATTTAGATTATTTCATAATTAGGTGAAAAAAATAAATAATAACAACATATTGAAAAGATGGAAGTAAATAAAACAAACCTTGTTAATTATTTGTAGAGCATGAAGAGCATTTTTCACAATGTCTTCAAAATCAGACAGGGGTGTATAATCTTGAAAACAGAGAGAGGATAATACTTCTAGTGGTGTGCGATTGTTGACACGTCTGCCCTCCAACTGTAGCTTCGGTAAACATTTATCCATCATGCAATTGCTCAAGTCGAAGCTTAAATTTGTTATTGTGGAAAAGCAATAATTAACTGGCCACTCGATATCGACCTTAACCTCTAATCCACTAAAACTCAACTGCTTACACTCCTTCAAATCTATTATAGATGATGGTAATTCCCTTATAGGAGTTCCTTTGGCAGAGAGGATCATCAAAGAACTTAAACATCCTATATCTTTTGGCAACTGATCAAGTTCTAAACAACCATCAAGATACAGAGTTTGAAGAGATTTCAACTTACAAATTGTGCTTGGAAGTCTCTTAAGCCTTTTACAACTGATCAAGCTCAAACTTTGTAGTCTGCTTAAATTTCCACAAAATAAGAGAAGCTCTTCTATTACGTTGGAACTTAAACAAAAAGTTTCTAGATTACATGGCATCTCATGCAACGTCGCTAGATTCAAGCAGTCAAAGAGATTAAGAACTCTGAGAGATATCAAACCACTGAGATCTGGAATAGTGTTGAGGATAAAGCAACAACATAGATCTAGGAAGTGAAGCTCCTTGAGACATCTGACAGAAGGTGAAATTTCACACAAATATTCACACCAAAACAGATTCAATTTCTCAAGGTTTGGGGAACCTGAGAAGTCTGGGCAACTGGTTAGGCAGGAGAATGAGAGGTCAACTTCTTTCAACTTAGCAAGAGGCTGTAATTAAGTACCAAATATACAGAAAACAACATTAACTCATATTAGTACTTAATATAGTATTACAAATTTATAACAACATCAATACTGCAATATAAATATGAAACATACCACAACACCGTTCCATAGTTGTTCAACTTTGCTTTAACAAGGTTCTCTAGAGAAAAACAAGGGAATGGCGATTTTATCGGACATTTATGCCAGCTAAGATACCTTAGTGTTGCAAAGTTATACTCAATGCCTTCAGCAACATGCACTTTATTCATCCCTTCATCACTCCATTTATAAAACTCTAAGATCCCCAATCTATGTATTCCTTGAGAAACATGCACTCTATTCATCCCTTAGATTCACTTGAGTTATAAAACTTTAAAATCCTCAATCTATGCATTTTCTTGAAATCACACGGATTTAATAGTATATCATCTCTTATTTTTGACATATCCAAAGCAATGCCTTCGATTGTTGCAGTACACTAACATACATCACAAGAAATACAAAGTTAGTACCAAATATGGAAAGATTTATGAGAGTTTTTTAATTATCAAAGAAACATTACCATATGCCTTATAAGTGCAAAACCATTAAAAATGTGTGTAATTAAAGAAAGCAAAAATAAAAAAAGAAAAAGAAAAACCATAAAAAATATCCCAAAAAATTAGTGAAAATTTGTTTTCTGACCAAAAAAAAAATAATTTTTCTTTTGCCTGCTTTCATTATGAGCAATATTTTACGTACACGAAAAGTTGTGCAAAAACATTTCATATAGGCACAAACAATTTACATGAAAAGTTGTGCAAAAACATTTAACATAGGCATAAACAATTCACATGAAACGTTGTACACTTAAAACAAATTAAAAATGATTAAATTTTGTTTGTGACAAAAAATGAATAACTTCGTGTTTTGAGCTAAGAACTAATTTTTCTTTTTCATCTAGGCTAAAAGATGCACAGCTAAATGTTACTGTGTTCTTTTTCAGAATAGAGGAGATTTCCTCATGATCCCACAATCGACTACGTTTTCCAGGATCTTCAATAGACACTTGGCGCACAATTTCCTTAGCCATTACCTCTAGCAAATCATGCATTGTTATTCTATTGAGAGATATATCTATCAAAGATTTATCAAGAAGAACGTCTATTCCAACTTCTATGGCAAAACCACAAGCTTTTAGGGTTGATTTTACATGCTCAATGCTACTCCACTTAAAAAAACATGCAATATCCAAAAATATCCTTTGTTCTTCATTATCAAGTCCATCATAACTTATTTTCAACACTTTATAGATATCCATATTCGGTAGTCTTTCCATTTTTTCTATTGCACTTTCCCAAACCTTTATTTCCTTTTTATAAAGATAGGACCCCAAAACTTTAAGAGCCAATGGAATGCCTCCAGCATAGTTTAACACCCTTTTGGACAGCTGCGTATAATCTTTCGTTGGATGGTTTCTTCGCAAGGCATACATGCGAAAAAGCTCTAAAGCTTCGTGATCAATTAATTCTCGAACTTTATAAACTTGATTCACTTCACAATTTTCAAGCACTTGTTTATCTCTTGTTGTTATAATTATTCGACTTTGAGGACCAAGACAGTCAAAACCTCCAATCAAACTTTCTATTTGTCTAAAATCGGATACATCATCAAAGGCAATGAGAAGCTTCTTACGCCCAAACATATTCTTTATGAAAGTGCGTCCTACAGCATAAACATTTATATTTGCATGTCTATCTCCCAATAGTGTTAAAAGAAGTTCTTGTTGCAAGCGATTTAACCCATCGCTCTGTTCACACCGCTCCCTAACATTTCGAGCAAAGTAAGAACAACCTTTAAATTGACGAGAGATTTTGTTGAATACAACTTCAGCAAGAGTTGTCTTGCCTATACCACCAATGCCCCATATTCCGACACTACGGACATCATTTGTCCCCATGCATAACAAAGATTCGATTTTCTTAATTTTTGAATCTATGCCAACAAGGTTGTTGGTATCACTTGAGGACAAATAATCCAATTTCTGCCAAACATCTTCAACAATAACCTCTATAAGCTCAGCCTCAGACCTAACAAATAAAAAAAAACAATTAGCTAAAAGTAGTTTTCATTCAAATTTTAGTGATTTTATTATAAAAATACTATAAAACCAAAACACGCTTATTGGACTGTTTAGAGAGAAATGAAAAATCTGATAGTTTTGAAATTATGAAAGGATAAATATACCCCTATATAGCAGCTAAAAAAAAAAAGAAAAAAAAGACACAAATTAATCGGATCTCCAACGTCTATCTTAAAACTAATAATAGATATTAATTTGAAAATAATTAAAAAAACAACAAATAACTATAACAAATGAATATAATAAATTAAAAATCAATAAAATTAAATTATTAATAATTAATATTAAAAACAATTTTGTCATTAAAAAAAACAATATTACATATTCTTAATTAAAACCCAAAATCAATACAAATCCTAGAGTCAATGCAAAACCAACCTAGAATTTTTTTTATCCAATTAGTTTTTCACCAATACAAAGCTCAAATCCAGATTCAATACAAATGAAAATACAAACCCAAATCAAAACAAAACAGCCTCAAGCAAATAAACAAACCTAGATTAATCCCAACCAAACCTAGAATTCATTAAACACAAATCAAACCAAGAATTCATTAAACCCAAAACACAACACTTCAAGGAATCGCTAACCGACTATTGATTTTTTTTAGATAATAATTTCAAAATTAGGGGTGATTTGGCATTATTTTTTATTTCAGGGGTTAAAATAATAATAACCCTAAAATAAACCAAAATTTGAAAGTTTCATGCAATATATATTATAACGTTTTTATAATTACTCCATCCAGACTTATTTTCAGCATCTTTGGTCATCCATCTATTATATTATTATTATTAATTTGAACCTTTTTTTTTTTTTTTTATCCAAACTCATTTTCATCATTTTTTCCATTTTTCATCATCATTATTATTACTGATATCAATGTGGATGACTACTTTAATAATCAAGAAATAACAACTTCTAGGAAAAGAATAATATTTTTCACATATTATTTTATAATAGAAATTATATATATATATATATAAGATTAAAACTTTTAACATCTTAAAATAAAGGGGATATTCATCCACTCGTACCAAAGATGATATATTATAAATGAATTTTCAAAGTTCTTTGTTCATATAGTATAATAGGCCCAAATAACATCAAGTGAAGAACCTCTAGGAAACCTTAGTGCTAATTTTAAATTCTATACCTTAGCAGCCATTTGGTGTTTCAAAAATTTATAGAAACTACACCTAATTTTTTTTTTTTTTATTTTTTCTTAAGTGAATTCAAATTCTATTATTAAACTCTAAATTAAATCTCAATTTGAAATATATTTATTTCAAAAAAAAGTTAAGAAGTAAAACAATTAATATGAAGTTTTATTTAGTATATATGAAACAATTAAAAATATATATTATAAGTAAAAGAAAAAAATGTATTTCAAGGACAATTACTAGAAATAGAGGTTTTTTTTTTTCTTTGTAAAGTAAGATAAGCTATCACTGAAAGACCTTCCAGACTCCTCTCTCAAGTCGAAAGGATTCCCTAAAACTAAAGTATTTTCAATTAAAATCTAGGTTTACTGAAAATCTTATAATAATTGTAATTCCAATAATCACTTTATCAAAATATAAATTGAACAAATCTAAATTTGATTATTAAAAATAATATAGCATGAAGTAAAAATGTTTCTACTTGAAAATAATATTAATGTATTCTATCATTGCCATATGGCTATTCTCATGATCTATAATAATCTGCACGAAACCTGTATGGATTTGAAAAAATAGGTTATAAAAATGAGTGCTAACTCCCAACGAGTGGATATAACTTCTCTAAAAAATATTTCTAAATAAATTATAACATATTTCAAGTAATAATAACTATTTCTCAATAATTCATATAAATTCATATTTGAAATAATAAAACTAAATTGAATCATTTATAACATAATAAAACTGTAGCCATCTGTATGCATAGTTTTTAATAACTTTATAAAATATAATTTATAACTATTATCTATAAAATGTTTTTGAAATCTCTTTCTATAAATATGGTGTTTTGTAAATCTCGTTCGTACTACTTAAACTTAAAATGTAACATATGTAATATGAAAATCTACACCAATTAGTGCATAAAGAAAATCTGTTAAACGTGATAGAGATACTCAACACACATATAGAATGAGAGATAATATCTACCATACAAATGTTGGTGACTCAATGACTCTCCTGACATCTACCATACATGTGCTGGGCAATTTAAGACTCACACATATGGAGTCTATCTGACTGTTAGAGGGAGGGTACAACTTTGGTGTTTTGAAAACATATTTATTTTTTTTCTTCTCAAATATTTTCTGAATATTCATATAGTTTTGGATAAATACTTTTCTTGAAACATAAATAATTAAGTAGATAATATTTAAAATCTGCTGAAATCTTTCTTATCATAAAGTCAAACTACTAACATCAAATTCTACTTAAAATTTCAATATCTATACAAAATAAATTATCTAGTCAATCGTAAAACATAATCAATAAATTAATAACTAATTAGATATTTTTTTCTAATAACAATTAAATAAATAAAAATATATAACTATAATAATTAATTTAATTTAAATAAATAATCCACTTACATAACTCATTTGCTCAAATCTAGATTTAAAATGATTTTCATCTGATTTCTCATAATCCTGCATCTACCTAAAATTATATAACTCAATTTAAAACTTATAGAAAAATTAACTAATTTTCTAGAATCCAAATTCTATTAAAATAAATTTATTTATCTAAATAAATTAAACACTCAAATATTCTGTACAAACAACCAAATTTTTCTTCTTTCTTTTTTTTTTTTTTCCTTTTTTTCTTTTTCTTCTTTTCTCTCTCCTATCTTCTCTCTTCGATCTTCTCTTCTCTTTTCTTTCTCTCTCTCTTTTTTTGTTCTGTGTGTGATTTGTTTATAAGGACTTATATATATATCTATACATATATCATACTACATGATCTGTCTCATGCCACCACCACATGTCACAGTCACTTCTTTTTTATTTTATTTATTTTTTCTCTTGGCTAACTTTTATATATATATATATTTATTTCAATTGGCATGGCCCACCACCTTATGTATTATTATTATTATCATATTTTATTATTATTTTAAAGGAAAACTCATCTACCATTTGAATTTTTTTTCCCTAGCATATGTAAATTTTATTTTAATGCCTACCGCCTTTTCCTTTTAGCCCACCTTTCTTAATTTTTTAAAAAAATATCCAACTAATGAATATTTATCCATATATCCATTTATTTCTAAACCTTGGGTTATACTAAATTAATAACAATAATATGAGTTTCAATTAACCTCTTAGGTCTATTTGGATTGGGGCCCTACAAATCATCCACTCTTATGAAATTTTGTTCTCAAAATTTACAGATTATTTCAACTCAAGATATGTTACTCTAAAACTGTTGCTTATATTTTCTTATCAATAATTATAATAATTCTATTCTCACTTAATCTCCAATTTTTCAATATATATAAGATCATATATTTAACACAACAATGATTCAAAACTATATAGACTACCATTAAACAAACTTTTTAATAATCATAATTGTACCCTTATAGAATATTCTATAAATTTCTTCATATATAATATCCAAAACCATAATAATTAACACCTAAATAGACAACCATTAAACAAAATTTTTTAATTAGAATTCTTTACAACAATCATACTCATACAATTTTTAAGAATTATACCGACAACTATTGTAAATAATAAACATTTACACTATTTTAATAATAATCATTTTTCCTTTTATATCTTCTAATAATATACAAAACTTAATAAATCATTTTCTATAACTCTTATACATCATGTAGCTTCCAAATAATGAATCGATATACACCGATAAATAATTAATCACACATTTTTTAAATCATTTTCTATCCATACTTTTTAGAAACAAATAAATCATTTAAAATCATATCCTATGACACCAATGCTATATCACATTCGCATAAATCTCATTCAGTTACCTCAAATTCAAGTCTACTACTTCAAAACTCAATTTCAAATCTAATAAACATGAATTTTCTTAAATAAAAGATTTAACACCACACTTCTGCTATGCAACTTTGATATTTAACTAAACAATTTAAAATTTTACTCTGGTAATCATTAATAACACCACAAAACAATTATATGATTTTAACACATTTCGAGAATTAATTTGAAACTCTATCCAATACTCCAAAATTTCAATCACTTAAAGACTCCAAGTCATAAATATTCAAAGACAACATTTATAATTTATATTATCATCTAATATTTTAATCATAAATATCCACAAATAATAGTTCGAAATTCAATATATCAAAAACAATCCTTATTAACTACTTTAGTCCCAATTCACTGCAAGAGGCTAATAATTACTCACATTATCACCTCTTTTAATATGATAATTCTTCATAATGAATTAAAAACTCATCAAAATTTCCTTAGAATTCTACCACTTTTTCACCTAAATAAATATAAAATATCTAATCAAATTAACCCACAAGGAACCTCGAGCAACAAATATTTACTAATTAAAATAATTATATTAACACTAGTATAAATGAAGATCTATATTAAAATCGTCACTAATATGAAACTAAAATTTCATCAAAAGTATTTATAACCACTAAACTTTATTAAAATCCATCAAAATTGCATCCAATTCATAACCTTGTATGAATTCATAAATTACTTAATAATCACAATAGATTCAAAATCAAAACTTAAAAGCAAAATATTATACAAAGATTAACATTTCACTCTCAAAACCTTTACGAGAATGACTTAAACCTTGAAATTCCATTTCTATTTCAAACTAGGGAATTTTGTTCATATATAACAACTCATTTCTATCTTGTCATATCTATCAATCAAAGGTTATTTAAACATCAAGAACTTGAATCACATAGGATCTACTTCACTTAGATATTATCTTTCCAATTGATTCTATAAACTTTTATGATTCATAATATCAACATTTCCAAATTCTACAACTTGTGGTAAATAGTAATAAAACAAATTAACACCATATTTATTCCAATTAATCAAAACAGAAGATCAAATAATCTAAACACATCAAAACTCAATCACCAAATATTCATATCAACTCTTAAATCGCAACAATTCAAATGCAATGAATAACCACAATTTCTAGGCATATTCAGTAATTATATAATCAATATATTTATCATCACAATATAGATACTCCAATAATTGTTATCCAAACATTTAGAATGCTAGAGAATCTGATGAATTGCTTATTATCATGCAACATATCAAACTTTCATGTCAAAATCAATTCAGCTTAATCTATCAACACTAAACCGCAGATGCTAACTTAGATATTCCATAGGTTTCGTGCAAGGTTGGCCACAATAATGCATGATAAAACTATAACTTTATCTTTAACAAAATGAAAATTAAAAGTTTGTAACAAGAAAAAGTTCTCTGAATCTGAAACCATTGCTCTGATACCAACTTGAAAGGACCCTCATAGACTCCTCTCTCGAGTTCGAGAGGATTATTTGAAAACTGAAGTCTTTTTGATTAAAATCTGGGTTCACTAGAAATCCTTTGAAATAATCATTGTAATTTCAATAATCACTTTACTCAAAATATAAATTGAACAAATCATAAATCTGGTTAATAAAAAATAATATACATTGAGGTAAAAATGTTTCTACTTACAAATAATATTAATGTATTCTATTATCATATGAGGTCCTTCTTATAATCTGCAATAATTTACACGAACCTGCAGTGAATACTTGAACAAATGTGTTATAAAGAGTGAGTGCTAATGCCCAGTGAGTGGATATAACTTTTCTAAATAAATTATAACATATTTCAAGTAATAATAAATACTTCTCAATAATTCATATAAATTCATATCTAAAACAATAAAACTAAATTCAATCCTTTATAACATAATAAAACCGTAACCATCTATATGCATATTTTCTGATAACTTTATAAACTATATTTTGTAACTATTATCTATTAAATGTTTCTGAAATCTCTTTTTATAAATCTGTTGTTCTGTAAGTCTTGTTCGATATTGCTCAAACTTAAATGTAACATCTATAATTTAAAAATTTACACAAATTAGTATCTAAAGAAATCTGTCATACGTGGTGGAAATACTCAACACATACACAAAACGAGGGATAATATCTATCATGCACATGTTGGGTGATATAAAGTCTCTCCCAACATCTACCATATATGTGCTGGGCAAATCTAGGACTCACACATGTGTAATTTGTCTGACTATTAGAGGGAAAATACAACCTTGGTGTTCTAAAAATATATTTATTTTTTTCTCAAATCTTTTCTGAATATTCATATAATTCTAGATAAATACTTTTCTTCAAACACAAATAAATAAGTAGATAATATTTAAAATTGCTGAAATCTTTCTTATCATAAAGTCAAACTATTAATATCAAATTTTGGTTCAATTTCCAATATGTATACAAAATAAATTCTGGAGTCAGTCGTAAAACATAATCAATAAATCAATACACTAATTATATTTTTTTTTCTAATAATAATTAAATAAATAAAATATGCATATAACTATAAATAATTAATTCAATTTAAATAAATAATCAACTTTCATAACTCCTTTACTCAAAATCTAGATCTAAAATTGATTTTCATTCGATTTCTCATAATCTTGCGTCGACCATAAAATCATATAAATTCAATATAGAACTTATAGAAAAATTACTAATCTTTTGGAATTTAAATCCTATTAAAATAAACTTATTTGGATAAATCAGACACTCAAATATTTTGTACAAGCATCCAAAATTTTTTTTTTCTTCATTTTTTAATTTTTTTCCTCTTTTTCTTCTCGGCTTCTTCTTAGATCTTTTTTTTTTTTTGTTCTTTATGTGATTTTCTTAGGAGGACCTATATGTATATATACTACATCTTGATCTCTTCTCATGCCACCACTTCATGTTACAGTCACTTCTTTTTCATTTTATTTTATTTTATTATTTTATTTTTTTCTCAATCGGCACCCACCATTAACTTTTTTTATATGTATTTATTTCAGTGGGCATGGCCCACAACCTTGTATTATTATTATTATTATTATTATTTTAAAAGAAAACTCACCTACCATTTGAATTTTTTGGAAAAATTTTAACTTAGTCCCTTACATTTAGCAAAATATTACATTTTTACTAACATTTGCATTTCGAATTCCATCATCCCTAATGTTTTGAAAATATATCAATTTAATCCTTCTATTAGTCAAATGTTAGTCAATCTTAACAAAGAGAGAGTTAGTTTGGTCATTTTAACTTGAATATATTTATATATTTTTAATATATATAATATAATATATATTTCTATATTTTTAATTTAATATATAAAAAATATTTTTAAATTAATTAAAAAATAAAAGCAAGTCTCCATGGGAGGGTTTCCCATGGAGACCATTGTCGTTCTGATGAGGGAGACCAGAAAACTAGTCTCCATCGCCGGAGTGGAGACCAGGTCAGAAACTATCTGGCCCGGTCTCCACGCTGGAGACCAGGTCTCCAACGATGGAGACCTATTGGTCTCTATAGCCGAAGATGTGATGGAGCCTCGATCATATCTCCGACAATGGAGATAAGTCGATCTCCATTCTTGGAGACCTGTTCTTTAGCGTTTGGTTAAGACTAGAGGGTCTCTACCATCGAAAACCAGTCGTCGACGATGAAGGCTGATCAGAGATGGCCATCTCCGATATATATACTTTTTTAAAATTTGCATAAACATTTTTTTGTAAATTTGCATGAACTTTTTTTTTTTTTTAAAGATTTGGGAGATGTTTGGTTTGATATATATGTTTAAATTAGGTGATGTTGGTTTGATGAAAATAATGGAGATGATGATTTTGATTAATGTAAAAAATGAAATTGGAGATGAGGAAGATGATAAGAGATAGAAGATGAAGGAGATATATATATTTTTATATTAAAAATACTATTTTTTAATTAAAATATTTATTAATTTTAAATTGAATTAAAAAATTTGATTCAATGATGTGTCACAATTTGATTGGAAGATAATCAATGGCAATTTTGTAATAATGGAGATGATTATTTTGTAATTGTCAGTTTTTAAAAAGGTAATTATATCATTTTAACTATATTAAATTATATCAAGATAAATTCATCTTTTTACCACTTCTGTTACGTTTGACTGTCATTTTTTGGTCAGAAAGATTGAATTGATATATTTTCGAAACGTTAGGACTAACGAGAATTTGAAATGTAACGTTAATAAAAAAGTAATATTTTACTAAACGTTAAAAACTAAATTAAAATTTCCCCGTTTTTTTCAACATATGTAAATTTTTGTTTCGTATCCCTATGACCTTTTTCCTTTTAGCCCAACTTTCTTAATTTCTTTTTAAAATATCCAACTAGTGAATATTTATCCATATATCCATTTATTTTCAAACCTTGGGTCATACTAAATTAATAATAATAACATGAGTTTCAATTAATTTGGATTGGGGCCTTACGGTCACACTAATTAAATGTTAGAGATATAAGTAAGTCAATCAGTAAACAATCTTATTATTCTCCTTGTGATGTAGTTTACATTGAACTAGAAAAATATCTTTGACTCCAAAATCTTGAGGAAAAAACATAAATAAGTGTGGACATGGAATTTTTTCAAGAAGAGACTAAAAAACAAAAAGAAAACATAGCATCGTCTTGACAATTAAAACATTAGGGCTTGGAAAAAGGAGAGAAATTTCTTTTCTTGAGCCCACGTGGGATGTACTTCCATGTCTTGGTAGGTAGGAAGTGAAACCCACTAAAGAGGGTGGGTTTTCAATTATTGCTTAGTCAAGAATCAATTTTGTTATATATTTTATTTATTTTTTGGAAAGTATATTCTTTTATCAAAAAATATTCTATTATTTATCGTAATAATACATTCAAGTTTTTTGTTTTCACATCAATTCAAAAAAAAGTAATTTGTAAATTTTACAATGCTAGACAACAATACAATTTACACAAATAGATACCTAAATGATATCTGAAGTACTGCAAGCAATGAGAAATCAAGGAATTGGGAATAAATTTCAAAGACGGCAATAAAACGCAATAGAATAAACAAATTAGAAAAATGGCTCTCATATTCAAAAAACTTCCAGTAATATCTCACATTGTCATATTGCAATAAATATTTGCAAAATTAGACCACCAAATTAAAAAATCAATACAGTTTGCAAATAGAATAAAGAAGGATGAAGGCCACGTTTTGTGCTTAGTGATAGATTTTTCATAACTTACAAAAGAGATCATCCTAGTGTATAAAACATTGAAAAAATAGCAAACAATAATAATCACCTAACAACATCAAAAACTTCATCATATGTGAACTACGAAATAGTCATTCTTACATTCATAAGCTAAACACATTTCATTATTCAAATCCAGACAAAACAATTGTAAGGTTATTACCACAATTCTTTGGTTAATGATCTAATAAGCAATCTCGAGTCTTCCAATTAACTAAACACAAATTCAAGTCCACTTTGTCAAAAATGTAATGCCATACATGTGCAAACAAGACATTAATCAAACATTTGTTTTAGATTCCAACATAAAACAACTACTAAGAGAATAAAAATATTAATAGAACATTCTCTTTTCTTGACTACTTAATAATATTCTTCCATTTAGTTAAAGGGTCTCTAGACAATTTAAACTCAAATTTCAACATGTTTTCAAATGCATGACCAAACATTTAAAATGCTCCAACCATATATTGTAACGCTCTAATTCAAATAGATCCAGTAGAATATTTTTTTTTTAAAAAAAAGATAAAGCATAAAAAAGGCTCTTATGAATAAGTCAAAGGGGCTCAATTAGAGATTTCAAATTAAAGAGCCCAATTGAACTAATAAAAACAGCTCAATCAATAATTTATGGAGTTCAAAATTTAAGTAAGCTTAAATTGGAAATTAATGTAGCCTATTTTCCTACTAAATGCACTCATTTATTTTCAAGCATAAAAGATATATATACAAAAGGGTGCAATTCAATGGGCATAAAAAACAAAAGACAAAATGAAGTGAGATTGAAGAGTAGGACCCGGTCACACATACACACACATACACACACACATACATATCTGAGAGAGTTAGAGATAAGAACAAATGTAGATAGCAAGAACATTTGAGAAAAAAGAAAAAGAAAAATTAAAGTAATAAAAGAAATGGGACAAGTGTCAAATATACAAGTTGGTAGGCAAAATAGAGATTGAAAAGAGTGTCTGTGTCGACCATATTGATGACTATCATATGTGTGTGTATGTGTCTATATCTATATATACATTGATGCTCATTTAGAAGCACACCACACACACATACACACAACCAAACAATATAGCAAGATATTTAAAAAAAAAAAAAAAAGAAAAAAAAAGAAGAAGAAGACCCATGAGCAAAAAAAGAAGCAAAGAAAAGAGAAATT
This sequence comes from Litchi chinensis, assembly GCA_019925255.1. NCBI lineage: Eukaryota > Viridiplantae > Streptophyta > Magnoliopsida > Sapindales > Sapindaceae > Litchi > Litchi chinensis. Next base: position 24,990,492 of record CM034464.1, read on the forward strand.
AATTGGAGCAGATTTTTGGTGTGCAATTATTTCAATTTCGGATTCAACTTTTTGATCTAATTTTTATGAATTTTAAACAAGTTTTATGTTGTTTTTAGATGGAAAAGGACTCAAAGATCATACAGGTATAAGTGGTTCCAAATAGAGCTTGAAATTTAATTTATGAGTGAATAATTTTATTTTAATTAAATTGATTTAATTATGTTTATTTATATTTCAATTTTTATTATTTATTGGAAATAAATTATTTGTTTAGTTAATTGATTTTATAGATTATAAATTATGTTTTATGATTTTAGCATGAAGTTATTATAAGAAACACTAAAAATATTTTTTGTAATATTATGTTATGTTATGAGAAAAAACATTTGTTTATGTTTTTACAAAAGTATTATTCAATATTATGTATATTTATATGCATAAATGGTTTAAGATTCAAAACGAAATTAAAAAAATATTTTTAGAACGCTAAGATTGTACCCTTCTCTTTAACGGTCAGACAGACTTAACGTGTGTAAGTCCTAGAGAGTCACTCAGCACGTGTATGGTAGATGTTTGGGAGTCATTAAGTCGCCCAACACGTGTATGATAGATGTTATTCCTTGCTCTACATGTGTGTTGAGTATCTCCACCACGTATGACAAATTTCTCTGAGTACTAGAGTAATGTAGATTGAGTTTTATTATAAATAAAAATGATCTATACAAATGTTTATATTTTATCATGATATGTGATGTAGTTTTTGTTTCATTTCAAATATGACTGAGTATGAATCATTGAGATTATATTTTTCTTACCAGTTTTATGTTATATTAGTTATTATCGAAATGATTTATTTAGTTTTTCGCAAATTATATCCGCTTATTGGGCATTAGCGCTCGCCCTTTTATATTTTAAAACCATTTTTCAGGTAATCGTCAGGTTGCAAAAGAAATCTCCTAATAGGCAAAGGTAGGCCACTAGATCACATGATGCAAGGAAATCATATTTTGACATTGTATATGTATTTTGTATATTCCATTACAACTAAGCATGTGTGTGTTTACTTATATTTTAATGTTATAAAATATTTGATTTCTTGTCAGTTTTGCTCATGTTTATGCTTTCGAGTCTGCAAATGCTTGTTATGTTTTCATATAAAAGTTAGTTTAGTTTTTATATTTTACATGACGCTATTTGTGTTGAAATAAGATTTGGAAGAGAGATTGGAGGTTCTAAGTAGTGGAGATTTGAAGTATTTTAGAAGTGTATATTTTGTTTATTATATCGTAAAATTATTGGATAAATAGCAGTTATATTGTCAAAATTTTTATTAAACCACTTTATGCATTGTTAGATTTTCAAATGATTTCCATTAGAAAGTTTAGAACAATGTATTGTTCCTCAGCTTATCATAGGGTCTTTTCGGATTCAAGTTAGAAATAGGAGGGTTCTGTCATGTATAATATCAAGTGTACCGATGAGTACCAAAAGTTTTAATAATTTTTTTTAAGGAACCAAAAATTTTAATAATCAAATTTGTGTGTTCAATGTATTTTAATACATGGATATAAAAAGTTCATTTTAGCATTCCTTACTCGTTAAGTCTAAATTTATCATTTTGTCCCAATTAATCTACCAATGGGAATCCAACACATGTCAAATAAAATTGAATGTGAAAAATTAAAACAACTTTACATCGATGTTGAATTGCCACATCATCCTTTTTTAAATTAAAGTACTTATATAAATATAACTAAATACATTTTTTTTACTTAATAAAACAAATTTTGGACACAAAATATGAAAAAAAAAAAAAGAATTTGTTCTTATAGAGATCCATATTGGATCTCCACGTCTAGATTAGATCTCCACTAGATAGAGTTTGAAGCTATAATGAATGAACCAAATCTTAAAGATCTGGGTTTAAATATCATCAAATCTTGGTTCAATCGAACCTAGATATTGAAGATCTGGGTTCAAGTGAATCCATAAACATGTCTTAACATGACGATATGTTCTAGGGTTCAATCAAAACCCAAAATCAAAACAAGAAGTTTTGGGTTTGGTTTTATGTTTGAGTGATTAATGAAGGGCTTGGTTCTATGTTTGAGTTGACTTGGTTTAGTGTTTAACTAGCTTCGAACAAGTTTGGGTTCGATCGAACCTAAATTTGATGATGTCTTGGGTTTGATCGAACTAAGATTTGAAGAAATTAAATCTAGGTTTGAATCAAACCATATTGATTTGAAGAAAATCTATAATCCATAATTTGCATCTTCATCTTCCATCACTTTTTTCACCTTCATCTTCAACCACTTCCATCACTTCCTTCACCTTCATCTTCCATTTGCCAAACCAATCAACCCAACCTTATCCATCTCTATCCATGGCCATTTCCATCTCAGATGGTCGCTTCAATTTTATTTTTTGATTGTGAAAAGAAAATACCATGAAACAATTTATTGTGAAGGTTAATGAATCTATTAAATAACCAAATTGTCCTTACTAATGTTGACATACAGGTTGTTATATCTCAACCTTGATTATATAAAAATATATTTATACCAAATACAACTTCAAATCACATTCGTAAGGATTTTTCTTTCATAAAATCCGATCCAAAAACTTTCGGACGAATCTGGTTTGAATCTGAAAATACCGAAAACTGAAACATCTAGATTCAAATTATCCAAATTTGATTCATTTGCTACCACTCGTCTCATATCAAGTGCCAACTTCACAAAAATCAAGGATCACTACAGAAGCTTAAACAACTCATCCTAGAGCAAATGATAGTAGTTAAGTTGAATACTAAAATGTACATATAACTACAAAATAAATTTACTCAGTTTCTCTAGCTACAGAATGATCTTTCACCATTAAAATCTCACCACATAATTTCCGTGGCACTTGTTGTAGTTCTTTTCCTTCTTGCCATGCTTGCCCTACTAAGACACCCGGCCCAATATGCCGTATATATATAACAACCTGATCGTTGAACGGGTAAGGATGTTTTACTGCAAAAGTACAAAAGAGTTTATAAATTGGTAACATTTGTCTCCCTCTCTTCCCCTTGTGATTTAACGGCAATTCATGAAGCCAAAACGAACGTTGCAAAAGGAGGGTAGAATGAAATAAGCTATAGAGGCTTCATAATCAAATATGCATCACAAACATCAAGACTCAAATCAACCGTATTTGATTATATGCTTTGAATGATGCTCACCTGGAGTTGGGAAGCCTTTTGGGTATTGATGGAGATCCAAAAGTCCATCCCCAAATTCATATGCCAAGTCACAGGGCTGTTCCGTAGACATTACTTCTGAGAGTTGTCTAACCGTAAAGTATAGAGGACTAAAGGAATTTGCAAATTGGGACAAAACAGATCCACCTGAATAATCAACATTAAAAATTGTGTTTACAAACTTATAAATGACAAAACATACCATGTGAGAAGTCAAGCAAGTTCTTCAACTATCAAAACACATATACACACACTCACAAAAGCGCACGCACACACAGAGAGAGAACAGTTTTGTGGAAGAACCAAGCTCGTGCTCCTTAAGACACCAGGCAAATGTCGACAATCGAAAGAAGTCATTTCCTTGTTATAAAAATTTATTTATTTTTTGAACCTATTCAAAATGTAAGAATGATGCATTATACCAGGGGCATATCCCTCAAACTCTTTTTACAGGTTGTGCCCTGAACTTATTTTTATTTTTTACTATTTTCAAAACAATTATCTAAGTGAAAACTTGTTTAAGCAATCTTAATATAGAGAAATTTATTAACCAGGAAGAAATGATATAACCATAATTTGAGAGATGAGTATCTACCAAACTATATTGTTGACTACATTAATAAATAACTTGCTTAAAATATTAATTCATATTTGACAACAGATGATTTTACTCTCTAAGGCTTACTACAATGTGTTTTCAAAAGTGTTCCAAAGTATTTGCATTGCATTTTTGTTCTTTGACTTGGTGTCGTCTTCTCTCCATTTTGCATATAACATACATTTTGAAGAATAAGGCTTATTATATACCTGATTCCTTAATTACATTTATAAGCTAAGGTCTATAAAAATAATAGTAAAAAATGCAACATATACAACAGAAACAGTGAAAGCAGTTTTGCCTAACCTACAAAAACCTCCCTTACTACAGCTCTAATCAAGATAACATATTTCCCACCCCTCCTTTTCCTTTTACCTCTCTCAAATAAGCATCTATAAATCTGTTACTTTATCACCATTTTATGGTCTTAATCTGATCTGTTGCATTTCCTTGAAATGCCAAGGCAATTAAATAATAATAAAAAACTTAAAGAAGTTGAATTAGCAAAATGGAACTTGCTGACTGCCAAAAATCTTTGTTTAAGCCATTAGGCACATAGACCATATTACACATTTATTAGCACCAGTACAATTGGTTTCCCTCAATTTCCTTTAATTACGAGATACCAACATTGGGATATTCACCTATATTCATGGGAATCAAACAACATTAGCAATTGTATGATTGTAACGGTTTAGTCAACAATAAATGAGCATGAATTATTTGGAAAAATGAAAATACATTTCCTGCTTAAGTGCCCTTTTACAATTAAATGAATTTAACAAAAGATTTCAACAAAGATGTCAGCTTCATTTGTGCAAACCACAACTGAACAACATTACTAAATTGCTACTATATATATATGAATGAAAGGTAGAATATCCTTTAAATAAGCTGGCAGCAAATTCTCTACTGATCACTCAGCACTCAGCAAGATGTTTTCTGTCACCACTCTTATTTCTTTTCCTTTTCTTTCTCACTTTAGGTGGCATTCAAATTTTAAGTTTGAACATCAAACAAAATTTTATCTCACTAATGTGATCTCAAAACTTCGAAGAGAAAACTCCATTGGTTGACACATTATTGACCATAATATTTTTCCTCCTAGAATCATTTCTTTCACCAAAACAAGGTTTATAGCTGCCTCTCCCATCTTAAATCCTAATATATTAAAACTTTACCATGTAAAAGGTATCATGACATCCTTCTTTGTAACAACTTGATCAAACTACATAAATTCATCTAATAGGCAGAATGGAAGATTAAAACTACAAAAATAAATTAAAATAAAATAAAAATAAAAGTTGATTGATGTTTGCAAAGGATCTGATATGATACGAAATGCAGAAATATTTAAGTAAGGAGTAATACTAAGCTTTCCAAATATTTTACTTAAATTCATGCTCAAATGATGTGGCATGTGAGAGTTGTCAAGATCTTATAAATCATAGGATAATGTGATAATTAATAAGATCTTGACAATTCACATACTACATTATTTGGACATGAATTTAGATAAAATATTTGGAAAACCTAACATTACTCATAAGTAAATCTTACCAAAAAACCGACCATAGGTATTCCCATTATTACCACGAAATATGGCCTGAGAAATGAAACAATAAATCTGTTATTACGTAGTACACAAGGATTGAAAGAAAATTTAAGTATAAAACATTAAGAAAAAAGATAGGTAATTGTGGTTTCAAGACTGGCGAGTATAGAATGAACCTTCTTGAAGAAATTGAACCAAGCAATTGGCCATGGACCTAGTCAACAATTCTCAACATCAATATCATAGATGTCTAGGAATAAGTAACCGATAAACATTAAGTAAAGATTATGAAATTTAATATAGGAACTTCAAACAATTACACTAGGGGCAAGGGGAGGTTGTTTTGGGGCATGGAGAACTTATCATTAACATACAATAGCAACAAATACCAAAAATTAGAGGCAAGCCTTACAAGAAATTATGGAAGAAAAAGATTTGGAGAAGCAGCATCTATTATGCAGTTTCTTGGCATGGCCAAGCCTTTTTCCTTTCTTTCTTTCTTTCTTTTTTCTTATTTTTTTGATAGGAAGCAGAAGAAGTTTATGGATGAAAAAAAATATATATAGATACATAAAGTATTATGTGGTGGATGGTGGGTCCACAAAAGCAGGAGAATGACTAAAAACTCTCCCAAAATCCAAAAACATCAGCAAAGCTAAACAATATAATGGAAAAGAACCTAAACTTAACAAAAGAAATGCAATTGACATATCCAAAACAAAACCAAATCAATCGCAAAAAGAAATCATGCGTCTCATACAGCAATCTAAATTGCTTCCATGTTGTTAGAATGAAAAAGAAGGAGACATCATGAAACTTTGAAGATTTGGAAGCCTGCAAAGAAGACCAAAAGCAGACTCTCAAAGTAGATTTTCAAAATTAAACTCCCCCTCATAATCTTCAAGAAGGTATTATATTGCATTGCTTCTATATAATGATGATTAGGATTCTTCTCAAGTGAATTAAAAAATTGCCTAGAGAAATCAGAATCACCAAGAGTACTAATCATTTGAGAAAGATTAAGTATAAATGTTCTAAAAATTTTCCATCTGCAACATAAATAAGTGCTAATCTTCTGGCCCTATCACTCTGCCAAATGATTTCCCTAGTTATAATTTTGTTTGCTTTGTCAACTTATTCCGTATTTTCATCATAATCTATGTAAACTGCAGTATGCCATTTTCTCGTTTATCTCTTTCTTTTTATTTTTTGCCATTTGAAGTATTGTCTAAATTCTACTTAACTGATTCAATTTGCATCTTATCACTCTTTGTACTGAATGCAGACATATTAATCAAGCTTGAAAAGGATGTGTTTCTAAATAAGGATGCTGTGGTAGATGTTGGAACTTCAAGGAGAAAGCAGTAAAGATTAAAGCATGAGCGTCAAACAAGATTGCTCCACCTTATATAGTTTTCTGTGTACAGTTTATTCATGTCCAAAGATCATTGAACGAGATAGCATGGAAGAAGAGTAAGGAGAATTCTAGCAGCAGGACAAAATACTTAACAACATAAATGTCCCATTAAAGATCAGGAGCACCTTAAATTCAGTGATATGACCAAAAAGTTAGGGAACTCATCATTACCCAACACTAGTTGTTGATTCAAGCGCTTTCTTGGGTTTAGCTGGTTTAACACATTATTTTGAGATAGCATTTATCAATTATAAGAGACAAAAAAACAAATTTTCTCTTAAAATTATGCTTCAAACATCTGAAACAGTTATGGACTATTGAGAACACAAGTATGTCAAGCAGCACCACCATTGATATAAAATTCATCCAAATATCACCATAACAGAACAGGGAGAATGCGAAAGAGACAGTCATTGTCCTTATCCACATCAGTTACCTCCACTTGTTCGACAATTGTAAAATTCAAGTAGCTTTTGGTCATCTTCACTGGATAACAACTTTGATGCGCTTTTCTTAGCTAACTTAGGATCAGCATATCGTGTTCCTGCTATCTCCCAAGCTCTTGAAATAAGTCTGCATTACATTTTATGATGCTCAGATTAGAAAACACCTCATAGAATCAGATGAATTATGGTCTCAAATAAGTTATGTGTCAATGGCTTGGGAAGCTTTGGTTAGATGACCTAGGCTTTAGCAAGTGCACCAACCGATGATGCCTTTCCTCTGGTATGTCTTCAATCTTTTTCCTAATAATAATAATTAAAAAAAAAATCATAGCGGAAAAATATTATAAATGCTACCACTATATTCCACATAAATATCTAGTAAAAAAGACAGTAATAAAGACATAATAGAATTTAATCTATACAAGAATGCAGATGGAATTCCAACAAGTAATCACCATCTCTCTTTCTTTTTTCTTTTTTAATATGATACAAGAGGTGAAAAAGCCATCCACAAAAACACCTGCTATATGTAGCTCATAATGCACCCTCATTTATTTTTCATATTATAAATTCTGAAATCAATCTGCATACAACAAATTCTAGTCAAAATCAAAGAATACACCATGTTAATCCAACTATCCAAAGTTTCTAAAACTTTCGAATCCGACACAACTTGTTGCTGATATTAGATACTGAGCACCACACTGTAAGCAACTTGGTATAGACTTAAGTCCTTACAACCAACCAAACCTTATTCTTCTCAACTTTCCACATCATGCCCAGTTCAATCTGGATTGCTTCTAGGCTAACACTTAAATGTTTTTTGCACAAGTGACAACATCAAAGAAATTCAAATTTTCTTCAACTCAGTTTCAGGCAAACTAGCAATTATGTATATTCCACACCAAGCAAAAAAAGCTCACTCAATCCATTTAGAAAACAAACAACAGCCATATAAAAAATAAACCACATATGTTTTACTAAAACTTTAAAATCACACCCAATCCAACCCCACGTAATTTCACTTTCTAAACTATCAATCAATCAAGATTCTCCAGTGCGCTTGCACTAATAAAGAGGAAAAAACTGAAAAAATAAATCTAAACCATTAATGACAAATGCCATCAGCAAAAATTCAGATCCTCTTCTACTCTAAGCTTTTTCTTAACCTTAGTCTTATCTCATAACACATAAACATTACAGTTAGTGAATGATTGAGATGCCAACTATTTTTCACAATGATTTAATCATTACAGTCAACTACCAATCATATACTTAAAAAAAGTTAGAAAAAAAAAAAAAAGCTCAGATTGCGAAATAATTCAATTTTCCACCATGAAAAAGATCCTCTTCTAATCTAAGCTTTTTCTTAACCTTAGACTTGTCCGATAACACATAAACATTACAGTTAATGAATGGTTGAGATGCTAACTGTTTTTCACAATTATGACATATAAGAATTACAGTCAACTATACCAATCACAAGCTTAAAAAGCTTAGAAAAATAGCTCAGATTATGAAAGAATTCAATTCCCACCAGGAAAAAGATCCTCTTCTAATCTAAGTTTTTTCTTAACCTTAGCCTTGTCTCATAACACAAGAATTAAATTCAATGGGTGGTTGAGATGCTGACTGTTTTTCACTATTATGACATACAGACATCACAGTCAACTACCAGTCAAATGCTTAAAAAAGAGTTGGAAACAAAAAAAAAAAAAGCTCAGATTACCAAAGAATTCGATTCCCACCAAGCCAATATAACACAAACCATTAGGCTTCTAACAAAAACTAATCAATGCAGAGCACATATAGTTGAAACAATTGCAGGCCAATGAATTGAAATATGAATTGAAGGGGATTGATTATTACCAGAGATAAGAAGCTGGATTGTAGGAAGCGGGGTCGAAAGGAATCAACTCCTTTGGTGGGTCGAGAAACGTGACCACGTCTTGTTCATCAAGGTAGCTTCTTTTTCCACCAGCAACCGTTTCGTAGGGTTTCTCCTCCCACGCCGAAACGCCCACTTTCACGCGTCTAAAGAGGGATTGGGCACCTCCAGTGGAGAGTGTAGACCGGTGAGGGAACTGGGTTTGGCGGGAAAAGGAAGAAGGCGGCGGCGGCGGCGGCGGCGGGTGGAGGTTGTGAAGCGGAGGGTGGTTGCAGGTAATTGCACTCATCTCTCAAACGAGGAGTGTCCACTACAGTCTCCACTCTCCAAATCTCAACTGTCTGAGGGCAGATTTTATTTTATTTTTATTGTTTATTTATCTATTTTCATATATGTAATATGAAGAGACCGAATATCGATCACTACTTATAGATATAGACATCGGTTTAGGAATGACACCAGGGTACACATAGGATTAGGGTCAGACTGGCTTGCCCCAAATTCAACTCAATTTTTTGATGGGATGCCTTAAATCGAACCTTTTGACTTGATTCAATTTTTTTACGCATCACAAAATCTATACTAAAAGATAAATTTATAAATAATAAATAAATAAATATTAAAACTTAAAACAACTCAATTTTTACTTCAATTTAATATTATATTTAAATAATAATTAATATAAATTTCATAAAAAATATAAATTCATTGAGTACAAATACCAAAATAATAATTACCCAAACTTGACCTTATTATAAAATTTGATCAAAGAATTTGACTTGACTCCAATCAAAAATATGATTTCTATGCCTGAAACCAACTCCAAAAGGATTGAGACCCCATATTTTTGGTTGGATCAAGGATTTTTCTCATCCCTACATTGATCACTTTGGTAACATATAAATCAAAAGTAAAAACAAACCAACAAAAATAGGTTTGGTTCAATTTAAATTGACTATTGAGACTTAACTTAAAACAGTTTAATTTTAATCTATTTTTTCATTTACTTTGAAAACTTATAATATGTGTTCAACTTTGTTTCCATTTAAATTGTTTCATTATTAATTCTTTTTAGTGGTTAAAATTAGTACATTAAGATTTCATCATTTATTTTTGTTTAAACAAATATTATAACATCTATGTAAGTTGCTAAGCATTACCATCTAATAAATAACAATATCAAATTCAATGGAAAGTTGAACACATAAAAATCATAAAATAAAGAGAAAATACATAAAATAACCCATTTGACTAGGTGGTTTATAAATGTAACCTTTTTGTTTTTGTAAGTACAAAAAAGAGAATGAATGGACAAAAATGCCCTTAATGAAAACCCCCAAAAGTTGTAGCTTTTTTTCTAACTCCTGTCTAAAAGCTCTTCAGTCACAATCCATCAAACTGATCTTGCGGAACTCCTCTTCATCAATCGTGTAATCCACCACCATCTCCGACTTTGTATACACGAAGCTCTTGCTGTCCACCATGCTTATATCTTCATCTTCATCTTGGCCACCACCACTACCCACTGCCTCGTACTCCACGTCGTAGTCCTTCTTGTTGTCTAGCTCCTCCACTTCTTCCTCATCCATGTCGTAGTCGTCGCCGTCCGCATCACCATCGTCGGTGCGGGCCACTGACGGCTTTTCTGGGAAGGCACATAAATGGAAGGGAGCTTAATGGACGAACGAAGGAAAGCTTTGCAACAATTCGAGCTACACAACCATCCATGACTTTGTTGAGATATACCATTGGCGTATTACTCTAACCAAGAATACACACACGTGATAAACAAGAATACTCTAACCAAGAACAAAATTCAAGATAAAAACCTAAGTCATTGCATTTAGAAATTCATTCAATAACATCCTTTTTGATTGTGCAAGTGTCCTCTATGGTGCTACTTAATCAAACACAAAACTGGTTAGGTGGGAAAGTTATATTGTATTGGTAGTTGTTATTGGTGAATCTGTACTTTGAGGGTAGGATTTGTAATGGAGGCTTACAATCGGAGTTTAGAGGCGAAGTCTTCATGTAAAGGTTAGGAATCCAAATTTTCAGGTTGAGAATCCCAACTGGGTTAGGATTCCCTACCAATCCCAACCTGTAGGTTGGGAATCCCAACCTCGACGTTGGGTTGGGATTCGCAACCTTGATTAAACATTATTAAATATTCTAGTTAAGATTCTCAAACTCGAGGTTGAGATTCCCAACCTTCAGGTTAAGAATTCAAACTTTGGATGTTCAATTAAGGTTGGGATTTTCAACCTTGAGGCTATGATTCCCCACCAATCCCAATCTTTAGGTTGGGAATCCTTATTTCAATTTCGGGATTCCTAACCTTGATTGAAAATTCAAGTTAGGATTCTCAACCTAGAGGTTGGGATTTTTAACCTGGAGGTTGAGAATCCCAACTTGGATATTCATTCAAGGTTGAGATTCCCAACTTGGAGGTTAGGATTCCTCACCAATCCCAACCTCGAGGTTAAAAATTCCAACCTTGATTGAACATCTAAGTTGGGATTCTCAAGTTGGATGAAGGTTAAGAATCTCAACCTGAAGGTTGAGAATCCTAACCTTGGATGTTCAATCAAGGTTGGGATTCCCATCAATCCTAACCTTAACGTTGGGAATCTCAACCTTGATTGAACATCCAAGTTGGGATTCTCAACTTGGAGGTTGGGAAGGTTGAGAATACCAATCTGAAAGTTGAGAATCCCAACTTGGATATTCATTCAAGGTTAGGATTCCAAACCTCAAGGTAAGAATTTCCACCAATCCCAACCTTGATGTTGGGATTCCTTTGGGATTCTCAATCTGGAGATTGGGATTCTCAACCTCCAAATTAAGAATCCCAACTTGAATTTTCAATCAAGGTTGGGATTCCCAACCTTAATTGAACATCCAGGTTGTGATTCCTAACCTTGATCGAACATTCCCAACCTGGAGGTTGGGATGTCCGTCCTTCAAGTTGGGAATCACAACTTGAATGTTCAATTAGGTTGAGATTCCCAACTTCCGGATTGAGAATCCCATCCGCAAAGTTGGGATTCCCAACTCGGAGGTTGGGAATTGAGTATCTATGTTAGGAATTGTGTTCTCTTTTTCGTACTTCCAATAATTCTTAGATAATGGATGTTAAAACCTTTCGGTTGGGAGTACCCAAGTTGGATAATGAAGGTTGTGGTCATCATTTTCCTCTTCTTTTTCTTTCTATGTTCCATTTCATGTTCATATTTTCATTGTTTAATTCATTAGCCTAATTTCTTAATTGAATTATATTGCGAATGTCAGCAAGAGGGCAAGAAAGGCCATTAGCAACCTACCGATGAGGTTCTAGCCTAAGAGATGAGCAGACTTTCTATATATAAATATGTTTGAAAAAGAGTAGCTAATCTTGATCAAACCCTTTTCATCCTTGATTGTTATATTTCTCATTGCTAGTCAGTAATGATTACTCTAATGATGTATAAGTAATTATTTATGTTTGTTTTCGATGATTTCTAGTAATTGTGAGAGACTGGTCAGGTTGTACCTGACTGTTGTCATGCTGTAGAAAAACAGTGATGAAATTTCTCAGTAGATTATATACTTGTAGGCTTTTACAGTTACATAGGTGTTCCCATGGCTATATGTTTATTGCATAGTCAATGATGTGATACATTTAGGAGTGCACTTTGAAATCATCTCATCATGGTAAAGCAAAGTAGGAAAAGCTAACACAAAAGCGGTTCATATTGAGCAATCAATCCAATCAAACCTCAAAAGTTGGATTCACAATACTTAGAGGTGAAGACTAAACATCCATTATAATAAGAATCTAGAAAAGCTTAACATCCATTATAAGAGGAATAACATTAAAAATTATTGTTTTAATCAACGAGTATTTCAACAATGAGTAATACAATCATTCACAACTTAAATAGTAGGAATACTCAAGCAACAACACACATGAAATCTTTTACAATAAAACACAACTTGATGATATTTTGAGAAGTTATATACTTCATATGGTAGGAACTACTGAACCTAGACACAAGATAATGCATTGACTGACACAACCTAGACATAAGATATTTCATATAGTAGCAAGAATTAGCAGCGACAACCATTTTATCTGCATCTAACATCATTAGGGCACTGCCCTGATGAGTTGTAGATTCCCAAGCATCTTCAAAAACGGCATAATTTGCATTTTCATCGAGGAACCATAACTCCAAGAATTGATTCCCTAAATTCCCTATACATGAAGTGGGAGCCTTGGATTACAGAGAAAGTAGTTATATTTGACTTTTATTGCAAACACCATGCTAAGCTTTTGTTCTCTAGATTTCGAACCTGCCAACGTCTACCACTAAATAATTAATTCGAGGCACCATCTTAATGAGAAATGGAGGTAAAAAAATGCTCCAAAAGAAACATGTTTTATGAATATATTGCACAAGATGACTCAAGTTTGACAAGTAAAAAAAGAAAAAAGAAAAGAACTATACAACTGATAAAAAGCCAGTACCTGAATCTCGTTGTCATTTGTGATACCAACTAAAAACCCCAAGTTTTGTAGAAATTGCCACAAAATTCCACATTACAATTAACTGTTAGAACTAAAATACATAACTAATCAGCATAATCTCTAACTTCTTCACAAGTGTAATTCAACATTAACGTGGTCTTTTTTCCGCTCTAATAACTGAGACGTGATTATCGAGTCAATGTAGACAAAATTCTGTCTTTCAATTCAAAGAGAAATCATATGAAACAACTCCTACTCTGCTCCATTATTAAAAATAAAAATAAAAACAACAATTATATATTATTAAACATGAAAACTTAAAAGTCACCAACTATACATTTAACAGACCTCCAAGTTCTTGAAAGGCAATTGCTTTGGAGACATGAGAAGTCCTTCAATGGCATCACCACCAATAACTTTAATCCTTCCATCTCTTCAATGCCATAAACACACACTTATTACATAGAAAAAATAACTTTTTAAAATTTTTTTAGTACTGCATATATACAGATTCAAATTTGATCAAAAGCTTAAAAATTTCAACAAACAGTCTTCATATCTCCAAATTTAACATACAATGTAGTGATCACTAACAATCGCTAAACATAATCAAAAGCTAGAATCGAAGCAGTAGCTAGAACACCATAGTGAGCAGCTACTTGAAAATCCAAGTCGGCTGATGCTAATGGGCTTCCATAACTCCAAGGTAGGAGCGGGGTGTGTATGTCTCTATAAAGTTTTAGACACTTAAATAGAGGTTTGTCACAGGTAAAAATAATTTGAACATAAAAGGATGACATTAAAAAAATCAATTCCATTTGGAAAAGTGCAGAAAATCACCCATCATTATCCCTCAAACCACTGCATAGAAAAACCACACAACTCACCTATATCTCAATTCTAGATTAGTTGGGAGCTACATAAGCCCTTTTCCTTATTTACACCCTATCCACGACCATAAGTAGTTGATTTAATGGCAAGATGTCATCTTTCAGCAGTAGCAAATCACAAACCATGACGTTATATTAATTATGGGTTAAAAACTTTAAGTAATTATGGAGAAAAGGGAAAATATCAGCACTGCACAAATCGAGTTCAACCGACATGGAGATCGTTAAGAATACATGAAAAAATATTGATAAAATACATGAACAAATAACTATATTTAAGGGTAATAGCCACAACACAAGTAATTTTACCTTCTTTTCGTAGTCCATTTAAGCCAACTTTGTATAACAATATATATTTAACCATGCTGTTAACTGAAGAATTAAAATCCATGGTTAAAGAAGGGAAAACTAAAACTTACATTTGTCAGATCAAAATATGGTCTCAAAGCTTTTTCCATGCCCTTCTGCATGAAAACAGTCCTCTAACGACTTTCTCCTACCAGTCAACGAACAATGATTGAATTAGTTGTTGCATTGAACTCCAAAACCAAGGGCTGCAACAGTAGCTTTCCCAGCAACTGTTGGATGAAGGATTCTTTTGCATCTGTCTACTCCAACTGAATTGTCCTAATTTGCCCTAGGTAAAAGAGGTATTGGCACAACTGTAAGAGAAAACAGTTAGTACCTGATTGAACCTAAAAAGTAACATTTTTTCAAATGTATGCTACACCAGGCTTGTGGTCAACAATGCCATAACAAAGCCAAAATTATTTTAATATATAGAGATGTCAAAGTACTATGTGTCTACTAGTAGAACTTTGACATCCAACAAAAGATGCATTGATAGGAAGCAACATTAAAATAGAAGTGCAATCCAAAGAAGTGAGATTACAACAGATTCCAGAGTAAGAAGACATTCTGAAGCCAGCATCATAGAGTAAGAACATGCTGTAATGAGCAAACGTAATTACAAATGAGGTGAAGTGATGAATCATAGATAAACAACATATGTGTCTACCAGGGTACAATATATACCTATACTCAACACCCCTTATACAAATGAAAAGGCACCAAGATGAGTGAATATTCTATTGTTTATGCAACTGTTTAGTGCAATTATCTTACCTTCTTGAAGGATAGAAGCTGCACTATCAAAATGCTTCGTAAGACTTGGAAATACTAGTTTGATTTTGCTCAAGAACTCATCCACAGTCATCTTGGGAAGCAAATGACCTAAGTGCCAGCTTACTGATCATCAATTTTCCAACCCTTACTCTCAATCAGCACAACTAAAGCAGAGTAGACGGCACACGTAACCAACCTAGTCGAGTCGCCAGGGGCGAAGAGCTCAGTGAAATGTAAGGCTTCTAGAGAGCACGAATAGTGGATAAGAGGCAGATATTCAAGGCTGCCCTTGTATCGAAACAACTAAACAAGCCTGAAGGAATGAGCGGTGAAGACACAACATAATTAAATTTACCCTAAAAAAATTTGTAGCAAGTAATCAAAATATATACTTACATGACTACACTATATATATAATGACAAAATATTCAGTAAAACAAATAAATATCATTGCAATAATTTACAGCAAGTGCAGTTGAATGAGTAGACTTTCTATCATGATTAGTAATAGGTTTCCAGCCTAAAAGAATCCATTAATGACCTGCTTATTACAAACCAACCGTTAAATGAAAAATTTCAAAAACTGTTATCTCATGCTACTTCTCTAAGTGCATTATAGAATGATGCCACCTTTAACAGTCTTTATAATCATTAATAATCCATCAAGTTATAAGCAATTAGTTCATTTGATTGTTATTTACAATTAAACACACACAGAGAGAGACTGGATTATAATATGATTTAATGAAAATTTGACCTTTTAGGGTGGCCTTGAAGAAGTCGCAACCTCCCAGTTCTCATGTCCCGGTTGATACTCTTCCTGATTATATCAATATCAATTGTGCAACTACATATCGTAGAACAATGGATCACCTTTGCAAAGTCAAACATGTATAATATAAATGCATATAGACATATCGGTTTTCCATACAATTTGAGCTAAACTTAAATAAACTAAAGCAAATATGCCTATTCAAGTTTCAAAAAATGAAATTGACTAGACGAGAGACAATGAATCAAATATCCAACACATGGCGTCTATTATAACTATCTCTTTCCACCATAACTAACAAATCACAATGGAACCATACCAGCAGCATTAAGGAGCAAAACAGAAGCAGGAGGTGTCTTCAGAACAAAAGTGAAGCTCTTATCCTGCAACCAAAGAGCATGAAAAAAAAAATCACAACCAAACCACTAAAACACACACACACACACACACAAACATTCAAGTTCAATTACACAAATAGAATGTGAACTAAACAAACTAACATAATAGACAGTTCTCTGGAATATAATGACCAGATTCCAAAAGTTTCTCTGCATATTGCTTATAAAGGGAATTTTTTTCAGATTGCCTATAAGGGCCACAGTCTCCACCAATACCAGGACCTTCAACAATATTGTTATAGTCATGACTTGGTCAACTTATGAATGTTGAACACAACAAACTGGCATCAACAATCCATCATAAAAAACACAACCTTTTGGAACAATTCAATATTAACAAACTGTGTACCTTCGTCCTAATCGAGACCAAGCCAAGTAAGATCCTGAAGAAGGGCCTCCTTCAATTCTTGAGTAGACCTCTCCAAGTCAGTATCTTCAATTCTCAGGATAAATTTCCCTCTTTTCGACCTGAAAAACAATCAAGTCAAATTAAATCATAGATAAAACAACAAAGTCAATTACAAGACAGAGCAGTGACCTAGCGAAAAAGTAATTAAAGAGAGCAGCACGGATTCTTTGGAGGGTCTGGTCCTTCTCTTCCTTCTGCTTCTCGATTTTATCGATTTGCTCGAATATAAAGCTCATGCGAGCGGAGAGCAAGGAGGGTTTCGCTTGGGAGTCCAAAAAAGAGGTGGGGTTTCGCTTAGGAGTCCAAGAAACCTGTATAAAGCAGTTTAACATGCACATGCAATGATGATATTCTTGTCTGAGGTTTTCAAGTTCTGACATCAGCGTTGGTATCTGTGGCAGATCTGCGTGAGCCTCTTGAAGATCCTGATTCAGCTGATGCACTTTAGTAGTGAGCTTCTTCCTTGATACAACTAACTTTTGAGCTTTTGCCCTTGCCTGCTGCAACTCTAACTTAACAGGTTTTGGGCTTTTAGTTTAGCTTCGATCTTAGCAATCTTATCTATTAAATTCCCAATCTGCTGCTCTCTCTCAGACTTCATAGCTCCTATTTGAGCATGCAATATCTGCAACTCATGCTGAGCTGTAGCAAGTTCTTGTCTCAAGGTACCATGGGTAGCAGCAAGCCTCTGGTTCTCCGTTGCAAGCTTCTGCATCTCCACATGTTGTGCAGCAATTTTCTGTTCCATAACTTCAGGAGGCAGCAACATGCCAAAAGCAGGAAAGGGACCCAACATTGGAAGTACGGAATCTTCAATAACTTATCATTCAGGCAACAAAAAAAAGAGAGCCATTTTTAGTCTACCTGAAGCAAGAATTGACTTGACTAACATGATCTTTAATCTTTCAACAACAAAACTTCTCTAATCCCACATTTCTCATCAACCAAACATCAATATATATATATATATATATTTACTTTCTTTTTTTCCACATTATTATATGGAAACCAATTGACTGACATGATCTTTAATCTTTCAACAACAAAAATTCTCTGATCCCACATTTCTCATCAATCGAACATCAATTTTTTTTATTATTTTCTTTTTTTGCACATTATTATATACAAACCAATCAAACCTTGTTTCACTCAAAACATCAAACTATATATCCAACCATACAAATTAAGCATCACAAACAAATCACTCATTCAACACAAGAAAAGAAACCAAAAAACTCAACCCTTGTGCATATAAGTGGACTATATCACCAATTTAACTCACATATGATATTACAAAAGTTGAAGTGTATAAATATCAAAACCATGTAACTCTAGTTACCTGGTAACGGTGGTGCAAGGAGGATGCTTTTAAAGACATACTTAGAATTACACACAAACAAAAAAAAAAACCTAGATATTAAAATAAATGAAAACTTGTCTCCAATAAATGAATCCAAAGGAACAGTTACATTCTATCAAAAACTAATATATAATACTAACAATGATGCTTTCCAAGCAATGTTCAGTGCATGATATAGCTAATAAAAACCCAACACAACTAAGTTCAAAAAGAAAAAAAAAAAAAAAGAAAACCCAACACAACTAAGAAAGAAAAGAGACAAGTACGAGACTCCGCTAATATTCAAAGAAGCAGAATTGTTCTCTTACCTCTTCTCTTGTCCTGTTTTGCCTTCTGTTTTGCACTTGTCTAGCCGTCTTTCAACTTCCAGGTCACCTTCACTTCTCCACTTTCTCACTTTTTTGTTTGAGAATGATCGACACACAAAAAGGGGTGGGTTAATTTTCAATTACACAGAGAATGTGAGCAAAAGGTTGGGAATAGAGAGAGAGTAAACCATTTGGTAGAGAGAGAGTGACTGACACACCAAAAGGAGTAGGGGTAGGGTAAGGGTAATTTCGTCTAAAAAATTCAACCTCAAAGTTTGGTTTCAATAGGGACGTATAGATTCTCAATTGTAAAGTTCAGATTCTCAACTTGGGGGTTGGGAATCTCAATATGTGGATTGGAAATCTCAACTTGAAGGTTGGGAATCTCACCATGGGGGTTGGGAATCCCAACCTAAGGGTCGACAATCCTAACTAAAAGGTTAGGAATCCCAACCTGGGGGTTGGGAATCTCACCATGGGGGTTGGGAATCCTAATCTAGGTTTGGAAATCCTACCATGGGAGTTAGGAATTCCAACTTGGGGGTTGGTAGTCCCAATTTGAAGGTTGGGAATCCCAACCTGGGGGTTTGCCAAAATTCTTGAATAGCAACTTAATCTATCAACTCAAAAATTCTTAACTTTCAAGCAAAAAACCCAAGTCATTATTCAAATCTGAACCCAAATCATGTTCAAATGCAAATGTCCACTAAAATAAATTATATGTCATAAATCATCATTCAAATCCAAACTAAACTCACATATTACACCAAACAATCAAAATAGCACTTTATCATACCAAACTCACACCCCCTGAGATGGATTATCGGTGGCACAGAATTGATTGACGACAAGTAAGGGTTTGCTATCAACGATGTGAGAGTGGAGATCCAACAATCCAATGATGGTGCGACGTGCAAACAAAGGATGCGTGTGAATCTGATGGTGACAACCAAAAAAAATAAAAGATAAAAGATAAAGGAAGTATAAGAACAAAATAAGAGGAAGAAGAAAAGAGAAGAGGAAGACCTCATCTGTCGATGAACCACCGTTGACAGCATTATGGTGGAGAGAGGTTGGCATATCTCTGATGGTTGAGAATCGATAGTGACGGTGAGAGAAAAAGGTTGGATAGAGAGTGAACGCCGATAGGTGGGTTGGGTTTCTAATGTATTTCGATGGGTTTGGTCGGTGGCGACATGTTGGCACTGGGTTGGCGATAGTCGTAAGGTCGGAGAATGTGAGCAGAAGGTTGGGAATGGAGACCGATAGACAAAATGGGGTGGGGCAAGGGCAATTTCGTCAAAAAAAAAATGTGCAATGCTTTTAAAAAAACAGGGTCATTTCTTAAATGGGTTATTAAAAATGGGTTATTTTTGCAAAAACCCCTAAACTAAAATTGATTTATTGAAGTTTTTGTGGTGGTAAAAAAAATGATAGCCCAAAACAGTTAGGCCCAATCTGCGATCTGCTTACAATAGAGCCCAAGCCCAAAGGGACATTAGTCAAGAAGTCAATCGTCTGCCACCCAAAAAAGGATGAGCCCAAAATAGTTAGGCCCAATCTGCGAATTTGCTTGCAACAAAGCCTAAGCCCAAAGGGACATTGAAAAAATTGACATCCTCAAACAATTGGGCCCAATTTGTGAATCCACTTGCAATAGAGCCCACATCCAGAGGGACATTGGTGATGCATGATTTTTTTACTACACCCATTACTAAAATAGCGTTTCGCTAAATCTCTTTATTTTTTAAATCGGTATATTATTCTTTTCTTATTCTAGTTTAGGTAATTGTGCATCACGATCAACAATAACATATGATCAGCTTATGTCACTTTACATACCATGCACAACATCATCATCCACAGTCGAACTTATATTTGATAGTTGTATGATTACAGAGGAAGTATTTTTCCCTGTTTATTTGATTTTTCATCCATGTACTTGTTTATTTATTTAACTTGAGCATTGGAACGCCTTCGGTTGGTACTATCCTGGTGTCAAGCACAAGACCACATTTCCTTGGCTTTTTTTTTTTTTTTTTTTTTAAAGGTTGCTAGTGGCTCAAAAAAGATGTTGTAGACCTTGTCGTTCTACTTCGATAACTATAGAATCGAGCCTCTACAGCCTTCGACAAAAAATTAAGAAGAGAGAGGTTGGAACTTGGAAAGTGGCAGCATTGTGTAACGGAATATATTTTAAATTATGTTAAATTTGGTTTTAATTTTTCTTTATTGTTTGATAGATTAAGTAGCGATAATTAAATATATAATGGTATGGGTTAAGCTATTTGATTTGGTATAACACAACTCACAAATCATTCCAAACCAGTAGGTTATATTAAGCAACCTCGATGAGTTTATTTTATTTATAAAACTAAACCAACCTGATTAGTTTGGACGGATTAATCAATTAACAAAATTTCATGTTCACCCCAATTGCATGTGCAATTTATATATTTACTCAATAAATAGGCGATGGAAACTTCACACATTTGTTGGTCAATTTACGTGGTTCAATGTGCTCAATGTGCAAAGTTTCATTAGTTTGATGCCTTTTTTTTTTTTTTTTTTTTTTTAACTATTTCCATAATTTTGGGATTTGGGGAAGGGGTGATAACTCAAACTTGCAACATTTAACGCCACCATAATTGTATTTCATTTAAACTCTTAAAACTCATCTATCCCTCCAAAAATAAATACTTTATATATATATATATATATATACAGTGGTGGACTCAGAAAATTTGTTCAGGGGGGGCACATAAATAAAGTAATAAAAATATCAAAAATTAATAACAAACTATATATATATAATGTTTTATATATTAGAATATTTGATAATACCATATAGTTTAAATAAAATAAAACGTATGTTATATTTAGGCAAAACAAATAGTTTTATGCTTAAAAATTCTAATGAAATCAGTAAAATAAATAAATAAAAAAAATAAACTACATAAAATTATAATTTTCCTCGATAAGACTTCATATCTTGAAATCGTTTCATAATAACTTCTTTATCAATTTTGTCGAAAATATCTTTCTCTACATATGCAAGTAAGCTATCATTTAACCATTGATATCCCTTTCGATTGCGTAATTCAGCTTTTAACACAATTTTTTTTTGAAGAAGATGATTCCAACTCAAGTGATGATTTCATTTTCATATATTTCTCTATAACTGTTTCACAACGAATAAAAACATAATAATTTTTTTTTAAAAAAATTAATAATAATTTATTGATTCTAAATAAAATAAAACTATAAAGTAAACAATATTTTATATATATATAAAATTGAATTATGACAAAACATTATACATATATAATTTTAATGTAATAATTTATTGTTTAAGATTTTAGGGTTTATTGATGTAATTATATTAAATTCAAATTATTAAAAATTAAAAAATTAAAAAAGTAATTAATTTAGGAGACTAACCTGATAAGTCTTCAAAGTGAAAATAAAGAGAAATCAAATAAAGAAGAGAAAAAAAAAAAAAAAACTTGTTCACTAAACTTGTAAATTGTCAATAGATTTTATATAGCACATAAAAAGTAAAATAAATAGAACTTATATAGGAGAGAACTAAAAGAGTAAAATTGAAAAAAGAAACTATTAATTAATTAGGAGTAGGAAAAATATTAGAAGTAGGAAAAATATTAGAAATAGGAAAACTAGGTTTTATAAGAGTAATAAATAAGAAAGGAAGTTAATTCTATTAAAAATAGGAAAAATAAATAATTGAATAAAAATATATAAACAATTAAAAAAGAAAAGAAAAAAAGCACGGGATTTGAGCAAAAATGGGATGTGCAGAAAATATTTAAAAGTTATATAAATAAGTTTTTAAATAAAATGGTAAAAGAATAATAATAATAATAATAATAACAATTAAAAAAAAAAAAATCGAAATTGACAGCTGTTGATTGACAGCTGATGTCTACTATTGCATATCTGCAGACTGCAGACGTGCAACAGTTAAGATTAGTTAAGTGTTTTTTTCATTTTTTTTAAACATTTTTTTTTTCAAATTTCAAGGGGGTACGTGTCCCCCCTGGCCCAGGCGTGGGTCCGCCTCTGTATATATATATATTCTACCGGGAATAATCTCTTGCAGCCACCAAATAGAATAACATATAAGAATTAAAACGAGGGTAGTACTAACCTATGCCCTAGTATCAAGAAATATTCCATGAATGCATGGAAAGAAAAGAAAATAAAAAGGAAGAAAAGAAAATAAAAAGGAGAAAGAAAAAAAAAATTAAAGAATTCATGTTAAAAATTAAGTTTAAAAAGTGAGAGTTTCAATCTTTTAGATATTTTAGAATTCAGAATTAGTAGAACCAATTCTCCAATAAGAACTCATAAGAAGTTTAGAAGCATAACAACACTTCGTCTTCTTTAATTATTCTCCTAATTAAAAACATTACATTATTAGTTATCACAATAACTGAATATAGAAATTATCATATAATTGTCCGAAACTGACTCAAACAAACAATATAAACACAACTAACTAGTACATGTGGATACTTTTTGCAAGTTAGTAAATAATTCTAGAACTGAACAATGGCATATTTGATATTCATTGTTGCTTGAAAGTTCTTGTCGGATCAGTTTTGGATAACTTTTAATTTCGTAAATTGCATGTTGCGCTGGTCTTCGATATCAAACTTAATATATATATATATATATATTTATTTATTTATTTATTTATCTTTGACATGGGTTGCTTCTTGCACTGAGAATCTTCCGTCATATATAAACATGGTTATCATGTTTAGGGTGGTCTGGGAGCAAATTTATCGTCACGATGGTAACATAATCCACGATCCCTCATATCTTTGGTTTTTTTTTGGTGTCAAACATTTAAAATTGGAAATTGTCTTATTGGCTGGTGGGGGTATTAACAAGTAGATGTTGTGACATGACCCGACTTAGATTCTCTTTATCGAACCCAGTGATCCTACCAGGCATGTCACGAAACCCTTCTGAAGCCTAAATAGCAAGACCCCAAAAAGATACCTTAGAGTGAATCCTTAACTATTATTATTTTACTAAACATATGAATCATAAAATTTTAAAGCTCTCATAAATTTCAAGTAAATTTTCAAAATTATAATTAAGAGTATTATCACAAATATTCGGGTAACTAAAACATGCATGAGTCATCTTAACATAAAAAGTTTTACAAAATTTGTTCACAATCAAATATGCACAAACACATGATTAATTTCCAAATCATAGTATTCATAAAAGAGATTTTACAGCATCGTCGATTGTCTTAACTCTCCTAATTTGAACGAGAAGAACAGATACCCTGATCACTTATTCCTACACCTGGAAGGTTTTTGTAATATAAAACCAAAATATTATGAGCTACAAAGACTTAGTGAGTGTATATACATTTCCATTTAAACTAATTAATTTTTAAAATAAAATTTACCTCCCGAAAAATATTTGGAAAACATTTTTATTTGAAACATTTTCTTTACTAAAAACTTGTGTTTTAAAATCTTACTATGAAGTTTCAAAACTCGTACTTAAATTAAGTTCATAAAATGCTAAAATATTTCATAATTTCCAAAATATTTCTAAAATATTGTCTTTCTAAAATCCACTTTTGATGGTATGCTTTCTCTTTCTAAAATGCACTAATGGTAATCCAAGTGGAGCTATAACCATATGACAATTAAACTAGCGCTGCTCAATATGGGGTCACGTGGTGTAAAGCTAGCATTGCACGCAATGACAAAACTACAAAAACACCCCGCTATTACGTGGTGGAACTATACATCGCACATCGCGTAGCGAAATAATACCCGACAAGCGTAGAGAGTGACTCGATAGACACAACAGACTCAATCCCTTCGATGTTAGTGACACGCTCTTCTAACACTTGACATTTACTACGGGATATACCGACCGGGTCTACATCTATAAAGGTCTATCTATAAACTTAGACAGTCCACTAGCTTTTGAAAACTTGTTCTGTCTATAGTTCAAATTGCATTCTTTTTTATTCTATAACATAAAATAAACTAATGTATAGCATACCAATTCATTAATAAATTATTTCTTTCTATGCTAGAATATGAAATCATTTATAAACTAAAATAAGAAATGAAACTCTATAAAATACTTGCATGATAAACTGAAAAGCATTTAACATTTATAAAAACATTTTCACACTCAATGCTTGCTTTTCAATCTACTCGAATTTATTTCTCCAGCGACCCCCTTCAGCTCGCCTTTTCACGTACAAATGAGATTTTCACTTAGAACACATAGGTATATCAAATATCTTAATTCCAAGTCCATTCTATTATCAATAACTTATGATTTCATTTAAGAGGTAACAGACTGCACACTGCCTAGTTCAGCTCGAGCTACAAGCTCCTCCCAGCTCGTCTAGCTCATCCTATATAAGCTCCTACTTCCCCCAACTCAACTCGATTTATGGACCCTATCCTACTCGCCCTTTTGTGAGCTACCACTCTAGCCCAGCTCGGATAGGTGCGACAAAGGGCAACAGGCCTCACTCAGCTTGCTCCTTGCGAGCTGGCACTCTTAATTAAATTCGACAAGTGCTGAATAGGGTTACGGATATCATCCAGCTCGCACCTTGTGAGCTCCTTCCAAATTCACGCGTACTCAAATTTAACACTTCTTTTCCAAGTTTTACACTCTTACAAGCATTTACACATCCCGACCTCATTAAATTTCACATAAATACACTCAACAATATATCATCAGTTTCTTCACATAACCTAGGTCGCAACCCCAACAAGTTTTGTGACAGAAACTTAGCATCCTAAAAACAATCAAACTTCTTCAATTCTACTTATTTTCTTAGTTACTTCACTTATCAATTTCTCTTCAGTCTTTTACCTTGCCTTCTCACTCGTTTGTTGTCTCAAATCTCCAGACCTATATACGAAAATCTCATTAAATATTCGTGCAAACCATGAGCTATTCTTGACAGACTTCTCACTAAAATAAAACCATGAAAACTTGCTCTTACCACTTGATTCTTACCAGATCTAGCTTAATAATTCTCCTAAATTTGTTCTTCACCTTCCTACGGGTTGATTTCCCATAAAAAAAAACGATGGGAAAATAGCTTAGGTCAGTAGTTGCTCTCAGATCTACCGACAGCTTCTCTCTCCTCTCTAGATTTTTCTTTTCTTAAGCTTTTCTCTCCCATTTTCATGCCAACACTTAATTCACTAACACATATATATAGGTGTGGATCAAACTCAACCTTTACCCTTAAGCTTCCTTAAATTTACGATTTTTACCCTTTTTCTAGAGAATTCTTCACTTTTTAAAATATCCTTGACATCTCACTTTATTTACAATTTTCTCACTCTTAATAAAATTTTTTTATTTCCATCAATTATCCTTTAGATTTTTATAATCCAAATTTATTTTTGATCCTTCCAGAAATTCTACAAAAAAATTTTATTTTACCTCTGAGCACTTTATAATTCCTTTATTATTTCTTAAAGGAGGGTATACCGGTACAATACACTGTTTACTACATATGTACAGTAGTAAATCGGGAGGGGGTATTATATGCTGAGTCTCTAAAAAATAATTTTTTCTTTTGAAAATTGAACTTCACTTTCACCAATCTAGCAAGTCCAATTGTAGTAACCAAGGAATAGGGTTTTTGAAGTTTAAAATCTAATGACGTGTCATCTATAAAACCTCCAACAAAACAACCCAAGAAAAATTTTGTTGGCAATCCTAGGATAGCCTTTTGAACTCTTTTTAATAAGCACGAACTATTGTATTATGCCTTAATTAAGAAGTGCCTTAGAAAACTCTAGCCATGAAAGCAGTCCTTTAGTTATAGTTAACCAATGATACCATTAAAGAGTGTCTCCTTCAAGGTGGAAAGAAGCTAATTGAACTTGTTGTGTTGAGATATACTAGTACTCATAGGCTTGCTTTGATTGATAAATTTATCTATCTAAATCATTATCATCAAACTTTAGAAAATTCAATATCAAGGAGTAGTTCAGTAAAGGATACTAAATCTTTTTAGAACACTTAGATCATATAGAATGTGAATTATGATCATGGATAGGATTCCTGTTAAGGCTTGTCATTACGTGAGCATATTAAACACTCAAATGGTCACACTTGGCATCCAAATTTTGTATTTTGTTAAGAATTTGTTGAATGTATGCATCCTGCCTCTCAAATTGTTCAATGACAAATGTTTTGAAATTACTATTTATTTATATATTTGTTTGTTCTATCTAGTCCCTTCAGCAACAAGATCGAGATACCAAATGTTATGTATAAAGATTAGGAAGTTAAGGGTTTTAGATAGATTAAGATTTAGAATTAATAGAATCAATTCTCCAGAAAGAATTCAGAATAAGTTCAAAAGCATAACAACACTTGGGTCGCATTCGAATATGAATTGTTTTCTATTTTTAAAATGAAAAACAACTAAAATCTGTTTGATTGTCCATTTTCAAAAAGCTTTTTTTTTTTTTTTTTTTTTTGGGAAAATGAAAAACAAAAATATTGTTTTTCATCACTTTCAAAACATGTTTTCAAAATAAAACATAACTTTTCCTTGCAAACAACTATTTTACTCATTTTAAAAATAAAATCATACACATTACTATCATTTTCTATTTTTGAAAACAACTTTTAACAAATACTACCAAATGCACTGTATTTTCTAAAACATCATGTTTAAAACATGTTTTTCATTTTAAAAAATAATTTTCAAAAACATCAATTTATTCTCCTACTTAAATACAAACATTACAAATTATTAATATCACAATAACTGAATATAAAATTTACTAAATAATTGTCTGAAACTGGCTCAAACAAACATTACAAACACAACACAACTAACTAATAAATAAGGTTATTCTTTGCAAGATAAAAGACAATTCTAGAACAAAACTATGGCACACATGATAGTTCATTTATTGGTTGTTTGTGGCCCTCTCCAAATTTTTTAGGTATAGGTTAAAGCTACCCTTAAAACAATTAAAATAACCGGGGCATAAACACACAATAAGTAATCTGATTGTTGTTTCCAAACTTTAACGATTTTTAGTAGTATTGAATGATATATGATCTCCTCAAATTAAGAATGTTTCTCATAATCAACCATCAAGTAAATATAAGTTCCCAAAAAGAGTTGGTGTAATTTATCAAATTAAATTAAGAATGCTTACTTTTATTAGCTTTTGTGGTCAATGATAGCATCATATCCCACATCGCTAATGGGTAAGGTTTAAGACTTCTATATAAGTCTCGGTCTCTTTTAACGAAATAAATGCGTATTGGGTCATAGGTTGGCACCAAGCCCTTGACCCAATGCAAATCCGTGAGGGTGAAGGACTATGTGAAGCCCAAAGCAGACAATATCTACTTGGTTGTCCTAGGCTGTTATGGGATGGATCTAGCCTCAAGGGGGGTAGACTGTCACATCTCACCTTGATAGAGTGCAAGGTTGGTCTCCTTGATTAAGTAGATGCGTTTTGGTTCAAGGGTGAATGATTTAAACATCATTTTGTAAGAAGAATTTGGATAGGATAAGGAAACAAGGAATGGTTGAATTAGGGATACCATTTATTTAAGAAACATTATTACTATTATTTATTCCTCAAATAGGTGTTAGAGCTTGCATCATGGCTTACCAAAACAAAAACCAACAACTTGAGTTGAGCCAAAATGAAAATCAAACTACTATTGTTGTTTAGCATCTTTGTGTTAATACTTTATTTGCCAAGTCCTTAAATCATTCCAAAAAAGTCAAGTTAGATAAAGATGACTATTTTCTTTGGAAGTCTCAGATTATAGCTGTCATTTGCACATATTATCAATCTTGAAGGACATACCACTAGAGAAACCAAATGTTTATCCATACTTCTTCTAGTAAGCACATGTGTGCAGCAACATTTAGGTGGAAAAAATTCATGATATCAATAAAGAAAGTTTTTGTTGACAAAGAAAAAAAGGTCGTAATTAAGTACTTTAGGTAGATAACAAGTAAATTCATTTTCAACGATACATATACAATTTATAAGAACTAAACAATTAAAATAGCCATAGCATAAATGCAAAAAGCAAAATAAGTAGCACATAAGCTCTTAGTACATGTGATTAGACTCATCTCTCCACTCATTAAGATGTTGGGAATTCAATTCCTACCACATACATTCTAAGAGCTTGTCTAGATAGTTTAGCCCTTGTAGCGAGCGTAATGGTCTTTCATTTATTGGAATAGATTTTCAGACTATGCAAGTAATGTTTGATTTTAATAGATTTGTTAGTAATTTAATTTATTTGATGTTAGCTTTTTTAAAAAAATAAAAGCAAAATAAATAGCCTAATTATTGCTTTTCAAACTCACATATTCCTAATAGTATGATTAGTATCTAGGGATGATCTCCACAAATTAAGAATGTTTCTCCAAATCAATCCTCAATTAAATTGAAAAGAGATCGATGAAATAATTTAGCAAATCAAATTAAGAATGATTTGTTTTGATTTCAGTTTTGTAGTCAATAATAGCATCATAACCCAATATATTTTAAAAAGATTAAAATTCAAATATATTCAATTTAAATTGCATGGGTCATTTGGCAATAGGTCCTTTGGTTTATAATATTGCATAACCCGAGCTTCTTGTAAGATCATGAGAATGTTCGACATCCATTATTAATAACATTTCATTAACAACTGTCC
This sequence comes from Litchi chinensis, assembly GCA_019925255.1. Classification (NCBI taxonomy): domain Eukaryota; kingdom Viridiplantae; phylum Streptophyta; class Magnoliopsida; order Sapindales; family Sapindaceae; genus Litchi; species Litchi chinensis. Next base: position 25,020,128 of record CM034464.1, read on the forward strand.
AAATTAATCTTTAACTTCTATATGCAAATATGCTCTCTATCAAATAACCCAACCATATTATCTATTATGCATACATGATACTTTGTCAATGAATCCTCCACCAAAAGATGTCAATGCTTTTAATGCCACCTAATTGCATTTGATTAATAATTTACCCAACATATAAGACTTAAAACAATTAAATTAGCCATAAAATAAAAGCAAAAAGCAATTTATAAGAACTAAACAATTAAAATAACCATAGCATAAATGCAAAAGCAAAAATAATTAGCACAAAAGCTCTTAGTACATGTGATTAAGCTCATCTCTCCATTCATTAAGATGTTGGTAGTTCAATTCCTACCACATACATTTTTAGGGCTTGTCTATAGTTTCACCCTTGTAGTGAGTGTAATGGTCTTCCACTATAATTATTTTTAACTTTAATTTTTTACTTTTTTAATTATAATGTGTCCCCTGAAAATAAATGTCTAAGTTCGCCACTGATCCAGATCCGATTCATTTGCCACCACTCAACTCATAATAAGTGCCAACTTCACAAAAATCAAGGATCACTATAGAAGCTAAAATAACTCATCCTAGAGCAAATGGTGGTATTTAATTTGAACGCTAAAATGTACATATAACTTAAAAATAAATTCACTCAATTTCTCTGGATACAGAATGATCTTTCAACATTAAAATCTCACCACATAATTTCCGAGGCACTTCTTGTAGTTCTTTTCCTTCTTGCTATGCTTGCCCTACTAAGACACTAGGCCCAATATGTTGTATATATACGACAACCTGATCATTGAATGGGTAAGGATGTTTTACTGCAAAAGTACAAAAGATTTTGTAAATTGGTAACATTGGTCTCCCTCTTTCCCCCCATGATGTAATAGTAATTCATGAAGCCAAAACGAACATTGCAAAAGGAGGGTAGAATGAAATAACCTTGAGGTAGGGCTCCATTATCAAATATGCATCACAAACATCAAGACTCAAATTGATTAAAAAAAAAAAAGGTTGCACCGAGAAACAAAGGGACTTAATTTGGAAAACAAGTAGAGTAGTCACAAAAAATATAATCATTCAATCATATGACAGCTAACATTATTGTCTCAACAATATTCAATCATATGACAACTAACATTATTGTGTCAACAATATTCTATATAGGTTCTCCACCTGGATTACAAGCATGGCATAACTTGCAGATTATAACTTCAAAAGCCGTGTGAATATAATGACTCTCCACTAAATGAATAACACACATCGGTTCCAGATATCTTACTAGTTTTATCATCAATCCAACTTATTTTCAGTTTATGCTCAAACACGAAGCATTTATAAAGGAAAACCAATGTTTGTAAATCGTGGTATGGTATGGTACGGATATCTCGTCATGGTATTATACGGTACGCCCGATACGGTCGGTATGGATGTATCGATAAAAAATTATTTAAAATAATAATAATTTTTTAATATTTATTTTTCAAAAATATTATTTATTTATATTTTTAAATTTTTTTAATTTTTTTTATATAAATAATATTTAGTTTTAATATTCATTATTTATTTTACTTAAATAAATTTTTATGTCACATGATCAATTTTTTATGTTTTAGGAAGTTGAGTGTCTGCTTTTGTAAAAATAAAAAATAAAAAAATAAAAAATGAAGTGTTACACATGGCAATATGAGCACCTAGTGTTAAAAAAAAATAATTTATTAACACACAAAACCTGAAATCTAAGCTTTCATCACCCATTTCCTCTTCTTCTCTGATGACTTCCCCCTCTCATATTACTTCCTCTTCTTCTTCTCCAATTACTTCCTCCCTTCTGATTACTCTTCTCTCTCACCCTTTCCTCCTCTTCTCCTCCTCCTCTCCTCTGCTTTCGATTGCTCTCCGATCCCACATGAGAAAAGTCACTGAAAAGCTTCTGCATGTGAGAGAAGTTATCGGAAAGCTTTTGCCCATGAGAGAAGTCGCCAAAAATGAAAGTTAAAGTCACCGATGAGGAGTGAAGAGTGTCGATTTGAGAGAGAGGGTATCCATCGATTTTGGTTTGAGGGATTTTAAAGTATTTTTGTTTATACAATTGATTTTTTTTTTTATTAAATTTATCCAACTTGACCGTACGAGTGTATATGCGGCCGTATCAAGTCGAGATGGCCATGTTGAAGGGAAAAAACAACAATTGTTTTTATAAAATAAAGATTTGCGGAACATTGAGTTTTAAAAATTTTTAGAAAACTCAAGAACCCTAGATCCATAAAACAATGAAATAAAATAATAAAACTAAATAAAGATCGAATCTTGTACCTTTTGTATTGATTTCTGTGGATTGCTCACCACCTTGCCTTCCTTGATATGACTCTACACCAAGAAACAAGTGAGTGGGCACAATTATATAGAATTGTGCTCACTTTCTATTGTTTTCTTTTCTCAAAAGAACAAACAATATATGTCAGAGGTGAGAATAGGTTTTTGTTTTAAAGAACGTAAAACAAAACCTAAGTATAACTTCTGTTAGGAAAAGAATACTATTTCTTTTCTATTTATAGGCAACCAATTAGGGTTTTAATTAATCAAAATTAATATTAAACCCCAAGTTTATTAAAATTAAACTTTTGCCCATATAACATAATTAATTTACAATTAATTCATGTTATATTTTGTAATCATACTTGTGGCCTATAATTAATTCATAATTAATTTATACTCGGTCACAACTAAGAATTGAATTCAAGACCTCTTATAAAATTAATTAAATAATTATTAATTCATAATTAATAATTAACTAATTAATAATTTGAATAATCAATATTATTCAAATATCAAGTGAACACATATTTTGCTACTTATGTAACAAATATAATTGGATGATCCAATTACAATATTCTATATACACGTTTCTTATAGTGAAATGAGCTATCAAGGGGACCCGATGGACCTACAGTTTTGAGCTCTAATAATATCGGAATTATTAATTAAACTCTTTAATTAAATAATTCACTATTATTAATCTTAGTGTTACTCCACTAAAAACCTAAGATTGCACTCTCAACACTATAGATGTTTTTATATAATCTGAAATTTTCAGCGTCCATTGATATAATCACTACATATGATTTGACCCTCCACAAATAGTTCATAATTAGAGCTAGGTCATAATGTCCGTTATACCCCTCTAATTATATCTTGATCCTTAAGTACCATTGATTCTCTAATGAACAATATATTCATAACAACTTATGAATTTATCTTTCCGTTTACATATGAACAGAAAGTTGAGCGCTCTTATTGTTCAAGACTTGAATCAACCCTTAAGAGAACTATTTCTCTACTTCTCGCAAGAAGGAGTGGATTCCACTATTGTATAGAATGTTCCCAGCTACTTACTAAATCATATCCCTTAAGTACGAAGTTATTGATCGAGTATCTATATCGATCTCACCCATGTAAATCAAAGGACATAAATCAACAAGCAGGAGTCCATAATACACTCAGGATTAAGATCAATTCATATATGATCATCTAGTCGATAAATATAAATCTCTAAGTTTAACGGATATTAATTAGAGACTCATGTTTATCGTGGTCCAGTCCTATATAATCTTTATTATATAAGGTGCCTCCATTTCCATGTCACTACATGAATAGCCTCGGATAAAACTATTGTACTGAATACGAAATGGACCGCAACTGTAGATTTACCACAAATAAAGTACCCAACTTCGTTTGCTTTCTACGGACTCTTTAGATTACTTCTCTCAAACTAAATCCGCTTGTATATAACACTTATATACTTAGTTTGAAAATACATCAGTAATCAAGGATGTTTCTCATGACATATACAATTTTTGCAAAATATATAAATTGAATAAAATGAATACTTTATTATTATTTATTAAAATCGTTTACATAATTACAAGCTCTTAGGGCACAAAACCCAACACATATATGGCCGTCTCATACACAGGAGATGGAATTTATCATTTTCTATCTCCGAAACAAGCATAACTAGGTGTTTTAGGTGTGATACAGTCGTATGGGTGTATATACGCCCATTTTGTACCATATTTTTGTACAATGAGGAAAATAAAACAAACAAGTGTAAGGGAATTACCCGTAATAATTGGAGCTACTTGTTTTTGTTGAACTAGTGGAACAAAGGAAGAGACCTTGGAGAGAATGTCGTTTTGCTTAGCCTCCCTCCCAACCAAACTTGGGCCTTATTTTTGTAAACTATATTCTGTGTTCCAACGAAACTTTATTATTATAAAATAAATTTAATTTGAATATTTTTAATTTATATATCTCTTACATTTATTAAATTCATATTTATACCATATAGTTATTGAATAATATATATTTTAAAAAGATGTGGTTTAAGGAGATTTGCATTGAATGTGGTATTGATTTTGATGAGGTGAGCTTCGAGTGTTTGATTTTGTGGGTAGGTTGTTGTTGTTGTTGTACTTATGTTGGTTACAAATTAATGCAGGATGATGCTGCTGCTCTAGTTTTGAACATTATGATTACAATAGCATATCATTTTGAGCTACAAAAGGTTTCACTTTTTCATATCCAGACTTAGACAAGTTTGTGGGCATGTGGGGTTAATATTGCATTAATGCTTTTTATTGAAAATTAGTGGGAATTGAAACAAATATCATGATCAAGTAACATTATTTGTAGTTTGCTATAGAATAAATGAAATTGTCACCTTGTATGCAAACAACCTTTTTTTCATTTTTAACATTTTGGTGAATCAATTGCTGGTTTCTAGAGTATGGAGGGTCGAGACGGCTGTCTTGACGCGATACGATCATATATGCAATTACACAACCAGGTCGGATCAAAGAAAAAACTCGAAAAAAAAAAAAGCTATATAAATTTTTTTTAAAGAAGCCCTAAAATCCATCTAACCTAATTGATTGGCTCTCCTCTCTCCTCATTGGCTATCTTCTCCTCAATTTCGACCATGTCTCTCACAATTAGATGGTTTTCGACGACTATAACTCTAAATCCAACAATTGTAACTCAAAATTTGACTTCTCTAACGACAACAGCTTCCTCTCTCTAGAACGATGCTTTCTCTCTCTTCATTTCTTTCTCTTGTAACTCTTCAAATCTTTCTCTTTTTTATGTTATGTTTGAACTTGAACAGCAGGATCTTTTTTGTTTCTTCCTTTTTCTTTATTTTTGATTTACACGGTAGTAGCTCTATTTTTATTTTTATTTTTTTGTTAGATTGGTAGTAGCTTTCATTATTGTGATTGTGATGGTTAATAAAAACGATCCAATATGGAAGTATGGGATTAAAATGGAAGTTGATGGGAAAAAGTTTATCCAATGTGTTTTTGTGAGAAAGTAATTAAAGGAGGGGGGGAGTGTTTAGGATGAAAGAACACTTTATGGGTATTCAAGGGAATGTTTCCACGTGTTCAACTGCTCCACCAAATGTTAAGGAGGACATCAAAAAATATATGAAGAATTTGGAGAAAACAAAAAGAATTAATCAATTAGTTAGGGAGGAAAGAATTGATAAATGTATGATATTGAATAGTCAATCTAAGGAAGGGTCGGATAGTGGTAGTGGTAGTGTGACTCAGACTTAGACTCAGACTCAAAGGGGGATTAGAGGACCTATGGATAGGTTTTTTCAAGGGTACGAAAGATGATGTTTCACAAATGGGGGAATTAGAGGGAACTAGAACGACAGGATTTGATAAGGAGCTACTTGACCGAACGTGCGAAAAGATAGGTTGATTCTTCTTTGAGAATGGCCTTACATTTAATTGTTGCTGATAGTCCATCTTTTGTGACTATGATTCAGGCAGTTGGGCACTATAGAACAGGTTTGAGACCACCAAGTAGCTATGAGTTGAGGACTACCATATTAAAGGAGGAAGAAAACACCAAAGCTATTATAATTGAAGTGATGAAGACGTGGAAGCAAACAGGAGTATCCATATTGTCAGATGGGTGAAAAGATATGAAAGGTAGACAACTGATCAACTTCCTTATAAACAATCCGTATGGTATAATTTTTCTTCATTTGATTGATGCTAGTGATTTTGTGAAAGATGCAACATTGTTCAAGCTACTTGATAATGTGGTTGAAGAGATTAGAAATGATATTGTTGTTCAGGTGATAATAGATAATGCCTCCAACTACAAGAAAACTGGGGAAATGTTGATATAGAGGAGGAAATGGCTGTGGTGGACGCCATGTGCTGCTCATTGCATAGATTTAATACTTGAAAAACTTAAAGAACTAGCCCAATACAAAAATGCATTAAGAAAAGCAAAAAAAGTTTTTTTTATAGACTTATAGTCATAGTATTTCTTACTATATTCTTTTTTTAACCTAAGTCATATGTTAATTAAAAAATATATGTGCTATAATAGGTGAGTAACTTCATTTACAATCATGGACGGGTGTTGGCATTGTTGAGAAAGTTTACAAATAAAGAATTGCTCCGACAAACTCCTATAAGGTTTGCTACTGCATACTTGACATTGCAACGTATATTTGAACTAAAGCGACCTTTAGAGCAGATGTTTATTTCACCAGAGAGAGGTGGATGTACATATGCAAAGAAGCCGAAGAGAAGGGAAGTCAAGAGAATCATACTGAGGGATCCGAGTTTCTAGCCTAGTATGTCTTATATATTGAAGACAACTGCACCTCTTGTTCATGTGTTGAGGTTGGTGGATTCAGAAAAGGCGTTTGGAATTTGATTTATTTATGGAGCAATGGATTTGGCTAAGGAAGACATAGTCAGAAACTTAAATGATGAAGTTGGAGCTTACCATGAGATCAGAAAGATAATTGATGAGAAATGGGAGTTCCAGATGCATCGTGACTTGCACGTAGCTGCTTATTTTTTGAATCCTCAATTCCAATATTTAGAAAATAAATCCACACATCTAGAGATTAAGTATGGGTTGATAATGTGCATGGAGAAACTTATTCCAAATTATAAAGAGCAAGAGAAAGTAGATTTACAGCTTAAGAAGTTCAAGAAAAAGGAAGGAATGTTTGCCTTTGAGTTGGCAAGAACACCTGCCACCAATCGTAATCCTAGTATGTGAAGTTTCCTTTTAGGTGTTCTTTAATTGTTTGTGTTTTCTTACTAAAAGGATTGTTATTGGCATTGTAGTTGATTGGTGGCTTCAATAGGGAGATCAAACCCTTGAGCTAATGTCTTTTGCAGTGAAGATCTTAAGTCTTACTTGCTCATCCTCCGCTTGTGAGCAGAATTGGAGTTCATTTAATATGATATAAATCTACTTAGAAACTTAGAATATATCAATACTTATTATAAAATTATTTATTTGTTGATTTAATTTTTTTATTATTAATAATTGTAAATTCATATCAAGAAAAGAAATTGGTTGGCTATGAAAAAGTTGAACTCATTAGTATACATAATGTACAATAGAAAATTGCATAAGAAATTCTTTAGGCACCGGAATTCAACTAATGATGATGAGCTCTTTGTTTTTACTAACCTACCTTCCAATGATGAATGGGTGATGGGAGAAGATGATGTCAGGCAAATGTCCACACATTATGCACCGAGCATGGACATGAATGAACCAAGTAGAAGTACACAAGTAACACAACAAAGACAAAAGAGGAGTAGAAATGCAAGTGAGTTTATCAATAATACAATAGAGTAACTTGAATAAATGATGAAGTTTTTAATTATATTACTTTAAATTATTTTGGTATAAGGAAAGGAAAGCATGTTTCATCATTGGAGGATGAATCGGAAAGAGATGACATCTTTGATTTGAAGGAGAAGGAGGAGGAGGAGGAGGAGGATGATGATAAGGGAGATGACACATTTCATTTCGATCCTAATTTTCGACCATTTGCCACAAGTGACCCTTTTTATGATACTGACTAATTATCTTTTCTTCTAGTGATTTTTATATTATTTTTAGTTCGACACTTTGGTAGTTTGGTTATATTACTTTTGGACAATTAATTTTGAATATATTATTGCTCTAAAAATTTATGACATTTTGTATTGTTTTTACATTTTTTTTAAACCATTTTTGGTCAATACATCTGTACCAACCGTACCGAACGTATCGTATCGTACCATATCGAGGTGCTCGTATCATACTGTTTAACGTATTTTCGAACATTGATAGGTTGTAAGATATAAATTGATTAACTTTGCTCATGGTACAGAGTGTTAACATTGGTTTTTCAATTGCTTAATTTGATTGTTAAGCTAGGAAGTTTGGATGCTTTCCATTTCTAGACACTTCAATCTGAAAAATAAATAAATATAGAATACAGAGTACATATAGCCTAGAGAGTGCTAATCAACATCATTAACGAAGAACATATAACTATATTAAATCTTGAGTTCTAAATTGACTTGGAGTAACTTCTTAAAACCTTTTTTATGAACCTCGAAGGTACAAGTTTATTAGGACATGACCTAATGAATCTTATTCCTTAAGAAATATATTACAATATACAAGATGCAAATAAAATCAGGGAAAAAAAAAAGCATGAGACAAATTATAATAGACGAACATAAATAAAAGACAAAGCACAAAAATGTGGAAGAAGACATGAATCAGCTAAATATAAAATCTAGAGAGAATTGTTTTCAAATCATCAAGACCTAAGAGGACTACTCCACCAAGCCAATTCCAAGCTGTTCACACTAAATGGCCAACGGAACAGGTAGGAAAGCTTCTTCCCAATACTCAATCCCACTACTTGCACACAAAAATCCTCAGCATCCGGGCATCATTATCAATTAAAAGAGTTAGGGAAACTAATAGGTTTGAGGAAACAAAGATATATCAAACATAAAGATGACAATACGAAAAAAATAGTATCTAGAAATAGCATAATTTACCATCATATCATCAAAAAAATAAGTTTATTGTACTACTCATTCATTGACAATACTTAAAGTTTGCAAAAATAACTAGAGATATAAACATACATACATACACTAAATTAAGCATGATAGGTCTAAAAATTATTTTTAGTATATTTGTCTTTTCTCTAGATTTGTCAGACGATATATACAACATTGACATACACCTGAATTATTTTCTTTTTATCTAACATCATAAACCACACAACATTTCAGATTACCATATTTAAAAACTGTTGGGTATGTTTAAATCATTTAAAAAAAGAAAAGAAAAAAAAAGAAAAAAGAAAGAGTACATGGACATTATACATTTTTATACATCTTCTACTCAAATCCATAATTTTATTATAAATTTTGGATTATATACTTTTTCGTGAGACAAGTTCGGTAGCAATAATATCAAAGTAATTTCATACGTTTTCGAACAAAAAATTATTACAAATTTCACATTTTGGACATAAAAAAAGTACATGAAAATACAAATTAGCATATATATCATACAGTGAATAGAAAGTGATTTAAGAGGATACTGTGAGAATGTATTTAGTATTCCTACAAATTAAAAATTGATTTGAGTTCTTTAACATTGAGACTAGATGAAAAGGGTATATTAGAAGAGTTTATTTAACATTTCTCTTCACAAAATTGGTCAATCCTCAAACTATCAAATTCAATAATATCATATATTCTAAATTAATCAAGTGAAAACCCTAGAAAATAGTATTAAAAAAAGTGTGAATTGTGAAATTGGTACTAAAAATCTAAACTAGATTTTTTTATTAGCACAATTAATTCTTGAACAAACTATTTCTTTGTTCATGAAGTAATACTTAGTTTATGAGTGGACTAATTTTGCTAAAAGAACACTTTTGTTAGTGCTAGAAAAGAAAAGAAAAAGACTTACCAAAATACCTAACATAGTTAAAAAAAAAAAAAAAAAAAATTCAAAATATAATGTTACTACTAATGCAGAAGTAGAACAAGTGAGAGTAGAACGAAATATTGACTAAAACAAATACATCAATCCAAGGCCTCAACATTGAAATAAATAAAAATTTAGAAAATAGGTTTTAATAAATATATGTCGATCACAATTCAATCACATAATGTGAACATAAGATAATAAAATATTCCAATTATAAATGAAAGAAATTAAATAGCATCAATGTAGTTATATATCTTGAAAATTGAAATAGATATGACAAAATAGTCTAAAGATTTGACATCTAAAAATGAATAAATTAAACAAAGCACAACAAGGTTCTACAAGAGAGATTGGTTATATTTAAATATAGAAGCATTTAGTTATCCTTGTTCAGTAAGGTGTCTTCTTCAATCTTTTGGGGTGTGGTTCATCTACCTCCTCACAGTTTTGGTGGACATTTGCCAAAGACACAATATTTTCATCCTCACCAACTTGAGAACTTCCATCGACTTCTTCATTATATCGGGCATACATCAAATGCACGCCACACTTTTCAATTTGAAAACACTGATGGACAATTTTGAACTCGAAAGAGATTTCTTTCGCATCATATAATATATGGGGGGAGAATGGGTGAATAGGATACTTCACAAATAATTGGTTTGGGCAGCCTTCAAAAAATCTATCCTCAAAAAATAATTGGTTTGACCCGCCTTTAGAACATCCATCGTTTAAAAATAGTTGTCCATTCTTTGATTTGACTTTGCAAGTCCACTCTATGCTATCATAACAATTAGCTTTGTGATGATCTTGATATCGTGCCATAACAACACACAAAGCAAAACCTATGAAGCTTTGATTCAACAAATTTGGTGATAGCTCCAAGTTTATGAAATGTCCTAAACTTCGGAAATTAAACCATTTTGGAACTTCACTACCAGGATAAGATAGTAGAACGCATACCTATACAATTAAAGTAACTAATTTATTTAACATTATTGATACCAGTATTGAATTGTTTTCAAAGAAAAGAGGAAGAAAATTTTCAATGAAATGTTTTCAAAGAAAAAAAAAACAAAGAAATTAGATTTATGAAGTCACTACTTTTTTCTTTAGTTGTTTTTTTTTTTTTTTAATAATTTTATTTTGAAGTTGTTTGACCATTTAATAAAACAAACAAAACAACTTAACATATCCAATTTAGATTATTTAAGTATTAGGTGAAAAAAATAAATAATATAACAGCATGTTGAAAAGATGAAAGTAAATAAAACAAACCTTTTTAATTATTTGTAGACCATGAAGAGCATTCTTCACAATGTCTTCAAAATCAAACATTGGTGTGCAATCTTGAAAACAGAGAGAGGATAATACTTCTGGTGCTGTGAGATTGTCTGCACGTCTGCCTCCCAACTGTAGCTTTGGTAAACTTTTAACCATCATGCAATTGCTCAAGTCGAAGCGTAAATTTGTTACTGTGGAAAAATCATCAAAGAACTCTTCGTCATAAGTCATGTCATCACTATCACTTGAATCTAGCCACTCGATATCGCCACTCTGTAGTCCGTCCTCAACCTCTAATCCACTAAAACTCAACAGCTTACACTTCTTCAAATCTATTATAGATGATGGTAATTCCCTTATAGGAGTTCGTTTAGCAGAGAGGATCTCCAAAGAACTTAAACATCCTATATCTTTAGGCAACTGATCAAGTTCTGGACAATGATCAAGATACAGAGTTTGAAGAGATTTCAACTTACTAATTTTGCTTGGAAGTCTCTTAAGCTTTTTACAAAGATCAAGTCTCAAACTCTGTAGTTTGCTTAAATTTCCAAAGGATAAGGGAAGCTCTTCCATAACGCTGGAACTTAATGAAAACTTTTCTAGATTACATGGCATCTCATGCAACGTCTCGACATTCCAGCAGCCAGAGAGACAAAGATCTCTGAGAGATATCAAACCACTGAAATCTGGAATAGTCTTGAGCCTAAAGCAACATCTTAGATCTAGGAAGTCAAGCTCATTGAGACATCCAACAGAAGGTGAAATTTCGCACAAATATTCACACCGAAACAGATTCAATTTCTTAAGGTTTGGGGAACCTGAGAAGTCCGGGCAACTGGTTAGGTCAGACTGACTGAGGTCAACTTCTTTCAACTTAGCAAGAGGCTGTAATTAAGTACCAAATATACAGAAAACAACATTAACTCATATTAATACTCAATAGAGTACTACAAATTTATAACAACATCAATACTGCAATATAAATATGAAACATACCAGAACACCGTTCCATAGTTGTTCAACTTTGCTTTCTCTCATGAGAAGTGTAACAAGGTTCTCTAGAGAAAAACTCGACAATGGCGATTTTATCGGACATTTATGCCAGCTAAGATACCTTAGTGCAGCAAAGTTATACTTAAGGCCTTGAGAAACATGCACTCTATTCATCCCTTCATAACTCGAGTTATAAAACTTTAAGATCCTCAATCTATGCATTTTCATGAAATCACATGGATTTAATAGTATATCACCTCTTATTTTTGACATATCCAAAGCAATGCCTTCGATTGTTGCAGTACACTAACATATATCACAAGAAATACAAAGTTAGTACCAAATATATAAAGATTTATGATAGTTTTTTTATTGTCAAAGAAACATTACCATATGCTTTATAAGTGAAAACCATTAAAAATGTGCATAATTAAAAAAAAAAAATTAACTAAAAAAAGAACAAAAAAAAAAACCATCCAAAATATCCCAAAAATTAGTGAAAATTTGTTTTTTCCCAAAAAAAAAAATAATAATGTTTCTTTTGCCTATTCTCATTATGGGCAATATTCTACATACACAAAAAGTTGTGCAAAAACATTTCACATAGGCACAAACAGTTTACATGAAAAGTTGTGCAAAAACATTTCATAAAGACATAAACAGTCTACATGAAACATTGTATACACTGAAAACAGATTAAAAATGATTAAGTTTTATTTGGGACAAAAAATGGATAACTTTGTGTTTTGAGCTAAGAACTAATTTTTTCTTTTTTGTCTAGGCTAAAAAATGTATAGGTAAATGTTACCGTGTTCTTTGTCAAAATATAGTAGATTTCCTCATGATCCCACAATCGACTACGTTTTCCAGGATCTTCAATAGATTCTTGGCGCACAATTTCCTTAGCCATTACCTCAAGCAAATCATGCATTGTTATTGTGCCATGAGATACAACTATCAAAGATTTATCAAGAAGAACATCAATTCCAACTTCTATGGCAAAACCACAAGCTTCTAGGGTTGATTTTACATGTTCAATGCTACTCCCCTTAAAAAAACATGCAATATCCAAAAATATCCTTTGTTCTTCATTATCAAGTCCATCATAACTTATTTTCAACACTTTGTAGATATCCATATTCGGTAGTCTTTCCATTTTTTCTATTGCACTTTCCCAAACCTTTATTTTCCTTTTATAGAGATGGGACCCCAAAACTTTAAGAGCCAATGGAATGCCTCCAACAAATTTTACCACCCTTTTGGACAGCTCCGTATAATCTTTCATTGGATGGTTTCTTCGGAAGGCATACATGCAAAAAAGCTCTAAAGCTTCATGATCAATTAATTCTCGAACTCTATAAACTTGATTCACTCCACAATTTTCAAGCACTTGTTTATCTCTTGTTGTTATAATTATTCGACTTTGAGGACCAAGACAATCAAAACCTCCAACCAAACTTTCTATTTGTCTAAAATCGGATACATCATCAAAAGCAATGAGAAGCTTCTTATGCCCAAACGTATTCTTTATGAAAGTGCGTCCTGCAACATAAACATTTATAATTGCATGTTTATCTCCCAATAGTGCTAAAAGAAGTTCTCGTTGCAAGCAATTTAACCCATTGCTCTGTTCGCACCGCTCCCTAACATTTCGAGCGAAGTAAGAACCTTTAAATTGACTAGAGATTTTGTTGAATACAGCTTCAGCAAGAGTTGTCTTGCCTATACCACCAATGCCCCATATTCCGACACTGTAGACATCATTTGTCCCCATGCATAACAAAGATTCAATTTCCTTAATTTTTGAATCTATGCCAACAAGGTTGCTAGTATCAATTGAGGACAAATAATCCAATTTTTGCCAAACATCTTCAACAATAACTTCTATAAGCTCAGCCTCAGACCTAACAGATAAAAAAAAAAAAAAAAAAAACAATTGGAGCAGTAATAAATATGAAATGATTAAAGAAAATGTCATTTTAATTCCAACTAACAAATCACCTTAGTTTTCTTTTATTTTTAAAAGAAATGGGCAACTTGTGGGAATTAAAATTTCAAAACAGAAGTGTTTTTATGTAAATTAATACATGTTACTCATGTTTCTATCGCTTGCTCTCTTCAGCATATATGACTATTAATAATAAAAAGGGGCTCTAGTAGTCTTTTTTTCTTCTAAACTTAATATAATTAAGTGACAGCTTATCTGTTTCTTTCTCTCTCAGACCAAACCCCACTGAAATTCAACATAAAATAAAAAAATCAAAAGGAAAAAAAAAATGAATCAAATCCATGTGAACTAGAAATTGAAGATGGGAGAATTTTGGACTAATGAATTCATAAAACATGAGAGAGAAAGAGGCTAGAGACTCTACTCTAATAAAACACAATGAATTTGATCTAAATAATTTCTACAAGAGACAATGATCACTTACTTATCGCTACTTGAAGGCCATCCAGAAAGATTGGCTGCTTCCTTGAGGGCATCCTTCCATCTATGCACTTGTTCTAGATTTTGCTTAAAACGTTTCTCATGCTTAGCGAATGCATCTGCAAAACTCCCGGTTTGATTCCTTAAATCTGATGGAGTTACCCCATAGAAAACTGGTATCACAATCTGTTTATTCGTTTCCCTGCCCAGACATAATCTTATAGACATATAATTACTAGAAAAACTGAAAAAAAAATAAAAAAAAGACAGATAATACAATTTTCCACACCTGTTTTTGCATTCTAAAATCTTTGCAAGTTCTTCGAGACACCATTTGGAAGATGCATAGTTTTTGGAGAAGATGATAACGGAGATCCGTGACTCTTCAATTGCTGTGAGAAGAGCTGGGGAGATCTCATCTCCTCTGTTGAGATTGTAGTCAATGAAAGTGTTAATTCCTCTCTCATCCAAAGCTTTGTGAAGATGGCTGGTGAAATTGTAGCGGGTATCTTCACCTCTGAAACTGAGAAAAACGTCATAAATCTGTGGAGGAGGAGAGGGAGGAGGAGCAGAAGAGAAAGAAAATAAGAAGAAGAAAGACTCGAATCCATTGATGATCAGTGTGACTGCTGAGATGTGCAGATATCAACGATGTTGAGATCTGTATTGATTAATTTTTAGCTGGTAAATTCAGGATCTTGGCCTACAAAATAAGAGAAATATTGTGGAATGTCAAGCAAACAAAACAAACCCAGATTAATCCCAAATCAAACCTAGAATTCATTAAACACAAATCAAACCCAGAATTCATTAAACCCAAAACAAACAGCTTCAAGCAAACACTCCGTCGCAAATCAAACAGATTCAACAGCGTGATTGAGTAACCTTACTTGGAGGAGTCTGACGATGCTGCCCAAGACGAAGTGGAAGAGGTTGGAGAAAGGGGAGCGTGATTTCTCCGACGTGGACGAGGACGACTCGACCTCCGATATCACGCAGTCGACGCGTATGAGGACGTTCTCCACCTGGGGACCAGCGACTGGAATCGACAGCAGACGACGCAGCACCGGCCCCGGGCTTCGACGTCGGTGATGTGGAGGGAGTCTGGTAGGCGGTCGAGGTGGTCTGATGGTTCCGGGAAGAGTTTGGAGCTGAGATGAGGCAGGAGAGACAGACGGTGAGAAGGAAGAGAAGGAAGAGAGAATAGAGAGAGAGATGGAGAGTTGAGATGGTAGAGATATGTCGGTTAGCGGAATTAGGTTTTTTTGTATTTAAAATCCCTTAAACCCTAACGGCACTAGGGTGGCTTCACATTATTTCCAATTTTAAGAGGCAAACAATAACAACCCTAAAATAAACCAAAATTTGAAAGTTTCATGCAAAATATATATAAAATCCCTTTTTAATGGAAAGAATTTAAGAATCCCTAAAATAAAAAATAACCTTAATTTACCCCAATTTTTAAAAATATTAATCAAAAACCTCCTATCATCCGTCAAAAGCGGTTTCCATTCATATTCTTAGTTGTTTTGTGATAAAAACACTAAAAGACCAAACTATCCTTATAAATATGAAAAAAAATAAAAAATTAAATAAAAACTAAATAAATTAAATTAAAAAAATAATTAATTAATTTTAAATAAAAAAATTTTCATTAAATCTCTACCGTCCATTTTACCATTTTAAGATGGACATGGAAATTAATTAAAAAATTAAATAAATTAAATAAAAAAAATCATTTGATATCCACCATCCATCTAAGATGGATGGTGGAGATTAATTTCAAAAAACTAAAAAAATTTAAAAAAAATAAATTTAAATATAAAGTATATAAATAAAATAAAATAAAAATTCCATTCAATCTCTACATTTGAAAAAAATAGTTTAATAATAAAAAATAAAAAAAATAAAAAATAAAAAAAGAACAAATGAACCTAAGCACTAGGTTTGTTCCAACAAAACCATTATACAAGCATAATGCTCTTCTGCCCCTAGCTCAATCCCATATTTTCCCTTCATTGTCTCAAATATCTCCAGACCCCTTTTCACCTCCCCTGCCCTACTACAAGCTGATAAGACACACACCAAGGTCACATAATTAGGCATTAAAGAATGAAACCAGGCACCTGGGTTGTTGAGAAACGATCTCAGGGCTCCTCATCCAGAATCAAAATCCAAAATATTACAAATAAAAATTTTGACAGATTAAAAACCAAGAAAGGAGGGGTGTTAAAAAGGAAACCTAGGAGCTAGGTTTGCTGAAGAACATACATATCCCATATCCAAGAGAGCAAACAAAGTACTTACACATCTAACAAACCCAGTTCCTAGCCTTACAACAACCAAAACCCAGATCAAGTGATAATAATTCCCAACAACCAAAACCTATAATCTTCTTCATCATCAGATTACCTAAATTAATATCCCAAGAACTTAAAAACAATGGAAACAAAATCAAATAATCCAAAAAAAAAAAACTCCTCCCTTAGCTTGTGCAGATGAGGAAAAACCAATCATCCATGAGTCGTGAGATTGGTTGCCATGAAACCGAGCTTGAAACATGGAAACAAATCTTGCAGATTGAGTCAACTCAGCGAGTTGTTGAGACAACTCAACCACCGGTGTCGGGTTCTCTAACATATTCATCCTTGATTTATGTCGAGTTATCTACTATATACTTTATCAATCTCTGCTCCGATTTCCCATTCGAACTGGATGCCTGACTTAACTGATTCAAGATCTCCGCCACAACTTCATTCCTCATCAAAAACCGCCATCACTGCTTCTATCACCATTGTTTCGAACAGCTTGTGGTTGGAGAAGCCATAGAGGACGAAGATTTGTAACCATCGATCTTTTTTCCAATCATACTCGATCAAATCATCGAGCTTAGGTCTTTGTGGGTGAGATTAGAGTTAACAGACGAGAGAGAGAGAGAGATTGAAATGGTTGGGAAGAAGAAAAGAGAGAGGGGGAGAGAGAGAGCCTGTATGGCTTTTGGTTTTTATTTAGTTTTTCAATATTTTTATGAAATTTTTTTTTTATTTAATTTTTTAATTCAATCCCACTGTCGCCAAATTCAAACATATAAAGACATCAACCATTATACTCTTAAAATTCATGAAATCGTTACATGATTGAGTGATTTACTATTTCAATTGATGATTGGACTTTTTAGCTAATATTTTCAAAATCAGGGGTGGTTTAATATTATTTTCAATTTCAAGGATAAAATGATAATAACCTTTTTTTAATTATTCCATCCAACTTATTTTCAGTATTTTTGGTTATCTATTCTATTATTATTATTATTATTTTGAACCTTTTTAATTATTCAATCCAAACTTATTTTCATCATCATCATTATTATTAATGATATCTTCCAAATTAGAAGAATGTTGGAATGTGTTAAAATGGATCATCGATAAAACAATGTGGATGACTATTTTAATAATCGAGAAATAACAACTTCTACAAAGAGAATAATACTTCTCACATGTTATTTTATAATAGAAAAAATATATATAAGATTAGAACCATTGATCTCTTAGAATAAAAGGGATATTCATCATTCATACCAAGTGTGATATATTATAAACAAATTTTCAAAGTTCTTGGTTCATAATAAGTATAAACAAACCCAAATAACTTCAACTGAAGAACCTCTAGGAAACCTTAGTGCTAATTTTAAATTCTATACCTTAGCGGTCGTTTGGTGTTTAGGATTTTATAGAAAGTCTACCAGCCTAATTTGTTTTTTCTTTAAGGTTGAATTCAAATTCAATTATTAAACTCTAAATTATATCTCAATTTGAAATATATTTATTTCAAAACACAAGTTAAGAAGTAAACCAATTTATATGAAGTTTTATTTAGTATATATGAAACAACTAAAAATATACATTATTAGTAAAAGAAAAAATATATTTCATGGACAATTACTTGAAATAGATTTTTTTTTTTTTGGTTTATTTGTAAAATAACATAAGTATCACACCAATTAAATGTCAGAGACTTAAATAAGTCAATTAGTAAACAACCTAATTATTCTCTTTGCAATGTAGTTTACATTGAACTAGAAAAATATCTTTGACTCTAAAATCTTGAGGAAAAAACATAAATAATTATGGACATAGAATCTTCTCAATAAGAGATTAAAGAGCAAAAAGAAAACATAGCATTGCCTTGACAATTGAAGCGAACCTTCTAGGAAGTTGCTGCAATGCTAATCTTAAATTAACTCCACCTATTGAGTGGACTTTGATCCTCACCACCCATTTGGGATATCAAATTTTAAATCCATCAAATTCTGCGCTGGGGCTTGGAAAGAGGAGAGAAATTTTTTTCTTGGGCCCACATGAACCTTACTTCCATTTCTTGGTAGGTAGGAAATGAAACCCACTAAAGAGGGTGGGTTTTCAATTATTACCTTATAATGCCCGAAACTAATTAGATCCAATAGAATATTTTTTTCTTTAAACTAAAGTATAAATAAGGTTCATATGAATAAGTCAAATGACTTAATTAGAAACTTCCAATTTAAAGAGCCCAATTGGAGTGATGAAAAAATAGCTCAATTAATTAGTATGAAGCTAAAACTTAAGTGAGCCCAAATTTGGAATTAGTATAGTTCATTTCTTTTTTACTAAATGCACTCATTGGTGCTAAAAAGAATAATATATATATATAGAGAGAGAGAGAGAGATATCAAAGGGTGCAAATTTTGGGTAACATAGAAATTAAGAGAAAGAAAACAAATTTTGATGATAAGGTCAGCACACGAGACAAAATGAAAAATAAATAAATAAATAAAAGAGATTGAATGGTGGCATGAGTCGGCAAAAAGACAAGAGAAAGGTGAATGACTCATCAAAGACAAAAGACAAAGACAAAAGGCAAGAAAAAATTGAAACAAAAGGGAGAGAATGGGACCAGTCCACCACATAAAAAAAAAAAAAAAACCCAAATAAATGTAAAAGAGATGAGATAAGAACAAGGACAAAAAGATAAAAGAAGAAAAGTCAAAATGATAAAGTTGAGACAAATGTCAAGTGCCAATTGAATGAATTGATGTAAGAAAAAAAATTGAAAAAGTGTGGGGGGGCCACATGTGCTTATATATATTGTTTTCTTTCAATTAAAAGCACACCACACACACATATACTTGACCGACATAACATAGCAAAAGAAAAGAAAAGAAAAGAGAGAGAGAGAGAGAGAGAGAGAGAGAAAAATTATGAGCAAGGAAAAAGAGAAGAAAAAGAAGAAGAGGGAGAAGAGAAAGATAAGATATTTCAAATGAGTGAACGAAATATTTGTGTATCTGAATTATCTAGATAAGTGATTTTTATTTCAATGAGATTTGGATTCCAGAAAATTAATTAATTTTTCTATAAGTTCTAAATTGAGTTTATATGATTTTAATGTGAATCCAGGATTATGAGAAATCAGATGAAATTTTGTTTTAGATCCAGATTTAAATAAATGAATTATATGAGTGGATTGTTTTGATTTTAAATTAATTTATTAAATCTTGATTATTTAAATTCCAGTGTTTATTATTTATTTGAAATGAATAATTTATTCTTTTAAATAATGTTTCAAATGATGAATTATGTTTTATGATTGAAATGGTGATTTGGTATGTGTTCGTATATCCATAGATATATTAGAAATTCCATTATGAATCTTATATTTTTCATGTTGAATTATTATTGGAAAAATTTCAGAATGTTTTAAATAATATGATTTTATGTTTTGAAAAGAATATTGATTTCATTTTGAGAAAAATATTTATTTAGAATTATATGGATATTCAGAAAAGATTGAGAAAAAAATAAAAATAAAAACATTTTCAAAACACCAAGATTGTACCCTTTCTTTAACAATCAGACAAGCTACACATATGTGAGATCAAATTCACCCAACACATGTATCGTAGATGTCCGAGAGTTATTGAGTTGTCGGGAGAGTCATTGCGTATCTCTACCAACATATGCATGGTAGATATTATTTTTTGCTTTGCATGTGTGTTGAGTATCTCTACCACATAGGACAGATTTCTCTGGATACTAGTTGGTGTAAATTTTTAGATTATAGATGTTATATATTGAGTTTGATCAATATAAATGGAGATTTATAGAATACCATATTTATATAAAAAATTTCAGAAAAGTTTTACAGATTATAAATTTTTATATTTTATATTATTAAAGTTATGAAGATAATTTATATAAAGTTTATAGTTTTATTATGAGATTAGATTTAAATTTAGTTTCATTATTTTAGATATAAAGCTATATAAATAATTGAGAAGTATTTATTGTTATCAGAAATATTTTATGTTTTGTTTAGAATTGTTTTAGAAAAGTTATATCCATTTATTGAGCGTTAGCGCTCACTCTTATATAAATCTAATTTTCCAAATATCTACCGTAGGTTTGTGCAGATTAGTTCATATTGTGAGAAAGGCCACATAATAAAGAACAATTGCATTCGTGTATATTATTTCCTTTATTAACCAGATTTCAAAATGTGTTTCCAAAATAATTTATAGATGAAATATCTTTTTTCAGACTATTAATGAATATTTTGATTATTCAGTTCAGGGTCCAACACGAGAAATATACAAATGTTCAGTCTGCTCATATTGAAATTATGAGGCAACCATGTGATTTATAAGAATTTTTCTAAAAGATTTTAGTAAATCCAAATTTCAATTAAAAAGATTTCAGTTTTCACGGGATTCTCCCGGACTTGAGATAGGAGTCAGGATAGGTCTTTTCGTGCCTAGTCAGGAATCAAGAAAGTATATTCTTTTATCAAAAAAATATTATATTATTTATCATAATAACATTCAAGTTTTTTGTTTTCATAGCAATTCAAAAAGAAGTAATTTTAAAATTTTACAATGCTAGACAACAATACAATTTGCACAAATAGATATCCAAATGATATCTAAAGTACTACAAGCAATGAGAAATCATGGAATTGGGAACAAATTTCAAAGCCGACAAAAAAACACCACAGAATAAACAAATTAGAAAAATGGTTCTCATATTAAAAAAACTTCCAATAATATCTCACATTGTCATATTACAATAAATATTTGCAAAATTAGATCACCAAATTAAAAAATTAATATAGTTTGCAAATAGAATAAAGAAGGATGAAGACCACGTTTAGTGCTTAGTGATAGATTTTTCATGACTCACAAACGAGCCTCCTAGTATATAAAAAGTTGAAAAAATAGCAATAATAATCACCTAACAGCATCAAAAACTTCACTACATGCGAACTACAAAATAGTCATTCTCACACTCATAAGTTAAACACATTTCATTATTCAAATGCAAAAAAAAAAAAAAAAGCAATTGTAAGGTTATTACCACAATTATGAAAAAACCGATTAGTCAATGATATAATAAGCAATCTCGAGTCTTCCAATTGACTAAAACACAAATTCAAGTCCACTTCACCAAAAATCTAATGCCATACATGTGCAAACAAGAAATTAATCGAAAATTTGTTTCAAATTCCAACATAAAACAATTACTAAGAGAATAAAATATTAATAGAACATTCTCTTTTCTTGACTGCTTAATAATATTCCCCCATTTAGTTAAAGGGTCTCCAGACAAGTTAAACTCAAATTTTAGAATGTTTTTAAAAGCACAACCAAAAATTTAAAAAACTTTAACTATATATTGTAATGCTCGAATCCAAATAGATTCAATAGAATATTTTTTTAAAAACATAAAGCATAAATAAGACTCATATGAACAAGTCAAAGGGACTCAATTAGATATTTCAAATTAAAAAGCCCAATTGAACTAATAAAAATAACTCAATCAATCATTTATGAAGTCCAAAATTTAAGTGAGCTCAAATTGGAAATTAATGTAGCCCATTTTTCTACTAAATGCACTCATTTATTTTCAAGCATAAAAGATATATATACAAAAGGGTGCAATTCAATGGGCATAAAAAAGAAAAGAAAACATGTGTTTGTTGTGATGGTCAACACATGAGACAAAAGACAAAATGAAATGAGATTGAAGAGTGGGACCTGATCACACAGACACAGACACACACACACACATATATATATATATGTATATATATATATATATATAATTGATAGAGTTAGAGATAAGAACAAATGGAGACAGCAAGAACATTTGAGAAAAAAAAAAAGAAAAATCAAAGTAATAAAAGAAATGGGACAAGTGTCAAATGTACAAGTTGGTAAGCAAACTAGAGATGTAAAAGAGAGAGAGAGAGAGAGAGAGAGAGAGAGAGAGAGAGTGTGTGTGTGTGTGTGTGTGTGTGTGTCAGCCATAACAAATGGAGACAACAAAAACATTTGAGGAAAAAAGAAAGTCAAAATACTAAAAGAAATGGGACACATGTCAAATGTACAAGTTGGTAATCAAAATAGAGATTGAAAAAAGTGTGTATGTGTAAACCATATTGATGACCATATTGATGACTATCATGTGTGTGTGTGTGTGTGTGTGTGTATTGATGTTCAATTAGAAGAACACCACACATACGCACAATCGAATAGCATAGAAAAACAAAAGAAAGAAAAAAATATATAGAAGAAGAAGAAGATCCATGAGTGAAAAAAGAAGCAAAAAAAGAGAAAATAATTGATGCAAATTTTTGGGGTGCAATTATTTCAATTTTGGATTTAGTTTTCTAATTTGATTTTTATGAAATTTAAATAGGTTTTTATGTTGCTTCTAGGTGGAAAAGGATTCAAGAATAATACGAGTACTAGTGATTTCAAATAGAACCTAAAATCTAATTTATGAGTAAATAGTTTTATTTTAATTAAATTGATTGAATTATATTTATTTATGTTTCAGTTTTATTACTTATTGGAAATAAATTATTTGTTTAGTTAATTGATTTTATAGATAACAAATTATGTTTTATGATTTTAGCATGAAATTATCATATAAAAAAAAAACTTAGAACATTTTTAGTAATATTATGTTATGTTATGAGAAAGAATGCTTATTTATGTTTTTAGAAAAATATTATTCAATATTATATATATTTGTGTACAGGAATGGTTTAAGATTCGAAAAGAAATTAAAAAATGTTTTCAGAATACTAAGATTGTACCATCCTCTCTAACAATTAGATAGACTTCACGTGTGTAAGTCCTAGAAAGTCGGCTAGTGTATGTGTGGCAGATGTTTGAGAGTTATTGAGTCACCCAACACGTGTGTGACAAATGTTACCCTTCGCTCTACGTATATATTGAATATCTCCATCATATATGCCCCTTGTATTAGATTTGTATAGATTGAGTTTTTATCATAAATAAAAATGATCCATACAGATGTTTATAATTTTTCGTGATATGAGATGTGATTTCAGTTTCATTTTCAAATATGATTGAATATGGATCATTGAGATTTTATTATTCTTACCAGTTTTATGTTATATTAGTTATTATCGAAAATGATTTATTTAGTTTTTCGAAAGTTATATTCATTCATTGAGCATTAGCACTCGTCTTTTTATACTTTAAAACTATTTTTCAGGTAACTGTCAAGTCACAAAGAAAATCTTTAAATAGGGAAAGGTAAGCCACTCGATCAAATACTTTGACACTGTATATGTATTATTTATATTCCATTGCAACTAGGCATGCTTGTGTCTACTTATATTTTAATGTTGCAAAATACTTGATGTCCTGTGAGTTTCGCTTATGTTTTTGCTTTCAAGTTTGCAAATGCTACAAACACACTTTATAATTATGTTTTCATATGAAAGACGCTACTTGTGTTGAAATAAAATTTAGAAAAGGAACTAGAGATTCTAAGTAGTTGAGATTTGAAATATTTTAAAAGTGTACATTTTGTTTATTACAGAGTAGAATTATTGGATTAATAGCAATTGTACTGTCGAAATTTTTATTAAACCACCATATATATAGTTAGATTTTCAAATTATTTCCATTAGAAAGTTTAGAACTATATATAGTTTCTCAACTTATCACAAGATCTTCTCGGATTTAAGTTAGAAATCTGGGAGGGTTCTATCATACATAATATGAAGTGTATCGATGAGTACCAAAAGTTTTATTTTATTTTTTTTAAAGGAACCAAAAATTTTAATAATTAAATTTGTGTGTCCAATGTATTTTAATACATGGATAAAAAAAAGTTCATTTTACTCTTCCTTGCTCGTTAAGTTTAAATTTACCATTTTATCCAAATTTATCTGCCAATGGGAATCCAACACTTATGAAATAAAATTTAATGTAAAAAATTAAAACAACTTTACATCAATGATGAATTGCCACATCATCCTTTTCTAAATTAAAATACGTATATACATATAACTAAAAATATATATTTTTTACTTTATAAAACAAATTTTGGAAATTAAAAATATGAAAAAAAAAAAAGAATTTGCTCTTATAGAGATAAATATTGGATCTCCACCAAATGGAGTTAGAAGCTATGATGAATGAACCAAATCTTCAAAAATCTAGGTTCAAATATCATCAAATCTTGGTTCAATTGAACCTAGATATTGAAAATCTAGGTTCAAGTGAACCAATAACATGTTTTAACATGACGATATGTTCTGGGGTTCGATCAAACCCAAAATCAGAACACGATGTTCTAGTTAGGTTTTGCGTTTGAGTGATTAATGAAAGGCTTGGTTCTGTGTTTAACTAGCTTGGTTGATGCAACAAAATCTACGTTTGATCGAACCAAAATTTGATAATGATGGAACAAGTTTGGATTCAATTGAACCTAGATTTGATGATGTCTTAGGTTTGATTAACCCAAATTTGAAGAAAATAAAATTTGGGTGCAAATCAAATCATATTGATCTAAAGAAAATCTATTATCCATAATTTGCATCTTCATCTTCCATCACTTTTTTCACCTTCATCTTCAACCACTTCCATCACTTCCTTCGCCTTCATCTTCCATTTGCCAAACCAGTCAACCCAACCTTATCCATCTCTATCCATACCCATCTCCATCTCAGATGGTCATTCAATTTTATTTTTTGATTGCGAAAAAAAAAATATCAGTGCTCTAAAACTTGCTGAAAATCGATGATTTTCTAGTGTCTTATCACATGCCGGCCTGATAAGGACTAGATGGTCACCAAAATCGGGTTGACGATAAATCAACCAAATTAGCTGAGTAACTGGTCCAACTTAACCAACTCAGCACAAAATCAGCCACAAAACCCACCGGAAAACACCCCAAACACCACCAACGAAATCAACAAACATCTAACCACCACAAAGAAATGTAATAGAGAGAGAATGGTGGAATAGAGAGAGAGGGACCGATGTCACCATCAAATCCAATTAAGGTGTTAGTAAGAAGAAAAAGAATCTCCAAGATGTCACTTCCGATGAAAAGAAGAAGAATTATTGCCAACAATTTATAGAGAGACTTTCGACATTTATAGAGAGAGAGAGAGAGAGAGAGAGAGAGCATGGGCAGCAATGAGAAAAATAAATGGGTTTAGTGCTATGTTTTTTTATATATTAAGGAAAATTACACAAACCAATCCTAAGCTTTAATAAAATTATAACTATATTTAAGTTTGATCCCTAATGTTTAAAAAAAATTAGTTTACACTCTCAGATTTAAAAAATAATATTTTTTTTTTTCGAAAACAGTACTTATCAATTAATCGCTCAATTACTCACTGAGTAACCGATAAATTGCTAACCATTACCTCACCAGTCGATTATTAATTAACGATTTTTGAAACCATGGAAAATACCATGAATTAATTTGTTGTCAAGGTTAATGAATCTATTCAATAACCAAATTGTCCTCATTAATGTTAACATACAAGTTGTTATATCTCAACCTTGATTAGATAAGAATATATTTATACCAAATACAACTTCAAATCTCATCCGTAAGGATTTTTTTTTCTTTTTTCACAAAATCCGATCCAAAAACTTTCACACAAACCTAACTTGAATATAAAGATATCGAAAAACTGAAAAATCCAGATTCAGATTATTTGGATCTGATTCATTTGCCACCACTCGACTCATAACAAGTGCCAACTTCACAAAAATCAAGGATCACTACAAAAGCTAGAACAACTAATCCTAGAGCAAATTATAGTAGTTAAGTTGAATACTAAAATGTACATATAACTACAAAATAAATTCACTCAATTTTTCTGGGTATAGAATGATCGTTCATCATTAAAATCTCACCACACAATTTCTGAGGCACTTGTTGTAGTTCTTTTCCTTCTTGCCATGCTTGCCCTACTATGACACTAGGCCTAATATGTCGTATATATATGACAATATGATTCTTGAATGGGTAAGGACATTATACTAAAAAATACAAAAGAGTTTATAAATTGGTAACATTTGTCTCCCTTTCTCCCCCCTGTGATTTAAAGATAATACACGAAACCAAAATGAACATTGCAAAAGGAGGGTAGAATGAAATAAGCTTTAGGCAAGGCTTCATAATCAAATATGCATCACAAATATCAAGACTCAAATTGACCGTATCCCATTATATGCTTTGAATGATGCTCACCTAGAGTTGGGAAGCCTTTTGGGTATTGATGGATCTCCAAGAGTCCATCCCCAAATTCATATGCCAAGTCACAGGGCTGTTCCGTTGACATTACTTCTGAGAGTTGTCTAACCGTAAAATATAGAGGACTAAAGGAATTTGCAAATTGGGACAGAACAGATCCACCTGAATAATCAACATTAAAAATTGTGTTTACAAACTTATAAATCACAAAATATACAATGTGGGAAGTAAAGCAAGTTCTTCAGCTATCAAAACATACACACACACACTCACAAGCACGCACGCACACACACAAAGAGAACAGTTTTGTGGAAGAACCATGCTCATGCTCCTTAAGACTCCAGGCAAATGTCGACTGTCGATAGAAGCCATTTCCTTGTTATAAAAATTTATTTACTTCTTGAACCTATTCAAAATGTAAGAATGATACATTATACTAGAGGCATCTCCCTCAAACTCCTTTTACAAGTTGTGCTTTGAACTTGTTTTTATTTTTTACTATTTTCAAAACAATCATCTAAGTGAAAACTTGTTTAAGCAATCTTAATATGGAGAAATTTATTAACCGGGAAGAAATGATATAAACATAATTCGGGAGATGAGTATCTAGCAAACTAAATAGTTGACTACATTCATAAGTAACTTGCTTAAAATATTAATCATATTCAACAATAGATGATTTTACTCTTTAAGGCTTACGACAATGTGTTTTCAAAAGTGTTCCAAAGTATTTGCATTGCATTTTTGTTCTTTGACTTGGTGTCGTCTTCTCTCCATTTTGCACATGACATACATTTTGAAGAATACGGCTTATTATATACCCGATTCCTTAGTTACGTTTATAAGCTAAGGTCTATAAAAAATAATAGTAAAAAATGCAACATATACAACAGACACAGTGAAAGCAGTTTTGCCTAACCTACAAAAACCTTCCTTACTACAGCTCTATTCAAGATAACATATTTTCCAACCCTCCTTTTCCTTTTACCTCTCTCAAATAAGCATCCATAAATCTGTTATTTTATTGCCATTTTATGGTCTTAATCTGATTTGTTGCATTTCGTTAAAATGCCAAGGCAATTAAATAATAATTAAAAACTTAAAGAAGTTGAATTAGCAAAATGGAACTCACTGACTGCCAAAAATCTTTGTTTAAGATATTAGGCGCATAGACCATATTACACATTTATTAGCACCAGTACAATTGGTTTCCCTCAATTTCCTTTAATTAAGAGATACGAAAATTGGGATATTCACCTTTATTCATGGGAATCAAACAACATTAGCGCGTTGTATGATTCTAACGGTTTAGTCAACCATAAATGAGCATGAATTATTTGGAAAAATGAAAATACATTTCCTGCTTAAGTGCCCTTTTACGGTTAAATGAATTTAATGAAAGATTTCAACTGGGATATCAGCTTCATTTGTGCAAACCACAATTGAACAACATTACTAAGTTGCTACTACTTATATATGAATGAAAAGTAGAATATCCTTTAAATAAGCTGGCAGCAAATTCTCTAATGATCACTCAGCAAGATGTTTTCTGTCACCACTCTTATTTCTTTTCCTTTTCTTTCTCACTTTAGGTGGCATTCAAATTTTAAGTCTGAACATCACACAATTTTATCTCACTAATGTGATCTCAAAACTTCGAAGAGAAAACTCCATTGGTTCACACATTATTGACCATAATATTTTTCCTCCTAGAATCATTTATTTCACCAAAACAAGGTTTATAGCTGCCTCTCCCATCTTAAAACCTAATATATTAAAACTTTACCATGAAAAAGGTATCATGACATCCTTCTTTGTAACAACTCGATCAAACTGTATAACTTCATCTAATAGGCACAATGGAAGATAAAAACTATAAAAATAAAATAAAATAAAAATAAAAGTTGATTGATGTTTGCAAAGGATTTGATATGATATGCAACGCAGAAATATTTTAGCAAAGAGCAATTCTAAGCTTCCCAAATATTTTGCCTAAATTTATGTCCAAATGATGTGACATGTGAGAATTGTTAAGATATTATAAATGATAAGATAATATGATAATTAATAGAATCTTATCAATTCACATGCTATATTATTTGGGCATAAATTTAGATAAAATATTTCGGAAGTCTAGCATTACTCCTAAGTAAATCTTACCAAAAAATCGACCATAAGTATCCCCATTATTACCATGAAATATGGCCTAAGAAATGAAAAAATAAATTTGTTATTGTGTGCTACACAAGGATTGAAAAAGAAAGTTTAAGTATAAAACATTAAGAAAAAAGATAGGTAATTGTGGTTTCAAGACTAGCAAGTATTGAATGAACCTTCTTGAAGAAATTGAACCAAGCAATTGGCCATGGACCTAGTTAACAATTCTCAACATCAATATCATAGATGTCTGACAATAAGTAACTAATAAACATCAAGTAAAGATTATGAAATTTAATATAGGAACTTCAAACAATCACACCTAGGGGAAGGGGAGGTATTTTTGGGGCATGGAGAACTTATCATTAACATACTATAGTAACAAATACCAAAAATTAGAGGCAAGCCTTACAAGAAATTATGCAAGAAAAAGGTTTGGAGAAGCAGCATCTATTATGCAGTCTCTTGGCATGGCCAAGCTTTTTTCCTTTCGTTCTTTCTTTCTTTTTTCTTATTTTTTTGATAGGAAGCAGAAGAAGTTTATGGATGAAAAAAATATACATAGATACATAGAGTATTATGTGGTGCATGGTGCATCCCCAAAAGCAGGAGAATGACTAAAAACTCTCCCGAAATCCAAACACATCAGCAGAGCTAAACAATATAATGGAAAAGGACCTAAACTTAACAAAAGAAATGCAAATGACATCCAAAACAAAACCTAATATATTGAAAAAGGAAATCATATGTCTTATACAGCAATCTAAATTGCTTCCATGTTGTTAGAATGAAAAAGAATGAGACATCATGAAACTTTGAAGATTTGGAAGCCTGCAAAGAAGACCAAAAGCAGACTCTCAAAGTAGATTTTCAAAATTAAACTCCCCCTTATAATCTTCAAGAAGCTATTATATTTTATTGCTTCTATCTAATGATGATTTAGATTCTTCTCAAGTGAATTAAAAAATTGCCTAGAGAAATCAGAATCACCAAGAGTACTAATCATTTGAGAAAGACGAAGTATAAATGTTCTAAAAATTTTCCATCTGCAACAGAAATAAGGGTTAATCTTCTGGCCCAATCACTCTGCCAAAATGATTTCCCTAGCTATAATTTTGTTTGCTTTGTCAACTTATTCCGTATTTTCATCAGAATCTATGTAAACTGCAGTATGCCATTTTCTATTTATCTCTTTCTTTTTATTTTTCACCATTTGAAGCATGGTCTAAATTCTACTTAACTGATTCAATTTGCATCTTATCACTCTTTGTACAGAATGCAGACATATTAATCAAGTTTGAAAAGGATGTGTTTCTAAATAAGGATGCTGTGGTAGATGTTGGAACTTCAAGAGAAAGCAGTAAAGATTAAAGAATGAGCGTCAAACAAGATTGCTCCACCTTATATAGTTTTCTGTGTACGGTTTATTCATGTCCAAAGATCACCGAACGAGATAGCATGGAAAAGTAAGGAGAATGAAGCAGCAGGACAAAATACTTAACAAAATTGATGTCCACTAAAAGATCAGAAGCACCTTAAATTCAGTGATATGACCAAAAAGTTAGAAAACTCATCATTACCCAACACTAGTTGTTCTGTTGTTGATTCAAGTGCTTTCTTGGGTTTAGCTCGTTTAACACTCATTATTTTGAGAAAGCATTTATCAATTATAAGAGATAAAAAACAAATTTTCTCTTAAACTTATGCTTCAAACATCTAAAACAATTATGGGCTTTTGAGAACACAAGTATGTCAAGCAGCACCACCATTGATATAAAATTCATTCAAATATCACCGTATACTATTGATCAAGTAAAAAATAATAATAACAGAACAGGGTGAATGCAAAAGGGACAGTCATTGTCCTCATCCATATCAGTTACCTCCACTTGTTCAACAATCGTAAAATTCAAGTAGCTTTTGATCATCTTCACTGGATAACAACTTTGATGCGCTTTTCTTAGCTAACTTAGGATCAACATATCGTGTTCCCGCTATCTCCCAAGCTCTTGAAATAAGTCAGCATTACAATTTATGATGCTCAGATTAGAAAACACCTCACAGAATCAGATGAATTACGGTCTCACATAAGTTACAACGCCAATGGCTTGGGAAGCTTCGGTTGGATGACCTAGGTTTTAGCAAGTGCAGCAACTGATGATGCATTGCCTCTGGTATGTCT
Organism: Litchi chinensis; assembly: GCA_019925255.1. Lineage (NCBI taxonomy): Eukaryota > Viridiplantae > Streptophyta > Magnoliopsida > Sapindales > Sapindaceae > Litchi > Litchi chinensis. Next base: position 25,051,581 of record CM034464.1, read on the forward strand.
TCAATTTTATTTCCTAATAATAATAACAATAAAAACAAAAAATCATAGCAGAAAAATATTATAAAGGCTAACACTATATTCCACATAAATATGTAGTAAAAAAGACAGTAATAAAGACATAATAGAATTTAATCTATACAAGAATGCAAATGGAATTCGAACAAGTAATCACCATCTCTCTTTCTTTTTTCTTTTTTAATATGATACAAGAGGTGAAAAAGCCATCCACAAAAACCTCTGCCTGCTATACGTAGCTCATAATGCACCCCCATTTATTTTTCATCTTATAAATTCTGAAATCAATTAGCATACAACAAATTCTAGTCAAAATCAAAGAATACACCATGTTAATCCAACTATCCAAGGATTCTAAAACTTTCGAATCCGATACAACTTGTTGCTGATATTAGATATCGAGCACCACACTGTAAGCAACTTGGTGTACAACCAACCAAACCCTATTCTTCTCAACTTTCCACATCATGCCCAGTTCAATCTGGATTGCTTCTAGGCTAATACTTAAATGTTTCTTGCACAAGTGACAACATCAAAGAAATTCAAATTTTCTTCAGCAAACTAGCAATTATGTGTATTCCACACCAAGCAAAAAGAGCTCACTCAATACATATAGAAAATAAACAACAGCCATATAAATAATAAACCACATATATTTTGGAAAAACTTTAAAATCACAGCCAACCCAACCCCATATAATTTCACCTTCTAAACTATCAATCAATCAAGATTCTCTATTGCGCTTGCACTAAGGAGGAAAAAACTAAAAAAAAAAAATCTAAACCATTAATGACAAATGTCATCAGCAAAAATTCAGATCCTCTTCTACTTTAAGCTTTTTCTTAACCTTCGTCTTATCTCATAACACGTAAACATAACAATCAGTGAATGGTTGAGATGCTAACTATTTTTCACAATTCTGACATATAATCATTGTGGTCAACTACCAATCACATCCTTAAAAAAAGTTAGAAAAAAAAGCTTTTACGAAATAATTCAATTTTCCTCCACGAAAAAGATCTTCTTCTAATCTAACCTTTTTCTTAACCTTAGCCTTGTCTGATTGACTCTGATAACACATAAACATTACAGTTAATGAATGGTTGAGATGCTAACCGTTTTTCACAATTATGACATATAAGCATTACAGTCAACTATACCAATCACATGCTTAAAAAAGCTTAGAAACTTAGCTCAGATTACGAAAGAGATCAATTCCCACCAGGAAAAAGATCCTCTTCTAATCTAAGTTTTTTACCTTGGCCTTATCTCATAACAGATAAGCATTAAAGTCAATGGATGGTTGAGATGCTGACTGTTTTTCACAATTATGACATATAAGCATTACAGTCAACTACCAATCACATGATTCAAAAATGTAATTTAAAAAAAGGGAGAACTTCATTCTAGTCCCTATGTTTTTAAAAAACTTCTCGTTTTTAAATGCGAATCCATTTATAGTCTTCATGGTCCCTTACTTTTCAAAAACTCATCAAATTAGTCCTTCTGTCATAATTTTTAATAAAAACATAGGGACCAAAATGAAGTTCTCTATTAAACATAGGGACCAAAATGAAGTTCTTTATATTAAACATAGGGACCAAAATGATGACAGAAGGACCAATTTGATGAATTTTTAAAAAGTGAAGGACCATGAAGACTATAAATGGATTCGCATTTAAAAACGAGAAGTTTTTTAAAAATATAGGGACTAGAATGAAGTTCTCCCTTAAAAAAAAAACCTCAGATTACCAAAGAATTCAATTCCCACCAGGCCAATGAGTTCAAATATAACACAAATCCTTAGACTTCTAACAAAAATTAATCAATGCAGAACACATATGGTTGAAACAATTGCAGGCCAACGAATTGAAATAGAAATCGAAGAGTTGATTATTACCAGAGATAAGAAGCTCGATTGCAGGAAGTGGGGTCAAAAGGAATCAACTCTTTTGGTGGGTTGAAAAACGTGACCCCGTCTTGTTCATCAAGGTAGCTTCTTTTTCCACCAGCAACCGTTTCGTAGGGTTTCTCCTCCCACGCCGAAAAGCCTACTTTTACGCGTCTAAAGAGGGATTGGGCACCTCCAGTAGAGAGTGTAGACCGGTGAGGGAACTGGGTTTGGCGGGAAAAGGAAAGCGGCGGCCGCAGGTGGAGGCTGTGAAGTGGAGGATTGTTGCAGGTAATTGCACTCATATCTCAGACGAGGAGTGTCCACTACAGTCCTACTCTCCCGGTCCAACCGCGTATTTTTATTTTATTTTATCTTTATTTGATATCAGGACTAAAATATCTATTTTCGTAAACGTAATAGAAGGGAATGAAGATCTATCACCATTTCTTGAGATAAATTAGGGACAACGGGATACATATAGGATTGGGGCCGGATTTGCTTGCCCAAATTCGACTGGATTTTTTGATAGGATACCTTAAATCCGATTCGTTTTGATGTGGTTCAATTTCTAACACAGTTACAAAATATATATTAAAAGATAAATATATAAATAATAAATAAATACTAAAACTTAAAATAACTTAATTTTTACTTCAATTTAACATTAGATTTAAATAATAACTGGTAAAAATTTCATAAAAAATATAAATTTATCAAGTGCAACACCGAAATAATAATTACCATATAATAAATTTTCATTACATACACCAAAATAATAAGGGAATATAGCACAATTACCCTAAAAAGTGTTCAAAATTACGAAACTATCCTTAACAGCAACTAAATTGCAAAACTACCCCTAAATGACTAAAATGCTCTTAATTGTGGTGACCCCCTTCATCCATTCTGTCAACAGCCAAAGCAGCCCGATCCCAAACCTCACCAGCCCGAGACACGACAGACCAACTCGAACAACGGCATCATCTCGTCAGCGATGATGTCAGCGTAAGTCCTCCAACCGGAAACACGAAAATGACAACATTATGTTAACCCCTTTCATCCATTCTGTCAACAGCCAAGGTAGCCCAATCCCAAACCCCACTAGCTCGAGACATAGTAGACCAACCCAAATAGCGGCGTCATCTCTTCAACAGCGGCGACGGCGTAAGCTCCTCCAACCGGAAACACGAAAATGACAACTTTGTTGCCCTCTGAAACTTGTCCGAAATCAAAACACGAGAAGTTCTTGAAGCTTGGTTCTTTGCTACATATCAACTCCTCCTCTAGATCTCCTACATATCTTCCTCTTTGAGTTCTTGTACAACAAATTTGAGGTTGGTTTTTTTACTATCTATATTTTTTTTATTTTGCCATTGTGATGGTTTATATGTTTGGTTGAAGTTGTTGTTCTTGTTGATATAGCCTTAAATTTGATGATTTGGGGTGTTGTTTATTTCCAAATATGTGTAGAAAAGGAAGATGAGTTGGGGTTTTGTTGAGTTAGGAAAGTTAGTGTTGATGCATAGAAAGTGTTTGTGAATATGTTTGTGAGAATTATATTGACTCTTTTTTTGTGTTTTGATGAAGCCAAGAGGAATGTTTGAATATCTTCTTCTTTTAATTATGGAAAAACAATTTTGAGATTGGTTATTTGCTATCTCTATCTTAATTTGAATATATCTTCATAGTTTGCGATTGATTTTTTCCTATCTATATTTTTTTCATTTTGCCATTGTGATGGTTTGTGTGTTTGGTTGAAGTTATTGTTAAGTTGGTGTTCTTGTTGATGTGGCCTTCAATTTGATGATTTGGGCTGTTGTTTATTTCAAAAGATGTATAGAAAAGGAAGATGAGTTGGGGTTTTGTTGAGTTAGGAAAACTAGTGTTGATGTATAGAAAGTGTTTGTGAATATGTTTGTGAGAATTATGTTGACTCTTTTTTATGTTTTGATGAAGCCAAGAGAAGTGTTTGAAGATGAGTTGGGGTTTTGTTTGAGTTAGGAAAACTAGTGTTGATAATTGTGAAGATGAACTTGATCTATGTTTGAAATATACTTTAGGATGACATGTGTAGTGGATCTTTATTTGTTTGTACTTATGTTGAAGGATAAGAACAGCAATTAAAATCAATTCATAGATTGTGAAAATATACACAAAACAATGTATAGAAAAGTATAGGTTTATCGACTGCTGACTTTATTAATTTGCACTTAAAGACCTAAACAGAAAGGTTTCATTAAATTTTACATGTTAGTTGAATCAAGACAAAGTGTCTATGAATGTCTCTTTGCATTTAATCGTTCAACTTTGCGAAAGTATCGTAGGAAGATATTGTTCATCCATCCATAGGAAGAGATTGTTCATCCTAAAAAATTTGAAGTCAAACAGAAACAGCTCTTAATTTGATGAAATTTGATGCCTTTGATTATAGTGCACTTGCATTGTGATTACTCTAAAAGCAAAAGGAAAAAGATTAACACATCCCTTAATTTGATGAAATGCTACTCAAAAGAGGAACACTTTATGTTAACAAAGATATGAATATGATTATAATTTCAGTCCAAGTTTGGGGCTGGAAAATGAAACTTGATATAGCAAAAAAGGGGGTACATTAACTTTTTGAAAATAAAAAAGGGTAAAAAAAAAGAATTAGAAGAAAAGAAATCATAAATAATTAGAAAAAATATAAATGAGTAAAGAAAGTTGAAGGTAGAGAACACAATTAGTTGTTTTGGGCTGTGAAGAAATAAATAGAGATAAGAGTGAATGAGTAAAGTTGGAAATTCATTCTATTAGATGACTCTTGCATGCTTTCGTATAAAATGCATTGTACTCGTATTTTTGGTGTACAAACATCAATATAATATGCATTTTTCATTAAGAACTATAAAGATGCAGTGGGGAAAATGCTTGTCGCAAAAGAAACAAACAAAAAAAAAAAGAAGAGACACAACCAACATTTTATTGGCTAAACTATAACCAGATGAGTATTTTTTAAGTGTGATTAGCATCAGCACTATCGCTTCATGTCTTTGTTTTTTTCTTTTTTCGTTTTTTATATAATAATTAACAGAGCATGTGAAAAGCATCCCACTGTTCTTTTCTTTCTTTCAATATCTATGAACTTAGTTAAATAATTTAACCTGTATAGTATTACTCGAGTTGCCGTATTTATCCTGTTCATTAGTAGGGTGATGAAATTCGAACTCCATTATCAATATCAAAGGAGCAGACAACCATTTAATCAAGAGTTGATAAATTTTAATTCTCTCTTAGCATTTTAAATTTTGAATGACTTTTGTATAAGCACTTGGGATATAAAGAATGACCAAGAAAAGTGGTGTTTATGTTTGGAAGGGTGTTTGTCAAGTGAGCATCCTTCCATTGTCTTAAAAATTAGCGTTGTTTAAAGCAAAAAACTTGGTTATGAAATTGTTTTAATCAAACTGTACTGCCGTTAATGTAACAAGAAGATGTTCACTTGATAAATAAATGCAAAAGCATATTAAGTGATGTTTTATAATAACAAATTTTTTCACCTATCGCTTGACTTGAAAGATCTCCCTTTAAGAATCTTAAGTGATGTTTTAATTTCTCTAACCATCATGTATTTTTACATTTTTTTTTTCTATGGTAGATGTAAATGGCTGAAACAAAGTTTGATAAATTACTAAAAATAAAGAAAACAGCTCAAGAATCAAGACGAGTTAGCGGCTACAGTAATTAGGAAAACATACAATTGATAAATCTTCTCTTACTACTGATCAACTCAAACTTTTTAAAAGTACTTGTTTTGTTCATTTTCTTGATGTTAACGAAATGGTGTTTTCTGTGCATTTTTGTCATCATATTCTTTTGAGGGAGTGTCATATCCAACATGAAAACTAGTTAACAGATACTATATGGTTTCATGTTGGAAATGACTTGATAAGGTATAGCCCAGTAGAGTTTTGTTTGGTGATCGGACTTTAGTTTGGAGATGACTGTAAGTTTGAAACAGAAGAATCCCATCTAAATAACCATAGGCTACGAAAGAAGTACTTTGGTATGAATAAAGTATCAATTGTCATGGTGATCGATTAGTTTAAAATGAGACTGTGGGCTAATCAAAATATTAGCGACATGGATATGGTGAAGGTAGCTTTGATGCTTGTTTTGGAAATGACTTTATTTGGAATAGATAAGCATAATGTTATTCAGTATTTGGCTTTACAATTGGTGGATAACTTAGATGCTTTCAATAAGTTTTCTTGGGGGTCATACATACATCATAGGTCGTATAAGTATCTATCTAGTTATTTGAATGATGTGTTTGATTCTTCCATGAAAGGAAAAGGCAAAGGAAGTAAAGTAAATTTATACGGCTTTGTGACAGCTTTTCAGGTTAATATAGTATGTTACAATTTTTTAAGTATACTAAATTCTTAAACCTTATTACTTGTCTTTTGATGATGATGTTTAGGATGAATACATAAATGATTACGACATGTGTGTTGGTAATAATGATGATGATGTCAAGAGAGATAATGTCTATAGAGATGATGATACTCGTTTTGAGGGGGGTTATGAGATACCAAACGAAGGTTGTTCTTGTATGAAGACAAAAAAAGAATACAGACAAGAGAACCAAAAGTATTCAAGTCAAAGGTTTGATAATTTTGAAGCTTAACTAAAACCTCTTAGTGCACAACAAAATGAACATTTCAAGAAAATAGAGGATAATCTTGAAGTTCAACTTAAAGCTCTCAGTGCACGACAAGATGAACATTTTAATTAAGTAGAGGATGAAATACGTAAGGGGTTTAAACAACTAACGGAGTCTATTTGCAAGTCTATGGTTTATGATATTTCCAATATTCCTGATAAGGTCAAATATATACTAGTTTATACTTTAGTTAATTTTAATATTTATTATTTTACACGTGCATATATTAACTACTTTTATTTGAATACAGACATGTGATCAAACTCCCTTACATACAAATGATAAATCTGATAGTGTGACTACTGATGATGTGATGGTATTAAATTCGAGTGACAACAACATCCATGATTTGGTTACATCAATAGTACATGATGTATCATCTCCCTTTATGCCCGTTGGTTCACCAGATGTTGTCCAACTATTAAGACCACCCAAGCTTACCATCAAGTTGAATCAAGACCACAAACGGTTGTCATTGGTGATGAGCCTATATGTTGATCCCACAATAAAAAACCCGAAAAAACCCAAAATACCAAAATTTGGACTTCAAAGCCAAGTAGATCAATATTCTTTATGTTTACTTAACGAATGAATATCTGACACTCGTAACAAGAGGTATGAATATGCATACTCACTTTACTTGTCATCAACAGTATTCGTATATATATAATGTTGTTTAAATTTATGTTAATACAGTTTGGGCACGGGATTACTTACGACTGATGTTGCATGGTTTAAGAAAATATTGTCCCCAACTAAGTGGTTGGAGGGTGATGTAAGTGATTAAATATACTTGTTTACAACTTATACTTCTCATTTGAAAACTGATGTATTGCATATTGTACACAACATGCAGCATATGGAGACATATTGTCGTCTCATGCATCGTCGTGCATTTCATTACCCTAACAAATATAGTCGTAATAAAGTTTTATTGGACTATAGTTTCATGGTAATAACTATTATTAATCATGAGCCAATTTGTTTCGTTAATTTATTATGTGATCAATATAGTTGACAATTATATGTATGATTGGGATGGTGATATGTTAGATTATCTACATAGAAAGACTTCGACTCATGCGTGGCAAGGTTGGAGTAAAGTCAACAGTGTGAGCAACTAATTCAAAGTTTCATGTTTGATTACATTTTTTATGTTGCTTTTTGCATGTTTTGTTAACAAGTTGTATTCATGTTGGTTTCCAGCTACCGTTTCCTGCAAATATTAACAATGTACATTGGATTGTCATTGAAGTTGACTTAGCGAAGCGCGTAATTAACATATACGATTCAAAACCGAATGTCATGGTCGTCAACCATCTGGTTACTTGGGGAACATGTCTTCGAAAGATGTTGTCATCATTGTTGGTTCGAACATTACCAAACACTTACTCTGATACTACTCCATTTCAAATACAACAATTGGAGGGAAATGTTTCAGAACAAGATGGAAGATATAAATAAATCTATTTCTCAACTTTTTTACAATAACAACTATCAATGACTTAATAAATATCAATTGTGACATTTTATTTTTATCATGTGTCATTATATAGGTCTGATTGTGGGATTTTCACACTAAAATACTTGGAATGTCTATAGGTTGGACAACTATTTGAATTTGAAGCAAAAGACAGCTCACGGCTTAGAGAACAAATCGCCACGGAAATTTTTCAAAATTGTAAATTTGTACCTATAAAATCTGCATGTAAAAAAGATACTATTGATGTTGATAAACAAAAAAATAATGATGTATCAAACATAGTGTAAACTGATGACGACATGTGTTGTATGGTTACAATACCAATATGGTGCAATTGTGCTTGGTTGATAAACTTTATTTTGATATATAAAAAAGTGATTATTTAGAATGTTTTAAGCAGGTGTGCTGTGTTAATTGAAAATGTTGTACATATAAGTAAAATTATGTCAATTTTTTTTTAAGTTCGTAGGTCAAAGTGCTTGAAATGTAATAATGTATTGTGTGGAATGTTTACAAGCTGCAGATTCCTAGGCAAAAACATTTAATATTACAAAAGGTAATGTAGGTCTTCCTCATTCAAATGCATGTCAACATTTAACTACAGTTAGACAGAAATACAAAAATCGCTTACAAATATACAAACAACATCAGTTGACATAAAACAATCCAAGCTGAATCATTCTGCAATATTGTGATGGCCACTTGACTGTTCAATACTCTCGATATAGCTTGATAGGTGCAAGTGTGATTATTATGATCTTGACATTTGCAATTAGTGCAACTCCTTCTATGAACTTCTTCCCCAACTGATAGAATGCGATTCTTCTTTGGTCTTCCTAGACGATGTCAACCAACTAGAAGGAGAACAACTTTAGTCGTAACCTCTTCTAGAACCAACCAATCGGATGGTTGTCCGGGTGGGTTTATTTCCCCACTATATGCTGCAACAAGAGACCTAGAAGAGTAGTAAGATGAACAGTAATATGAATATGAAAATCCTCTAAGCCTAATGTAAGCTAAAGCATGCGCACATGGACATTAAAGTTGATTGAATTTTTGACAACCGCAAATCTTTGTTGTTAAATCAACATATCCATTCAAATCTCCATCTCTAACCAAAAATGTGTAAAAATTAATTGGTTGAACTGTGTAAGTTCGAGCTAATTCATCAGTGAGAGCAATTGCTACATCTGTCGCAGTTGTTAGCTGAGTTGTCACTTTAAGTGCTTCCACACGACGATCATGAAACCAACGCTGGAGAACCCCTCTAATGTATTCAACAACTCCAGTGATTGGTAACTCTTGACAATCACTTATTACATTATTCATCGACTTTGCAATATTTGTTGATATTATCTTATACCTTTTTCTTGAACAATAAGCATGTGACCAACAATCAATACCTACAGCAATAATGAATATAGTGGCTTTAAGATTCAAGTTTGCTAATTATTCCATCGCACGAGTAAATTGATTGACTCGATACACCTTAGCTGCCTTCCAATAAACATCTTTTAATGTCTTACTTTTTTCACATTTTACAACTATATTCCGTTGTAAATGCACTGCACAGGCTGCATGGAAGGAATTTGGGAACACTTTTTCCACACCATTGTTGATGCTAGATTTTCTATCAGAAACCATAACCAAACCTTCAACTTCTCCAATAGCATGGTGTAACCTTGTAAGAAACCACTCCTATGCGTCATTAGTTTCAGAATCACCCACACCAAAGGCTAGAGGGAACATTTAATCATTACCATCCATACACACAGCCACAAATAAAACTTCATTGTGAGGACCTTTTAAAAATATGTCATCAATAACAATGACTGGTTTAATGGAAGACAAAAACTCATCTATGCAAGCTTTCAAGCAAAAGAACATGTACATGAACCTATCATTACAATCAGTCTGAAAGTCAGTAATACTTCCAAAATTGACTTGTTTTAGCATGTATAAGTATGAAGGCAAAATCATGTATGATTCAGTAGGAGTTCCTCGAGCTTCATCAAATGCAATATGTTTGACTCGATATCCTTTATGATAGTTACATGAGATGTCAAACTTATTTTGTATGTCTCTTATAATTTCCTTAGGCCTGTATACACAGTGGCCTTTAAATTTTTCCTTGATGTGTTCCCCTATCACACGAGCACTTGCTTGCCTTTTTTTGTGGAAATCGTTATTCCATGGAGCATGTGTGTTCATTATTAATTCTTCTAATCTGAAAATAATCTGAATTTCCATCTCTAACTGCACGTAAGCGCCAACTGCAATCTGCAACGATGCACCGAACCTGATATCTTGATGTGTCCGATTTCATGACTTTTGTTTGGAACCGGTTTGCCAAGGCATATCTACCTAGCTCTAATTACAATTGTTATTTGTTGTCAAACAATTCACCGACTTGAATATGCATAAGATTGCGTCTAAGAGCAATTTCATTAGAATTAACTTGGTATAATGCACACGGTGGTGGAACAAGCCTTTGAACATACTTAAATTACTAGTCATATTAGTTTGAAACTCTAACTAATGTTGTTTCATGATAATTACTGGAATAGGTATATTGTTCTTGTTTACCATAATCCGATGTATGGTGATCAATTGAAACCTCAGGAACATGCTCCATTCTTAAGCTATCCTCAAATCTATAATGAAGAGGGGAATAAGTATTATCATTGCCACATGACATAAATCCTTCCCTAATATTATCCAAATGGATACCTGAGTTTGGTTGATACATTGGACTAATATTTGATGTTTCAATGTCATTTACATTCATTGTTTCCAAATTGGGATCAAAGTTAAATTCAAATGTATGGTTTGGTTTACAAGAAGTTTCTGGTTGACAAGTATTCTTCACATCTGTTGAATCTCGCTCAACATTCTCATGGCCAAGCAATAATTCAACATCATCATCATCAATGATCTCAATAAGCATGCTTGCACAAATGGTTTGAGCAACAGTAGTTAATATAACTCAGTAATGGTTTTTATCAATACCTGTGACACGGTATACTTTATCCAATAATTGCTCAAAAGTTGCATTCCATGGAAATTTAAAAGCCTTTGCTCTTTGACCTTCATACTAGTAAACCCCACAATCGCTTTTCCATTGACTGTCCCAATTAAAAACCAATTGCATAGTAGACATTTTCAATCCTGAAAATTTAATTATACAGAATCGTTAGTATTTACACTTAAATCATAATTTGATAGCAATCCTAAAAAAAGAAAAAAAAAAAATTAAGAGTACTATTTGAGTCAAAAGGCAACCTGAAATCGGGTCGCCTTCTGACCCGATTGTGTCAATCTAACCCAAAAGTCATATTGATATCTTCGGGTCAAAAGGCGACCCAATTTCAGGTTGACTCACCATCAAGTCGCCTTTTGACCTGATTATGTCAATTTGACCCCATTAGGTTAGAGAGCGATCTGAAATCGGGTCACCCTTTAACCTGAAGAGATCATTCTGACCTTCGAGTAAGAATTATCTATTCGGGTCAGCGAGGGGTTACCCACTTACCCGAACAATATTTTTTTTTCCTTTTTTTTTTCTTATAAACATTATCAAATATAAATAAAATAATTACATATAAGTACTAACCTTTATCTTCTTCAACTTTTATTCCCATTATCTTCCACTCAAATCCAATGTTAAAAAAAAAAGGTGATTGTTGATGGAGAGAAATTGTGATGGAGGATGAATTAATGAGTTAATGGTATTTATTTGATTGTGTATTTTATTTATTTTATTGTAGTTTAATTAGGTAGGTAAAGAATTAATGTTTTGTATTAATGACTTGGTTTTAATTATTAGGGGCATTTTGGGTAGTTTAGGATAATTTTATGATCTTTTTAATTAGGATAATGAAAAAAGGTATTTTAGTAAATTAGGGGTAATTTTGTAATTTTATTACTTTAAAGGGTAATTACGTAATATTGGTGTGTTTTTAGGACATTTTTGCTAAATTCCCAAATAATAACTAGTATATAACGAGGTTCTATAAGAAAATAGTAATGAATAACACTTTGAAATAAACTATAATAACAATACTAATAAAAGAAGATGTTAGTGTGTAACAAAAATATAATGAACTGGGGTTAACTGGAGTTAGATAGGATCAACAGTGTTTGACCCAAACCTGACCCAATTATAAAATTTGATCTAAAAATTTGACATGACTCCAATAAGAAATCTGATTTCCATGCCCAAAATCTACTCCAAACGGATTGAGATCCCATCATTTTGCAGATTAAGGATTTTTCTCGTCCCAACATCGATTGGTTTGATAATATATAAATCAAAAATTAAAAAAAAAAAACCAACAAAAATAGGTGTGGTTTGCTTAAATTGACTGTCTAAGACTGAACTTAAAATTGTATAATTTTAATCTATTTTTTCATTTACTTTGAAAACTTATAATATGTGTTCAACTTTGTTTCGATTTAAATGGTTTCATTGCTAATTCTTTTTAGTGGTTAAACTTAGTACATTAAGATTTCATCATTTATTTTTATTTAAACAAATATTATAACATCTATGTCAGTTGCTAAGCATTACCATTTAATAAACAATAATATCAAATTCAATGCAAAGTTGAACACATAAAAATTATAAAATAAAATTGATTTATTAAAGTTTTTATAGTGGTAAAAAATGACAGCCCAAGACAGTTAGGCCCAATCTGCAGATCTGCTTACAACAGTTAGTCATGAGGTCAATCTTCTGCCGTCCAAACAATGACAGAGCCTAAAACAATTTGGCCCAATCTGCTAATCTGCTTGCGACAAAATGCAAGCCGAAACGGACATTGGCAAAAATGACGGCCTAAAACAGCTGAGCCTAATTTGTGGATCTGCTTGCAACAGAGCCCAAGCCCAGAGGGACATTGGCCCTGGATGATTTTTTTTCTACACCCACGACTAAAATAGCGTTTTTGTAAATCTCTTTATTTTTCATTCGATGTATTGTTCTTTTCTTTTTCCAGTTTAGCTAATTATGCATTGGGATCAACAATAACATATGATCAGCTCATAGCACTCTACATACCACGCACGACATCATCATTCACATTTGAACTTATATTTGATAGTTGAACGACTACCAAGGAAGTATTTTTCTTTGTCTATTTGATTTTTCATCCACATACTTATTTATTTATTTAACTTGAGTGTTGAAGTGTCTTCGACAGGTACTATCTTAGTGTCAAGCACACAACCTCTTTTCCTTGGCGCCTTTTTTTTTTTTTTTTAAGGTTGCTAATGGCCCAAAAAAGATGTTGTAGACCTTATCGTTCTACTTCGGCAATTGTAGAATCTAGCCTCTACAACCTTCAATTTAGACAAAAAATTAAGAAGAGAGAGGTTGGAACTTGGAAAGCGGCAACATTGTGTAACGGAATATAATTTTAAATTATGTTAAATTTGGTTTTAGTTTTTCTTTACTGTTTGAGATTAAGTAGCAATAATTAAATATGTAATGGTATGGGTTAAGCTATTTGATTTGATATAACATAGCACACAATTCATTCCAAATTATTAGGTTATATTAAGCAACCTTGATGAGTTTATTTTATTTATAAAACTAAACCAACCCGATTAATTTGGATGGATTAATTAGTTAACAAATTTTCATGTTCACCCCAATTGCATGAGCCATTTAGATATTTACTCAATGAATAGGTGATACAAATTTCACACATTTGTTGTCAATTTATATGCTTCGATGTGCAAAGGTTTATTTTTAACTATGTCCATAAATTTGGGATTTGGGAAAGGGGTGATAACTCAAACTCGCAACATTTAACGCCACCCTAATTATATTTCATTTAAACTCTTAAAATTCATCTATCCCTCCAAAAATAAATACTATATATATATATATATATATATAAATTCTATCGGGAATAATCTCTTGGAGCCACCAAATAGAATTACATATAAGAATTAAAACAAGGGTAGTACAAACCTATGCCCTAGGGCACAGGTTAGTAGCAAGAAATAATCCATGAATGCATGGAAAGAAAAGAAAATGAAAAAGACGACAATAATAATAATAATAATAATAAAGAACTCATGTTAAAAATTAAGTTTAGGAAGTGAGAGTTTCAGTCTTTTAGATATTTTAGAATTCAGAATTAGTAGAACCAATTCTCCAATAAGAACTCAAAAGAAGTTTAGAAGCATAACAACACTTTGTCTTCTTTAATTATTCTCCTAATTAAAAACATTACAATTATTAGTTATCACAATAATTGAATATAGAAATTATCATATAATTGTCCGAAACTAACTCAAATAAACAATATAAACACAAATAACTAGTACATGTGGATACTTTTTGCAAGTTAATAGACAATTCTAGAACTGAACAATGACACATTTGATATTCATTGTTGCTTGAAAGTTTTGTCAGATCAATTTGGATAACTTTTAGTTTGATAAATTGCATGTTGTGCTGATCTTCGATATCAAAATTAATATATATAATTGTGTATATATATGTATATATATGTATGTATCTTTGACATGGGTTGCTTCTCGCACTGATGATCTTCCGTCATAGGTAAACATGGTTATCATGGTTAGGGTGGTCTAGAAGCAAATTTATCATCACAATGGTAACATAATCCACGATCCCTCATATCTTTGGTTTCTTTTGGTGTCAAACATTTAAAATTGGAAATTGTCGTATTGGCTAGTGGGGGTATTAACAAGTAGATGCTGAATCTCTAAAAAATAACTTTTTCTTTTGAAAATTGAACTTCACTTTCACCAGTCTAGCAAGTCCAATCGTAGTAACCAAGGAATTTTGAAGTTTAAAATCTAACACCATGTTATCTATAAAACCTCCAACAAAACAACGCAAGAAAAATTTTGTTGGCAATCCTAGGATAGCCTTTTGAACTCTTTTTAATAAGCACGAACTATTGTATTATGCCTTAATTAAGAAGTGCCTTAGAAAACTCAAGCCATGAAACCGGTCCCTTATTTATAGTTAACCAAAGATACCGTTAAAGAGTGTTTCCTTCAAGATGGAAAGAAGCTAATTGAACTTCTTGTTTTGTTGAGATATTCTGGTACTCAAACGCTTGCTTTGCTCGATAAATTTATCTATCTAAATCATTATCATCAAGCTTCAGAATATTCAATTTCAAGAAGTGGTTCGGTAAAGGATACTAAATCTTTTTAGATCACTTTGATGGTACAGAATGTGAATTATCATTATGGATAAGATTCCTATTAAGGCTTGTCATTACATAAGCATATTGAACACTCAAATGGTCACACTTGGCATCCAAATTTTATATTTTGTTAAGAATTTGTTAAATGAATGCATCATGCCTCTCAAATTGTTTAGTAACAAATGTTTTGAAATTATTATTAGGGGAATTTATAGTTTTTACCTAAATAAAAATGAAATTTTTGTTTTTATCCAGATTTTTTAAAAAAATTTGTTTTTGATCTCTCAAACAAATTATTTCCATTGTATACCCAAGATTACTAAAATACCCTTAAATTAAAACCACTCAAATGCCCAAATTGAAATTACGAAAATAATCTTCTTCATCCTAACAATATCCTCCCTTTTTCCTCTTCTTCATCAATGATTTTTGAGATTCAATTCATCATTGCAGCTGAGAAACAATCTGGTGAGGGATTATTCATTCGAGCTTCTTCATCCATTGAAATTTTTTATCCATTCAAGTTTCATCCATTGAAGGTTTTTAAGATTCTTCTTCCATTTGAGTTTTAAAGGTAATGAATGTGTTTTTTTTTTTTTTTTTTTTGAGTTGTTTTGTTCATATTGCAAGCTAAAAAACCATAAGAATGATTTGGTTATGAGATATTTGGTATTCTGAAATCTATGACAAAATCTGTAAAATCTGTGATGAAATCGGTTTTTCATGACCAATAATCGATTGAAGAGGTGTACCGATTTTTCATCCACTGAAAAACTGATCTCGGTTTTTCAGTCATTGAAAAACCAATCTCGATTTTTCAGTTACAGAAAAACCGATCTCAGTTTTTACGACTTTTTTCGATTTTTCAGATAATGAAAAACCGATAACTTCACTGAAAAACTGAATTTAGCACATTTTTCATGTTTTTTTTTTATATTTGTGTTACTATGTGTTGAATATGATTCGATATGATTGTATTTTGTAATGTCGCATGATTAAAATGAGATCAATTCATTAATAATATTATTTGATTTTAATGTTATAAAAATGACTCAAGAGATAATTGTAATCAACTTTGACGGAGAGTGAAATTGATGTAATTACGTTGGAGGGGAGTCAATCATGTGTGGGATCCATAAAAATAGTAGTTTTTCATCATTGGTGGATGTTGTGTACAGAGATGCTGGTATTGATAGAAGAATGTAGGATATCCGTATATATTATTTACTACAAAGTACGACAAATAGTCAAATTAAAAAGATACGTATCATGTCAGATCTTGGTGTTGTTGGTTTGATGACGATAAAAAATATTGATGTTAAAGAGATTTATATCAATAAGATTGCAAGAGATTTTGGAGCTGAGGTTAGTAAGTGTATCGTTCATCCATTTGTCACCGATTCAATACCAGACACAAGACATGACGAGGCAAATATGGATAGACCTGTAAATCTATCTATGGTTGAAAGTCATTTTTATCTTAGTTCAGGTATTAAGAGCAATCAGGTTGATACTTTTATCACCTCATTTATATCTATAGAAAGTCTCATTCGTGACGTTAATGATGACTATATGAATTATGGTACTGATGATGAAGATTGGGACATAGATGATAATGGTGATGAGACACGAGATAGTGACGAAGAGTAAACTGGAGATAGTGATGAAGAGGAAACTCGATTTGATAATGTCGCTGAAGAAGAAGAGTTTCCAGAAATAAGATTTTCAAGTTTACAATTTCAGAACAATCCTTCATAACCATACTGGATTATTCTTGGTATAGAATTGGGGGACATTGAGGCTACTTCAAGCGCTACGTCAATCGTCTACCAATGTGGTACGTTGTATAAAGGAACATTCTTTAATAGTAAAAAAGAAATGAGCATAGTTATTGGAGAATATGCTCTAAAAGCTAAGTTTGAATATCGGGTTAGATGTTCGGACACGGAGCGATTTGAAGCTAGTTGTAAAGATAAAACTTGTAGCTTTATAGTTCGTACAAGATGCAGAAAGGGTTGTTCAATGTGATTTGTGTTGAAGTATGTAACGGAACACACGTGTCATCAGACAGTTATGGAATCACATATGAAAAGTGTGAAGGCTATTGTCATCAGAAAATTGTATGCATGAAAGGTGGGAAAAGATATTTATACACCTAATCGTTTGGTTGGAGAAATGCTAGAGCAGTATGGAGTTCAGATCTTATACAGTAAAGCTTGGAAGGCTTTACAATATGTAAAGAAACTAGCATATGGGCAAGCGGATGAATCATATCAACAGCTTCCGTCCTACTTTGAGATGTTAAAACTTTCAAACCCCGGCACAATGACAACAATTAAAAGAGATGAAAACAATTTGGTTCTTATATTCCTTTCGTTGCACTTAGAGCTTTCATTAAGGGTTTTTGATCTTACATGAGATCGGTTGTTGCTATTGATGCCACTCATTTGAAAGGTGAATATAAAGGGGTGATTTTTTTTACTGCATGCAAAGATGGGTCGGAAATGATTTATCTCATCACCTTTGGATTTGTTGATGGAGAGTTGGACTGTCCATGGGCTTGGTTCCTAAAAAAGTTGACAGAGACAATCAAGGTGTCAAATGATTTGCTTATCATATCGAATAATCATAAGAGCATATCGAATGGGATGAAAGCAGTTTTTCCTGAAGTTCCACATGTGTTATATTTTTTCCACTTGTGGCAAAACCTTAAGCAACATTGTAAAAAAACGTTCGGATATGGAAAATGCATTTTACAATGCAGCATATTGTTATGTGCCTGATGAATGCAACAGAATATTGGAAGAAATACATGCGTTACATCCAAGCACACACGCAATTTTGGTTAAGGTTGGAGTGGGTAGGTAGTCACGAGCACATTGTCCAAGAAGAAGATATGAAATGATGACTACGAATATTGCAGAGTCGCTCAACAATTGCATGATGCAAGCACGTCATTTGCCAATAACAATTGGACATAAATATGTAAAAATGTATTACAGAGATGGTTTAATAATAAACGTATTGCCGCTGAGAAGCTCACAACGTATGTTACCATCGTTGCGTATGATCATATCATGTTGGCAAAAGATTTATCAACGGAAGGTAGCGTACATCTCATTACAAAACTGTATCATTACAACGTCATACATCTTAGCAAAGGAGATGTGATGGTTGACATTCAACAGCACACATGTACATATAACCAGTGAAACCTTGATCAGTTGTCATGTGTTCATGCATGTGTTGTGGCCAAGTATGGTAATTATACATTGTTGTTTTCAGTATTTCATGTCATATCGTGACACTTAAATTGTTGATACATATTAGGTTCAAGGGCGTCAGTTGTGATATACTTTGCAGTCAGTACTATAGTTTGGAGTGACTGAAAGCCGTATATGCACATCCGATTAATCTCATCCCTAAATTGGCCAGTTGGAATGTTTCTACGGAAGTTAGAAGCATGGTTATATTACCACCCAAAGATAAAAGACAAGCAAGTAGACCAAAGGAGGTTAGGATTCCTTCAACTGGGGAAGATCGTAGTCCAAAAAAGTATGGAAGATATAGTCAGAGAGGTTACAACCGTCTTTGATGCTCTAACCCCCCAACTTCCATTAGCAAAAAGGACAAGCGCAGATATGGATGCGGATGTTAGAACGAGTACAAATGCTAGTGAAAATGCACTGTACTTCCGAAGATGTCGCTTGTGTCATGAGACTGGACACAACCAACGTCAATGTCCTCAACGATTTCCTACTCCCAATTCAGATGTGGCTACTGACGAAACTGATGATTAGCAGTTGATTGACATTTTGTTCATGCATGTTTCATGTAAAACGTTTTCATGTTAATTACTCAATTATGTACTAATACAACTGTAACAATATAATCGGATCGGTTATTAAATTATTAATCGATTTCTATTGTTTTTGTATCATTTTAGAAGCTCGGAACCATGAAATAAGGTGAAAAACAAAAATCAATTTTTAAGGGTGCCTGAAAATCCGACAACGGTTTTTCAAGTACCCCTAAAAACCGATTCACACTTACCTTTTAGATGGCTTTCTGTGACAAACAAATGAACCCAAAATTGCAAGCTATGATTGGATTTAAAGGTACCTGAAAAATCGATTTTTCAGGCTTGGTGCAAAACCGATCCCACTTGCCTTTGATTTTTGTCTTCCAAAATAACATAATCGGTTTTTAAAGGCGCTTGAAAAATCGATATTGGTTTTCAGGCTTAGCGCAAAACCGATCCCACTTGTCTTTGATTTTTACCTTCCAGAATAACATGAATCGGTTTTTAAGGGCGCCTTGAAAAACCAACATCGGTTTTTCAAGGCGCCCTTAAAAACCGATCCACACTTGGCCTTCGATTTATACCTTCCATATTTCTTTCTATGACCAATAAATGACCCCAAAATTGCTTCAAGTTAACCAATTAATATTAAATTACACAAATAACCAATTTTATGAATCCACATGGTCACATTCAAGTAACATACGATAATATCATGTCAATATTTCACTTAAAACTCTTTCATATTGATCCACTACACTATGATGGTCAATAATGATGATCTTTTATTTGATATAACATCATTTCTATTATTTTTGTATCATTTTAGAAGTTTGAAACCATAAAATAGAGTGGAAAGATGGGTTAAAATGGAAGAAATATATGAATCGGTTTTTAAGGACATTAAAAAAAAAAAAAAAATGAATGCCACTTGCCTTCAATTTTTTCCTTCTCTATGGTTTTCTATGACCAACAAATGACTTCAAAATTGCTTCAAGTTAACCAATTAAAATTAAATTACACAAATAACCAATTTTATGACCTAACATCAATAGATTCAAGTAATAAAGAACAATATCGTGATAATATTTTACTTAAAACCTTTTCATGTTGATCCACTATAATATGATGGTCGATAATGATGATCTTTTAGTAGATATAACATCATTTCTATTATTTTTGTATCATTTTAGAAATTTAGATACATAAAATAGAGTAAAAAGAGGGGGTTAAAATGGAACTTTCACATGCATCGGTTTTTAAGGGCACCTAAAAAATCAATACCCTGAAAAACCGGTCTTCACTTGGCTTCAATATTTCATCATTCTCTGTTTTCTAATGGAATGAAAAACCGAGCTCAATTTTTAAACATTGATGAAAAATCGATTCAATGATTTTGAACCTTATAAAGTGATTAAATTTTAAGAGTTAAAATTAGATACTTAACATTATTTTCAATCTAATTTGAATATGATGTTTAATTTATTTAGATTTATATGTTCATTTTATTTTCCTTAAAAATTTTATTTGGACAAATCGTTATTAACTAGTATTTAAATATGTTATATAGAGTAGGGAGTATATAACCATTACATTATATTATGACATATATACATGTGTTATTATTTATTTTTACAATGACATAGTTTTTTAGTTAAAATACATACGATAATACGTAGAATATCAATTTCATAATTTGTTAGGAGAGGGTTAAAAATCTTAGGTTCACAAATTAACAATATAAAATTAGTTGTAATGTGATTAAAATAAATATATTTTGAATAATAAGTATTCATAATGTGATTAGATTTTAAGAGTTAAAATTGGATAATTCACATTAGTTATATACAATCTTAATTAAAATGTTTAATTTATTATGATTTGTAAAGCAATTAAAAATATAGAATGTAATTAAATTAAATAATTAAATAATTAAAAATAATTAAATTTACTTACATACAATTTTCCTATCAGAGTCTACAAACTATTTCCCAAATTTATTAACTTTATACATTGGCTTCGTAAACATATATATGTCTTTGGCAATCTCTGCCTTCAGTGTAATGGCATCTGCAACGGTATCGGGTTTTCTTGATTTCCATGTACTCTCTTTGGACTACAAAAGGTCGCGTACTTACATGGCTACATATGCTCCGTAACTCGTCCTATATCAGTAATAAATTGATTAAATATCATAACATATAGATTATATATATTAATTCAGTTATAAACTTACTCATCAATCAGGTTGTTGGGGCACAATTGATCTATTAAGATGCTCAACTTTCCACCGCTCATCTACGGGTGGCATATCTATATGGGTCTGCTCATAAAATCCTATGAACCGCAACAAAATAGGTATAAAACATACCAGCAGCTCAAGTGGCTGTAGCTGTTCAGCTATGTCAACATTCGTCAGGGAATCATATATTATTATTTTCTGCTTTCTAAGGCACACCTGACATAAGACTCATTGATTTTAATTCAAGCTACACGTTAGTAACACCTACATTTGAAAAGATCAGTGTTATAGGACTAGTTCGGATGATCAAATAATAAATATTAACCTTCTTACAACACTAACATTTCCGCCACCACGGGAGTGATGCATCAATCTGTCCACGACCGTATACAAGCCACTCTAAGGGTACATCAGCTATAACCAGATCAAATTTTATACCCTTGCTAACGTATTGCTAATTGTAATACATTGTCATAAAAGCTTGCATAATAAAAATTAAACATGTTATTAAAGATCAACGACACATGACATGAAATTGTAAATACATAACTAATTGAAATGTAAATACTTACAAACAAAGAATTGCTATGGACAGCGTATCTATAGTCCTCCACCTCATTCCATCATTTTCTTCGTAGGCATATCAAATAAGAATCGATGTGCTCATTAGTCAACCACATGTTTTCGTTCTCAAGGGTGACCAATGTAGTCGGTATCACACACCACCCACAATAATCAACCGAACGCCTCCAATTCAAAAAAAAAAAAAAATTAAGCATTATTATAAATTTTATTACATTAACAACTACGATGCAAGGATTATTGCACTTTTTTTTCAATACCCGAGATCCAAAGTTGTTGAAGTTTTATATTCATTATAGACAACTTCTACGAGGTCTATAAACTCATCCACCTACTATTGAGCCACTTTCTTTTTCTTTTTCATCGGCCTCAGATCTGTGTATGGCGTTTGTAAAGGTGCTGCTGACTTCGTCTTTCGTTTGCCCCATTCCTGGATGCCCTCATCCTGCAGCTGTAAGTAAATTAAAAACATGAA
This sequence comes from Litchi chinensis, assembly GCA_019925255.1. Taxonomy (NCBI): domain Eukaryota; kingdom Viridiplantae; phylum Streptophyta; class Magnoliopsida; order Sapindales; family Sapindaceae; genus Litchi; species Litchi chinensis. The sequence continues at coordinate 25,073,972 of CM034464.1, forward strand.
TTATATATTTACAATTATATGTCAAAATGCAACACAATAGATATACAATGTCTACCTGGTCATGCTCACGCTCAGCCTTTGCACCTGATACACCTCCTAAGTCCTTTTGGGAGTGGTGGACCTCCTACTCCTCCTACTGATGGGGTGACTGGTGGACACCCCATGATTGAAGGACCTCCTGCTCCTCCTACTGATGAGGTGACTAATGGACACCCTGTACCTGAAGAACCTCCTGCTCCTCCTGCTGATGGGGTGACTAGTGGACACCTTGTGACTGAAGGACCTCCTACTCCTCTTGATGGATGGCTAATTGGCCTACATCGATAGGTGACCCACAAACACCCTCGTCCTGATGTGGTGGTGGTAGTAGTGACAGGTAATAAATATGTTCATCTTGGACAAAGCTCTCACCATCATCATCATCATCATCGTCATTTGGATCATGTCCACCAACCGGAGACTTGGGAATTTTTAAATACTCTTCCACCTGTTTCAACCTTCTATCCATCTCCCTTATAATCTTCAAGGTTGCCTTTTGCTTCCTATCCATCCTACTTACCTTCTTATGGGTTGTCTTATGTAAATCCACAATATACTTAAACAATCGTTTCACCTGTAGAATAGAATTATATATATATATCATTTTACACAGTGCACATAATTTTAAAAAAATTTTGACAAAATCTCCCCTATTTTTTGAGTATCCAGGAAAATAAAATCTGTATATTTAAATAAATTACATTTCGTTTATCATGTTTAGAGACTGTCTTTCTATCACACTTCGCACTATTATGCAATATGTCCACATCTTTTGCATTTACTACAATGGAAATTCATTGAATAATATTATAAATAGAAGATTCGTACCTCATAATCTACGTTTTATACATCATGCACCTTTTTTATCCGAAACTCTGATAAGGTATCATCTGATTTGGATTGTATGCTTCGGACATCTTCATTCGGATCATCGTCACCCTCCACCTCATCATCACCCTTTCCAACCTTTACCTCATAATCATCATCACCCCCTATACCATCATTGAAACCATCGTCATCATCACCCTCACCCCATTTACCGCCACTACCAGCTTTATATACATCTTCATTAACCATATGATTTGAATTAAAAGATTTCCAATAATTCATATTCTTTTCAGCGTTAGTAGGCTCAATGGTCTACATAATGCAAACTATCTGCATTATATAAATATATATAGTTATATTACAATGATATACTTAATCTAAATAATGATAGTTATAACAAACAAATAATTGACACTAATTTAGGTTATGTTCACCACTTACGGGGGGAAATCATCTAGGCTTTTTATTTTTATCGATGTTCTCTTCAGTAACCGTCTCTTACATCTTAGTAGATCATTTTACAAAAATGCGTTATTTTTTTATATTTTCTCTCTTAACACTAGAAATAACTCTAGTAATCACCACTATAATACAAAAATGATTAAACAAAAAAAAATACATATAATTAGTAATTGTCAAATAATATATAATGCAAAATTGATTAAACAAAAAACATACATATAACCTTATATATTAACCATAATAAAAGAAAGTAATAAATATTGAAGATATTAGTTATACCTGAAATGCCAATACATAGTCATAAAAATTAATGGTTTTTAGTGGTTTTCTAATTCGCTCTTCATTAATTGTCAAGCCGAGACAGTGTAATAGGACACTATAGCATAATGTACCCCAAAGGAATGAGTTCCACATCTCTGTATTCTCAATTATGACCCACATAAATATACTAATAGTGACCCTGTCATCTTGCCCTCTGAAGAGATGGAAAGCGATCCCTACATTTGTTAACTTCAAAAGATCTTCATCATTTATTGGATCCTTGCCTACACAGTCTCACTGGCTTATATGACTTCTTGCCTCAAGAAACATGGCTAACTGACTCACCTTCGACAACACTTTATTAAACATTTGTCATAAGAGACTGTTTTGGTCATTTGGCACTGTTGGGAAGATTTTACGGTCGATGCCTCTAAAAGGAAATTCTGTCACCAACAAAAACTCATGTTTTCCAAAGTTATACGTTCTCCCCCCGATTTCAAACCACATCTCATCACAACGTCCACCGGTGACCTCCACCTTTCTAGCAAGAACTCATAATATCACAGAGCAATAGTCGTGTTCTCAGTAATCTTCAAGATATGTCCAAACGGGCATTCTTCCATGAACCGGTCGTATAGATTTCTTCCAGTAAAAACGACAACTATTTTATTAAGCAACCTCTGACCGATATATGTATTCCCACTCGTATACATGTCAATTGTTTGAAAAGTATATTTATAGTTGAAATCCAGTTGTAGGAAAGCAAAACAAAAAAGAAGATTAGTAGGGATATTATAAATCAAATAGGTTTTTTATGGTATCTGAAAAACCGGTAAATGATATAGATCGGTTTTTCCCTTCGGTTTTTCAGATCAATTTTTTATATCAGTTTTTCAGATCGGTTTTTTACTTCAATTTTTCATAATCAATTTTTCATTTCAGTTTTTCACTTCAATTATTCACTTAACAATCATGAAAAACCAAACTTCAAAACCAAATAAAAAACTGATGCTGACGATGCTGCTATCGTCAGAATTAGCTATTTTCAACCCAAATCCTACGAAACACAATCAAATCCAACATATTCTAAACCTAATAATCATAACCTAACATCCATAACACAACAAATTTTTCAAAATCGCAAATGAAAATAAAAAACTACAACCATTCTAATGGAAACCATACCTTCACAAGATGTGCAGGTTTGCCGACGATAGGAGACCCTATGGGAAAGTCGTCGGAAACGTCACGAGAATGGCCAAAAAATAGTCAATTTGCCTCATCAGGTCGCAATCTGGTTCAGGTCTTAGAAAAACCGATCTAATTTCAATTTGGTCGATGATGGAAGCGATTTCCATCGATTTTTGAAGACTATACATATACAGGGGCTTTTCATAATTTCTCGCTTCGATTTTTTGTAAAATTTTAACAGTTGAAGGTTTATGGGTAAAAATGTGCAGGGATATTATGGATAATTTAGGTATATAATGAAATTAATTTGTTTAAGGGGTTAAAAATAATTTTTTTAAATAGTGGGTAAAAACAAAATTGACCCTTTTTAAATGGATATTTTTGACAATTTCCACTTATTATAATAATAATTATTATTATTATTATTATTATTATTATTTCAGCAACAAGATCAAGACACCAAATGCATTGTATTTTTGAAAGCATTATTTTTAAAGCATGTTTTTCATTTTTAAAAATAATTTTCAAAAACACCAATTTATTCTCCTACTTGAATACAAACATTACAAATTATTAGTTATCACAATAACTGAATACAAAAGTTACTAAATAATTGTCTGAAACTGGCTCAAACAAACATTACAAACACAACTAACTAACAAATAAGATTATTCTTTGGAAGTTAAAAGACAATTCTAGAACAAGACTAGGGCTAACATGATAGTTCATTTATTGGTTGCTTGTGGCCCTCTCCAATTTTTTTAGTATAGGTTAAAACTACCCTTAAAACAATTAAAATAACAAAGGCATAACACACAATAAATACCATGATTGTTATGCCTAAACTCAACAATTTTTAATAGTATTGAATGATATATGATCTCCTCAAATTAAGAATGTTTCTCAAAATCAACCATCAAGTAAATATAAATTCCCAAAAAAAGCTAGGGTAATTTATCATATTAAATTAAGAATGCTTACTTTTATTCGCTTTTGTAGTCAATGATAGCGTCACATCCCACATCGCTAATGAGTACGGTTTAAGACTTCTATATAAGTCTCGATCTCTTTTAATGAAATAAAAACATATTGGGTCATATGTTTGCACCAAGCCCTTGACCCAATGCAAATCCGTGAGGGTGAAGGACTATGTGAAGCCAAAAGAGGAAATAGCTACTTGGTTGTCCTAGGTTGTTACTAGATGGTTCCAACCTCAAAGGGGGAGATTGTCACATCTTACCTTGCTAGAGTGCAAGGTTGGTCTCCTTGACTAAGTAGACGCATTTTGGTTCAAGGGTGAATGATTTAAACATGATCAATTTGTAAGAAGAATTTGGATAGGATAAGGAAACAAGGAATGGTAGAATCAGGAATACCACTAATTTAAGAAACATTATTAATATTCCTAAACAAGGAAAGGAAATCTGCTTAGTTTTTCACAATTCATAGTTTTCTTTACTCCTCAAGTAGGTATTAGAGTTTGCATCATGGCTTACCAAAACAAAAACCAACAACTTGAGTCGAGCCAAAATGAAAATCAGACTACTATTTTTGTTCAACATCTTCAATTTAATACTTTATTTGTCAAGTCCTTAAATCATTCCAAAAAAGTCAAGTCAGATAAAGATGACTATTGTCTTTGGAAGTCTCAGATTATAACTGTCATTTGCACATATGATCGATCTTGAAGGATGTATCATTGGAGAAACCAAATGTTTATCCATACTTCTAAAAAGCACATGTGTGCAGCAACATTTAGGCGGAAAAAATTCATGATATCGATAAAGAAAGTTTTTGTTGACAAAGAAAAGAAAGCCATAATTAAGTACATTAGGTAGATAACAAGTAAATTCATTTTCAACTATACATACACAATTTATAAGAACTAAACAATTAAAATAGCCATAGCATAAATGCAAAAGGCAAAATAAGTAGCACATAAGCTCTTAGTACATGTGATTAGGCTCATCTCTCCATTTACTAAGATGTTGGAAGTTCAACCCCTGCCACTTACATTTTAAAAGCTTATCTAGATAGTTTCACCCTTGTAGCAAGCGTAATGGTCTTCCACTATAATTAATTTTACCTTTAATTTTTATTTTATTTTCTTTTATTTTGTTATAATGTGTCCCCCTAAAATAAATATTTGAGTTCGCCACTGATCCGGATCCAATTCAGTTGCCACCACTCGACTCATAGCAAGTGCCAACTTCACAAAAATCAAGGATCACTACAAAAGCTAAAACAACTCATCCTAGAGTAAATGATAGTAGTTAAGTTGAATACTAAAATGTACATATAATTACAAAATAAATTCACTCAATTTCTTTGGATACCCAATAATCTTTCACCATTGAAATCTCACCACATAGTTTCCGAGGCATTTGTTGTAGTTCTTTTCCTTCTTATCATGCTTGCTCGACTAAGACACAAGACCCAAGATGCCGTATATATATGACAAGCCGATTGTTGAATTGGCTCGGTGAGCTTATCAAACCAGTACATATAAGGTGAAGGGTATAAACTGATTAACATTACTCATGGTACAGACTGTTAATAAATTCTGTTTGGTTTTAAATTGCTTAATTTGATTGTTAAGCCAGGAAGTTTGGATGCTTTACACTTCTAGACATTTTAATCTGAAAAATAAATAAATATAGCATGCAAAGTACACATAGCCTAGAGAGTGCTAATCAACATCATTAACAAAGAAGTTATAACTAAATAAAATCTTGAGTTCTAAATTGACTCAGTGTCTTCTTAAAACCTTTTTTATGAACCTTAAAGGTACAAGTTTATCAGGACGGGACCTAATGAATCTTATTCCTTAAGAAATATATTACAATATACAAGATGCAAATAAAATCAGGAAAAAAAATGCATGCGACAAATTGTAATAGAAAAACATAAATAAAAGACAAAGCACAAAAATGTGGAAGAAGACATAAATCAGCTAAATGTAAAATCTAGAGAGAGATGTTTTCAAATCATCAAGACCAAAGAGAACTACTCCACCAAGCCAATTCCAAGCAGTTCACATTAAATGGCCAACAGAACAGGTAGGAAAGCTTCTTCCTACTACCCAGTCTCACTACTTGCGCACACAAATCTACAACATCTGGACATCATCATCAATTAAAAGAGTTAAGGGAACTAATAGTTTTTAGGAAACAAAGATATATCAAGCACAAAGATGACAATATGAAAAAAAAATAGTGTCTAGAAATAGCATAATTTACCATCATATCATCAAAAGAATAAGTTTATTGTATTACTCATTCATTGACAATACTTAAAAGTTTACGAAAAATATCTAGGGATATAAATCTACACACATACACTAAATTATTCAAAGCATACTGGGTCTAAAAATTATTTTTAATATATTTGTCTTTTCTCCAGATTTGTCAGACAATATATGCAACATTGACGTACACTTATTTGAATTATTTTCTTTTTATCTAACATCATAAACCACACAACATTTCGGATGGTAGTTTACGTATCAACAAATATTGTGCCATATTTAAAAACTGTTGGGTATGTTTAAATCATTCGGAAAAAAAAAAAAAAAAAAAAAAAAAAAAAAAAAAAAACGAAAGAGTACATGGACATTATACACGATTACGAAGTTTTATACATCTTCTACTCAAATCCATAATTTTATTATAAATTTTGGATTATATACCCTATAGTGAGACAAGTTTGGTAGCAATAATATCAAAGCACTTTCATGTGTTTTTCGAACATTAAAATTATTACAAATTTCACTTTTTGAACAAGAAAAAAATACATGAAAATACAAATTTGTATATGTATCATGCTGTTAATAGAGAGTGATTTAAGAGGATACTGTGAGAGTGTATTTAGTATTCCTACAAATTAAAAATTGATTTGAGTTCTTCAACATTGAGACTAGACGAAAAGAGTATGTTAGAAGAGATTTAACATTTTTCTTCACAAAATTGGTCAAGCCTCAAACTATCAAATTCAATAATATCATATATTCAAAATCAATCAAGTGAAAATCCTAGAATATAGTATAAAAAAGTGTGAATTGTGAAACTAGTACGAAAAATCTAAACTAGGTTTTTTTAATTTGCACAATTAATTCTTGAACAAACTATTTCTTTGTTCATGAAGTAAATCTTAGTTTATGAACGAACTAATTTTGCTAAAAAGAACACTTACTTTTGTTAGTGCTAGAAAAGAAAAGAAAAAGGCTTACCAAATTACCTAACATAGTACAAAAAACATCCTAATATAATGTTACTGCAAATGTAGAAGTAGGACAAGTGAGAGTAGAACGAAATATCGACTAAAATGAATACATCAATCCAAGGCCTAGACGTTGAAACAAATAAAAATTTAGAAAATAAGTTTTAATGAATATATGTTGGTTCGATTCAATCACATAATGTCAACATAAGATAATAAATTATTCCAATTATAAATGAAAGAAATTAAATACCATCAATGTAGTTATATATTCTGAAAATTGAAATAGTTATGACGAAATAGTCTGAAGATTTGACATCTAAAAATAAATAAATTAAACAAAGCACAACAAGGTCCTGCAAGAGAGATTGGTTGTATTTAAATATAGAAACATTTAGTTTACCTTGTTTAGTAAGGTGTCTTCTTCAATCTTTTGGGGTGTGGTTCATCTACCTCCTCACAGTTATGGTGGACATTTGCCAAAGACAAAATATTTTCATCCTCAACAACTTGAGAACTTCCATCAACTTCTTCAATATATTGGGCATACATCAAATGCACGCCACACTTTTCAATTTTAAAATACTGATGGAATAAATATTTTGCTGTGAACTCGAAAGAGATTTCCTTTGCATCATATAATATATGGGGAGAGAATGGGTGAATAGGATACTTCACAACTAATTGATTTGGGCAGTCTTCAAAAAATCCATCCTCAAAAAATAATTGGTTTGACCTGCCTTTATCAAGTCTATCGTTTAAAAATAGTTGTCCATTCTTTGATTTGACTTTGCAAGTCCACCCTATGTCACCATAACAAATTTTGTGATGATCTTGACATGGTGCCACAACAACACACAAAGCAAAACCTATGAAGCTTTGATTCAACAAATTTGATGATAGCTCCAAGTTTATAAAATGTCCTACACTTCGGAAATTAAACCATTTTGGAACTTCACTACCGGGATAAGATAGTAGAACACATGCCTATACAATTAAAGTAATTAATTTATTTAACATTGTTGATACTAGTATTGAATTCTTTTCAAAGAAAAAAAGAAGAAAATTTTCATTGAAGTGTTTTCAAAGAAAAAAAAAACTAAGAAATTAGATTTATGAAGTCATTACATTTTTTTTCTTTAGTTTTTTTTTTTAAATTATATTTTCAAGTTGTTTGAGCATTTAATAAAACAAACAAAACAACTTAACATATCCAATTTAGATTATTTAAGCCTTAGGTGAAAAAAATAAATAATAGCAGCATATTGAAAAGATGGAAGTAAATAAAACAAACCTTTTTAATTATTTGTAGAGCATGAAGAGCATTCTTCACAACGTCTTCAAAATGAGACAGTGGTGTGCAATCTTGAAAATAGAGAGAGGATAATACTTCTAGTGCTGTGCGATTGTCTGCACGTTTGCCTCCCAACTGTAGCTTTGGTAAACATTTAACCATCAAGTAATTACGCAAATCGAAGCGTAAATTTGTTATTGTGGAAAAGCAATCATCAGCTAACCACTCGCTATCGCCACTCTGTAGTCCGTCCTGAACCTCTAATCCACTAAAACTCAACTGCTTACACTTCTTCAAATCTATTATAGATGATGGTAATTCCCTTATAGGAGTTCGCTCAGCAGCGAGGATCTTTAAAGAACTTAAACATCCAATATCTTTAGGCAACTGATCAAGTTCTGAACAACCATCAAGATTTAGAGTTTGAAGAGATTTTAAATTACAAATTGTGCTTGGAAGTCTCTTAAGCTTTTTACAAGGATCAACTCTCAAACTCTGTAGTCTGCTTAAATATCCAAAGGATAAGGGAAGCTCTTCTATAACGCTGGAACTTAACGAAAACGTTTCTAGATTACATGGCATCTCATGCAACGTCTCGAGATTCAAGCAGCCAAAGAGATCAAGATCTCTGAGAGATATCAAACCCTTGAAATCCGGAATAGTCTTGAGGCCAGAGCAGAATCTTAGATCTAGGAAGTCAAGCTTCTTGAGACATCCAACAGAAGGTGAAATTTCACATAAATATTTACAGCAAAACAGATTTAATTTCTTAAGGTTTGGGGAACCTGAGAAGTCTGGGCAACTGGTTAGGTAGGAGCCACTGAGGTCAACTTCTTTCAACTTAGCAAGAGGCTGTAATTAAGTACCAAATATACAGAAAACAACATTAACTCATATTGGTACTCAATATAGTATTACAAATTTATAACAACATCAATACTGCAATATAAATATGAATCATACCAGAACACCATTCCATAATTGTTCAACTTTGCTTTGTCTCATGTCAAGTATAATAAGGTTCTCTAGAGAAAAACTTGACAATGGCGATTTTATCGGACATTTATGCCAGCTAAGACACCATAGAGCAACAAAGTTATACTCAAGGCCTTGAGAAACATGCACTCTATTCATCCCTTCATAACTTGAGTTATAAAACTTCAAGATCCTCAATCTATGCATTTTCATGAAATCACATGGATTTAATAGTATATTACCTCTTATTTTTGACATATCCAAAGCAATGCCTTCGATTGTTACAGTACACTAACATATATCACAAGAAATACAAAGTTAGTACCAAATATATAAAGATCTATGAGAGTTTTTTAATTGTCAAAGAAACATTACTGTATGCTTTAAAAGTGAAAATCATTAAAAATGTGTGTAATTAAAAAAAATCAAAATTATTCCAAAAAATTAGTGAAAATTAGTTTTTTGACCAAAAAAAAAAATTGTTTCTTTTGCTCGTTTTCATTATGGGCAATATTTTTACAGACACGAAAGTTTGTGTGAGAACATGTCACATAGGCACAAACAGTTTACATGAAAAGTAGTGCAAAAACATTTCACATAGGCATAAATAGTTTACATGAAGCGTTGTATAAACTGAAATCGGATTAAAACGATTAAGTTTTGTTTGGGACAAAAAATGAATAACTTAGTGTTTTGAGCTAAGGACTAATTTTTCTTTTGTCTATGCTAAAAAATGTATGGCTAAATGTTACCATGTTCTTCGTCAAAATATAGTAGATTTCCTCATGATCCCACAATCGACTACGTTTTCCAGGATCTTCAATAGATTCTTGCCGCACAATTTCCTTAGCCATTACCTCTAGCAAATCATGCATTGTTATTCTGCCATGAGATGTATTTATCAAAGATTTATCACAAAGAACGTCTATTCCAACTTCTGTAGCAAAACCACAAGCTTTTAGGGCTGATTTTACATGTTCAATGCTACTCCACTTAAAAAAACATGCAATATCCAAAAATATCCTTTGTTCTTCATTATCAAGTCCATCATAACTAATTTTCAACACTTTGTAGATATCCATATGCGGTAGTCTTTCCAATTTTCCTATTGCACTTTCCCAAACCTTTACTTTCTTTTCATATAGATGGGACCCCAAAACTTTAAAAGCCAATGGAATGCCTCCAGCATATTTTACCACCCTTTGGGACAACTTCATATAATCTTCAGTGGGATGGTTTCTTCTAAAAGCATACATGCGAAAAAGCTCTAGAGCTTCATGATTAATCAATCCTTGAACTTTATATACTTGCACCTCACAATTTTTAAGCACTTGTTTATCTCTTGTTGCTATAATTATTCGACTTTGAGGACCAAGACAATCAAAACCTCCAATCAAATCTTCTATTTGTCTAAAATCGGATACATCATCAAAAGCAATAAGAAGCTTCTTATGCCCAAACATCTTCTTCATGAAAGTGCGTCCTGTAGCATAAACATTTATATTTGCATGTTTATCTCCCACTAGTGCTAAAAGAAGTTCTCGTTGCAAGCGATTTAACTCATTGCTCTGTTCGCACCGCTCCCTAATATTTTGAGCAAAGTAAGAACAACGTTTAAATTGACGTGAGATTTTGTTGAATACAGCTTCAGCAAGAGTTGTCTTGCCTAGACCACCCATGCCCCATATTCCGACACCGTGGACATCATTTGTCCCCATGCATAACAAAGATTCAATTTTCTTAATTTTTGAATCTATGCCTACAAGGTTGCTAGTATCACTTAAGGGCAAATAATCCAATTTCTGCCAAACATCTTTAACGATAACCTCTATAAGCTCAGCCTCAGACCTAATAGATAAAAAAAACAATTAGCATTAAGCAGTAATAAATATAAAATGATTAAAGAAAACGTCATTTTAATTCAAATTAACAAATTACCTTAGTTTTCTTTTATTTTTAAAAGAAATGGGCAACTTGTGGGGATTAAAATTTCAAAACAGAAGTGCTTGTACTCATGTTTCGAAGGCTTGCTCTCTTCAACATATATGACTATTAATAATAAAAAGGAGCTAAAATCCTGCTCTACTAGTCTTTTTTTCCTTCTATTTCTTTCTCTCTCTCATACCAAACCCCACAGAAATTCAACATAAAATTTAAAAAAAAAAAAAATCAAAAGGAAAAAAAAATGAATCAAACCCATGTGAACTAGAAATTTAAGATGGGAGAATTTTGGAGCTAATGAAGTCATTAAAAATGAGAGAGCAAGAGGTTAGAGTACAAAGATCCCACTCTAATAAAACACAATGAATTTGATCTAAATAATTTCTATAAGAGATAATGATTACTTACTTGTCGCTACTTGAAGGCCATCCAGAAAGATTGGCTGCTTCCTTGAGGGCATCCTTCCATCTATGCACTTGTTCTAGATTTTTCTTAAAACGTTTCTCATGCTTAGCGAATGCATCTGCAAAACTCCCAGTCTGATTCCTTAAATCTGATGGAGTTACCCCATAGAAAACAGGTATCACAATCTGTTTATTCGTTTCCCTGCCCAGACATAATCTTACAGACATATAATTACTAGAAAACTTGAAAAAAAAAAATAATAAAGAGAGACAGATAATACAAGTTTTCATACCTGTTTTTGCATTCTAAAATCTTTGCAAGTTCTTCGAGACACCATTTGGAAGATGCATAGTTTTTGGAGAATATGATAAGGGAGATCCGTGACCCTTCAATTGCTGTGAGAAGAGCTGGGGAGATCTCATCTCCTCTGTTGAGATTGTAGTCAATGAAAGTGTTAATTCCTCTCTCATCCAAAGCTTTGTGAAGATGGCTAGTGAAATTGTAGCGGGTATCTTCACCTCTGAAACTGAGGAAAACGTCATAAATTTGTGGAGGAGGGGTAGGAGGAGCAGAAGAGAAAGAAAAATGAGAAGAACAACTCGAATCCATTGATGATCAGTGTGACTGCTGAGATGTGGAGATATCAACGATGTTGAGAGATATGTACTTATCAATTTTTAGCTGGTAAATTCATGACCTTGGCCCACAAAATAAGAGAAATATTCTGCAATGTCAGCTTTTTTGTTGACTCTTAACTAAGTGGAAGACGACAATAGTGAATGGGATAACATTAGAGATTTAAAACGTGAAGAACCTGCCTATTGTCTAACTTTTAAAATAAAGGAAAAAATCTAAAAATCCCTAAAATGAAAAATATTGTCAGTTTAACCAAGCTTTTAAAAATATCAACCAAAAAACCCGTGCTGTCAACCAAAAATGATTTTCATTCAAATTTTAGTGATTTTATGATAAATACATTAAAAGATCAAAATGCCCTTCTGACTTCGTTTGATACAGCTTCTTCAAATAGATCTTTTAAAAATAGATCTTTTGAAAGTAAACATTTTGAAAATAGATATTTTGAAAGAAAATTATTGATTGTTTGATTGTCAATTAAAAACGTTCTTTTAAATTATCTATTGTTTAGTTAAATTATTTTTAAAACATTTTTATATTATTTGGTTAAATTATTTTTAAAACATTTTTAGATTATTAATTTACCAAAAAATGTATGAAAGAAAATAGTACTATATCCATTCTAGGAATATAATGGTTTCATCCTCAACCATAAAAAATTAATCAATCAAACAACTAATGATTACTTGATGTAAGTATATTTTCAAAACGCATATTTTCAATAAAATAGATGTAAAATTATTTTGTTTCTCTATTATTTATTTTCAAAAGAAAATTATTTATTTAGATTTGTTAATAAGGTTTTACATCTTCAATTTTATTTGATCTTAGTAGATTTTCAATAATATTTCGTCAATGGAATATCATGTGATTTTTCAAATCATTCTCTTTAAGATAACTCAATAAAAAGGAAATATTGTCTTTGAAATTAAATATAAAAACTTGAAAATCTAACAATAATAATGATAGAAAATCAGTACAAATAACAAAAAATAATTAATTTCAATGCATGAGAAGAATTGTGATTCGATTGCATTCCTCATCCAATTGCATTATATGTATAACTAATATATATATATATATATATCAATGAATTAATAACAAATCAATTGCATTATATATATAAATATAATAAATATGATATATAATATTCATGACAATAAAGATTAAAAAAAATGAAATAAAAAAAAAACACAAAATATAGAAAACTTATTGGTTGAAGAGGAGTTTTAAAAGTTTTTATAAAATAAAAAATGAATAAAAGTGGAGCTTATATTTATAAATAAAGTGTAATAGACTTATAATGGTATAAAGATATTAACAAAATAAAATAAGGGTATAGTATACATTTTAATCTTTTAAAAAAGCTCAAAAAGGTTTACTTGGAGAATTTTGAGCTTCTCCAAGTAGATTTTTTTCAACTTTTTTAATTCTTCAAAAACTCTGTTGAGATGTCAATTAAACAACACAAAAATAACCAAGTAAAGTTTTTGACATTAAAAAAATACTTTTGATTAGTAAATAAGCTATACTAAATGTATTTGGTACAGCTCATCTACTAGCCAAAAGTATTTTTTTAATGCTAAAAGTTTTATTTGATTTTTTTTTATGTTGTTTGGTTAATATTATAGTAGAGTTTTTAGAGAATTAAAAAAATTGAAAAAAGTCTACTTTAAGAAACTCAAACCAAGTAGATCTTTTTGAGCTTTTTTTAAAAGATTTAAATGTCTAATATACCCTTATTTTATTTTTTTAATTTCTTTATACTCTTATAACCCTATTACATTTTCTTTATAAATATAAACATATAGCCCCCACTTTCATTCATTTTTTATTTTATAAAAACTTTTTAGAACTCTTCTCTAACCAATAAGTTTTCTATATTTTGTGTTTTTTTTTTTCAATTGGTTTTAGCTTATATTGAATTTTTTTTTATCTTATTGTTATGAATATTATATGTCATATTTGTAATGTATATATACACTGCAATTGATTTTATTATTGGTTTATTGAATATATATATACACTGCAATTTGTAATTGGTTTTGTTATTGTTATTCATTGATATATATATATATATATATACTGTAGTTGGTTTTAATTGGTTTTGTTATTGTGATTCATTGACATATATATACTGTAGTTGGTTTTAATTGGTTTTGTTATTATAGTTCATTGATATATATATATATACTATAATTAGTTTTAATTGGATTTGTTATTATGATTCATTGATATGTATATACACTGCAATTGTAGTGTGTATATATGTGCATTGCAATTACACACTACAATTGCAGTGTATACATATATATATATATGCACACTGCAAGCGCAGTATGTATATATATATATACACACACTACAGTTGCAGTATATATATACTTCAATTGGTTGTTATTGGTTTTTATATTTCATAAATAGTTTTAGTTTGAAGTGCACTTATTTTAATAATAAATTTCTTAGTTTAGATATGACTTTAATTAAATCAATTTTTGTATTTTATTTGTTTAGAATGGAAACCCCTGTAGAAGAAAATCAAAAAAGAACCAAAGCAGAATGGAATGATTCTACAGTTGAATCTTTCATCGAGATTTGTATTAATGAAACCTTGGCAGACAATCAACCAAATGGTCACTTCAATAGACTTAATTGGAAAAATATTGTGACCAAGTTTAGTGTCATGACTGGTAAAACATATAACTATAAACAATTTAAAAACAAGTGGGACTCACTGAAGAAGGATTGACAAATTTGAAGAAGTTTAATAGAAAAGAAAACTGACTTAGAATGGGATCATGTGAAGCAAACAATTGCAGCCCCTAATGAATGGTGGAATAAAAAGTTGAAGGTGAAATTTGAAACTTATATTTATTATATTCATTACATTTTACCATCTTACTTTTAATATAAGTTTGAATATAGTTTTTTTTTTTCTTTTTTTTCATTGTAGAAGATTCCTGATGCAATAAAATTCTGCTCAAAAGGTTTAAAGAATGTTGCTGAACTAGATATAAAGATGATGAGATCTTGTGGTGCAAGTTTGTTTTTCTTCAACTCATTAAATGAGCTTCGAAGAAGCTTGGTATGGTAGTAATCTTGTTGGGTTTCTTCTAATTTTTATTGCTCGAATTATTGGCATACAGATTTGAGAAGTCTTGTTCAATGTCTGATTTTTTTTTTTGTTTCTTTTTTTAAAATAATGTCAGCTTTTTTGTTGACTCTTAACTAAGTGGAAGACCGACAATAGCGAATGGGACAACATTAGGGATTTAAAAAGTGAAGACCCTCCCTGTTGTCTAACTTTTAAAATAAACCAATTTTTGACAGGCGATAGTGAATGGAAGAGCATTAGGGATTTAAAAAGTGAAGAACCTGCCTGTTGTCTAACTTTTAAAATAAACCAATTTTTAAAAGTTTCGTGCAATCTATATATATATATATATATTAAACCTATTATAAATACCTACAAACTTTAAAAAGTTAAAACAAACCAATCAAATTCATCAATCACATTTGAATTAAATAAGAATGATAATTTATTTTAAAAGATAAAATATAATGGATAAATTTGATTAATCTATCCTAATTTTTCAAAGTTAGGAGGCATTAATAGTAGAATTATTATATATATAAAACTTTTTTTAAATTACTTCATCCAAACTTATTTTTAATATCTTTGGTTATCCATCTATTATTATTATTATTCTGTCCAAACTTCTTTTCAGTATCTTTGAATATCCATTATTACTATTATTATTATTACTATTAGCATTATTATTATTACTACTATTGATATCTTCCAAATTAGAAGATTGTTGGAATATGTTAAAATGGATCATTAATAATATAATATGGAATCGAGAGATAACAACTTTTATAAAAAGAATAATACTTCTCACATGTTATTTTATAATAGAAATATATATATATATATATATATAAATGATTAGAACCTTTAATCTCTTACAATAAAGGGGATATTATTCCACTCTTAACAAGGGTGATATATTATGAATGATTTTTCAAAGTTCTTTGCTCATAACAAGTATAAAAATACCCAAATAACATCAAGTAAATAACCTCTAGGAAACCTTAGTGTAATTTTAAATTCAATACCTTAGCGGTTGTTTAGTATTCAAGATTTTATAGAGAGTCTGTCAACCGATTTTTTTTTTTTTTTTTTTTTTTTTAAGGTTGAATTCAAATTCTATCATTAAACTCTAAATTATATTTCAATTTGAAATACATTTATTTCAAGACACAAGTTAAAGAGTAAAACAATTAATATGAATTTTTATTTAGCATATATGAAACGACTAAAAATATCCATTATTAGTAAAAGAAAAGATATATTTCATGGACAATCACTAGAAATAGAAGGTTTTTTTTTTTTTTTGTAAAATAAGATAAGTATCACACCAATTAAATGTGAGAGACTTAAATAAGTCATTCAACAAACAACCTAAGTATTCTCTTTACGGTGTAGTTTATATTGAACTAGGAAAATATCTTTGACTCCAAAATCTTGAGGGAAAAATATAAATAAGTGTGGACATGAAATCTTTTCAATAAGAGAGTAAATACCAAAAAGAAAATATAACATTGCCTTGACAATTGAAACGAGCCTTCTAGGAAGTTGCTGCAATGCTAATCTTAAATTAACTCCACCTATTAAGTGGACTTTGGTCCTCATCACCTCATTTGGGATTTCAAATTTTAAATCCATCAAATTCTATACTGAGATCAAATTCTACATTGGGGCTTGGAAAGAAGTCAGAAATTTCTTTTCTTATGCCCATGTGAGCCCTATTTTCATTTCTTGGTTGGTAGGAAATGAAAGCCACAAAAGAGGGTGGATTTTCAATTATTACGAATTAGTTTTGTTTTTTTTTTTTAACTGCAACAACTATATTTGAAATAAATTCAAGGGACATCTGGAACCTTTAATCGAGATAGGACATTGGTGACACGGTTGGGGAGACTACTTCCATTGGGAGGGAACCATCTACACGTAGAAAAGGGAGAGATCCACACTGAAATGGGAAAGCAACCCACATAATTGATGGAAAACTAATTAATAATAGTATTATTATTATTATTATTTATATTATATTATTATTATTATATTATATTAATATTATATAATATATACATATTTTGGACCGGTAGGTGCCGAACTCATGACTCTTGCAAAGAAGCATGGATTGATTGCTGGTGCCATCGACTGCGTATTACGAATCAATTTTGTTATATATTTTATTTACTTTTTAGAAAGTATAATCTTTTATCAAAAAATACTGCACCAAAATAAGGTGCAGGGAAAGGAGGAAGAATTAGTTGATTTTTTAAAGAGAAAAGAAAATCCAAGTGTCACAAGATGGTTCATGTAAGCAATAGTAAGTTGGAAAAAGTCAAAACAGAGGTGCGCGCGAAAATGAAAGAGTGAAATGAATGAGTGATGAGGGAGAGGTATAGTACATGAATATTTTAATTAAAAAAAAAAAAAAAAACACTGACATGATATCAATGAAATGAGGAGACCGGTGTGAAATAAAGCGTGACATGAGTGCATAGTTTTCAAGAAAGTGACAAGTGCCCTCGTTTGGCAAAGAAAGCAGAAAGCAGATTAAATAATAGAATATTTTATTTTTTATCGTAATAATACATCCAAGATTTTTTATTTCACAGCAGTTCAAAAAGAAATAATTTTTAAATTTTACAATGCCATACAGCAACATAATTTGCATAAATAGATACCCATATTATGTATGAAGTACTGCAAGCAATGAGAAATTAAGAAATTAAGAATAAATTTCAAATAAAAAAAAAACATGTAATAAACAAATTAGAAAAACGGCTCTTATATTCAAAAAAACTCTCAATAATATCTCACATTGTCATATTACAATAAATATTTATAAAATTAGACTGTTAAATTAAAAAATCAATATAGTTTGTAAATAGAATAAAGAAAGATGAAGGTCACGTTTTGTGCTTAGTGATGGATTTTTCATAGCTCACAAATGAGATTCTCCTAATGTCCAACATATGTGTATAAAAGTTGAAAAAATAGCAAACAAAAATAATCACCTAACAACATCAAAAACTTTACCATATGCAAACTATGAAATAGTTCTTCTTCTTCTTTTTTTTTTTAAGTGCAATAATTGTATCTGAGATAAACTCAGGAGATATTTTGGACCTTTTAACCGAGATATGACACTAGTGGCATGATTCGGAGGACTACTTCCAATTGAAAGGGATCCACCCATATGGAAGTGAGGGAGAGACACACACTAGGGTGGGAGAACAATCCACACAAATGATGAGACTAAGTATCATTAATAGTATTATTATTATTATTATTATTAATTATATATTATTATAATATTATAAATATTACATTATATGTATACAACGGGCGGGTGTCGACCCATGCCCCTTGCAAAGGAGGCATGGGTTGGTTGCTGGCCAACGACGCCAGCAACCAAAAGACTACGAAATAGTTATTCTCACGCTCATAAATTAAACACATTTTATTATTCAAATCCAGAAAAAACAGTTGTAATGTTGTTACGACAATTTTGAAAAAACCGATTAGTCAATGATATAATAAGCAATCTCGAGTCTTCCAATTGACTAAACACAAATTCAAGTTCACTTTGCTAAAAATCTGACGCTGTACATGTGCAAACAAGAAATTAATCGAACATTTGTTTCAAATTCCAACATAAAACAATTACGAAGAGAATAAAAATATTAATTGAACATTCTCTTTTTCTTGATTGCTTAATAATTTCTCTCATTTAGTTAAAGGGCATCCTGACAAGTTAAACTCAAATCTCAACATGTTTTTAAAAGTGCGACCAAAAATTTAAAATGCTCCAACCATGTATAATAACAAGTGTACCTATGAGTATCAAAAGTTGTAATAATTTTTTTTAAGGAAAAAAAAATTTTTATTATTAAATTTGTGTGTTCAATGTATTTTAATACATAGATATAAAAAGTTCATTTTACCCTTACTTGCTCGTTAAGTCTAAATTTACCATTGTGTCCTAATTCATCTACCAATGGGCATCCAACACATGTCGAATAAAATTCAATGTAAAAAAAATTAAAACAATGGTACACCAATGATGAATTGCCACATCATCCGTTTTAAATTAAAATACTTATGTAAATATAACAAAAAACTTTTTTTTTTTTTTGTTACTTTATAAGACAAATTTTGGAAACTAAAAATAGGAAAAAAAAAATGGATTCCTTCTTATGGAGATCCATATTGGATCTCTACATCCAGACTGGATCTCCATTAGATGGAGTTTGAAGCTATGATGAATGAACCAAATCTTCAAAGATCTAGGTTCAAATATTATCAAATCTTGGTTCAATCAAACCTAGATATTGAAGATCTAGGTTCGATTGAACCTATAACATGTCTTAACATGATGACATGTTTAAGGCTTCAAGATTTTATAGAAAGTCTGCCAACCTTTTTTTTTTTTTTTATTTGAGGTCAAATTCAAATTCTATTATTAAACTCTAAATTGTATCTCAATTGAAATATATTTATTTCAAAACACAAGTTAAGAAGTTAAAAATAATAATAATAATACGAAGTTTTATTTGATATGTATGAAACAACTAAAATTTTACATTATTAGTAAAAGAAAAAATATATTTAATGGACAATTACTATAAATAGAAGTTTTTTTTTTTTTTTTCGTAAAATAAGATAAGTATCACACTAATTAAATATTAGAGACTTAAATAAATCAATAAGTAAACAACCTTATTATTCTCTTTGTGATGTAGTTTACATTGAACTAAAAAAGTCTCTTTTACTCCAAAATCTTGAGGAAAAAACATAAATAAGTGTGGACATGAAATCTTCACAATAAGAGATTAAAGACCTAAAAGAAAAGATAGCATTGCCTTTACAATTGAAGCGAACCTTCTAAGAAGCTGCTGCAATGTTAATCTTAAATTAACTCCACCTATTGAGTGGACTTCAATCCTCACCACCCCATTTGGGATTTCAAATTTTAAATCCATCAAATTTTGCATTGGGCCTTGGAAAGGGGAGATATTTATTTTCCTGAGCCCACGTGAGCCCTACTTCCAGTTTGTAGGAAATGGAACCACTAAAGAGGGAATTATTGCCTAGTCAGGAATCAATTTTGTTATATATTTCATTTACTTTTTGGAAAGTATATTCTTTTATTAGAAAATATTCTATTATTTATCATGATAATTACATTCAAATGTTTTGTTTTCACAACAATTCAAAAAGAAGTAATTTTTAAATTTTACAAGTTAGACAACAATATATTTTACACGAATAGATATCCAAATTATATATGAAGTATTGCAAGCAATGAGAAATTAGGGAATTAGGAATAAATTTCAAATCCGACAAAAACCCCGCAAAATAAACAAATTAGAAAAACAGTTCTTATATCTAAATTTATCAGTGTCTCTTAACTTTAAAAAGTTAGGATAAATTAATTAAATTCATCTATTATATTATCTCTCCTAAAATAAATTCTTTATCCTATTTAATTTAAGTACAATGAATGAATTCTATTAATTCGACCTAATTTTTAATATTAGGGGACACTAATGGTATAATTACTATATATGAGTAATTCTACCATCAATATCTTATAATTTTAAAAAGTTAGAACGAACCAATTAAATTCATTTATTGCATTCTTTCTCTTCAAACAATTTTTTTGTCCTATTTAAAAATTATGAGACATTAGAGGTAGAATTACTGTATATATATGTCTATAAAAACCTTTTTTATTATTACTCCATTCAGACTTATTTTTAGCATCTTTGGTTATCCATCTATTATTATTATTATTATTTTGAACCTTTTTTATTTACTCCATCCAAACTTATTTTCAATATCTTTATATATCCATGATCATCATCATTATCATCATTGTTATTGATATCTTCAAAATTAGAAGATTGTTGAAATTTGTTACAATGGATCATTTATAATACAATATGGAATTGAGAGATAACAACTTCTACGAAGAGAATAATACTTCTCACATGTTATTTTATAATAGAAAAAAAAATGTAAAATTAGAAACTTTGATCTCTTAAAATAAAGGGGATATTCATCCACTCTTAACAAGAGTGATATATCTTAACAAGGGTGATATATTATAAATGAATTTTCAAAGTTCTTTGCTCATAACAAGTATAAAAATACCCAAATAACTTCAAGTTAAGAACCTCTAGGAAACCTTAGTGCTAATTTTAAATTCTATACCTTAGCCGTCATTTGGTGTTTAGGATTTTATAGAAAGCCTGTCAGCCTAACTCTTTTTTTTTTTTTTTTAAGTTGAATTCAAATTATATTATTAAATTCTAAATTATATCTCAATTCGAAATATATTTATTTGAAAACACAAGTTAAAGTGTAAAACAATTAATATGAACTTCTATTTAGTATATATGAAACGACTAAAAATATACACTATTAGTAAAAGAAAAAATATATTTCATGAACAATTACTAAAAATAGAAGTTTTTTTTTTATATAAAATAAGATAAGTATCACACCTATTAAATATCTGAGGTTTAAATAAGTCAATCAATAAACAACTTAATTATTTTTTTGTGATGTAGTTTACATTGAAATAAAAAAATACCTTTTGCTCCAAAATCTTGAGTAAAAAACATAAATAAGTGCGGACACGGAATCTTCTCAAGGATAAATTAAAGACCAGAAAAAAAAATATAACATTACCTTGATAATTGAAGCGAACCTTCTAGGAAGCTATTGCAATGCTACTCTTAAATTAACTCCACCTATTGAGTAAACTTCTTCATCGCCTCTTTGGGATTTTAAATTTTAAATCCATCAAATTTTGCATTGGGGCTGGGAAAGAGACGAAAAATTTCTTTTCCCGAGGAGCCCTACTTCCAATTCCTGGTAGGTAGGAATTGAAATCCACTAAAGAGGGTCGGTTTTCAATTATTGATTAATTTGGAATCAATTTTATTATATATTTTATTTACTTTTTGTAAAGTATATGCTTTCATAAAAAATATTGCCGGGAAGGAGAGAGAATTAGTTGATTTTTTTAAGAGAAAAGCAAATCCAAGTGTCACAAGATGGTTCATGTAAGCAATAGCAAGTTGGAAAAAGTCAAAAAAAAGGTGCGCGCGAAAATGAAACAGTGAAATGAAGGAGTGGTGAGGGAGAGACAAGAGGAAGCGGTGAAATGAGAGAGGCCGGTGTGAGACAAACATGAGATGAGTGGCATATTTTTCAAGAAAGTGACAAAAAGAAAGCAGATTAAATAATAGAATATTTTATTATGTATTATAATAAAACATTTAAGTTTTTCTTTTTTTTTTCTTTCACAGCATTTCAAAATAAAGTAATTTTTAAATTTTACAATGTCAGACAACAATACAATTTGCATAAATAGATACCTAAATTATATTTGAAATACTGTAAGCAATGGGAAATCAAGCAACTGATAATAAATTTCAAAGCTGACAGGAAAAACATCACAGAATAAACAAACCATAAAAAAGAATCTCATAAAAAGTAGTTTTTACAAACTTTAAAAAATATCTTAAAAACCCTTTATAACATTTATGAAAATGTCGTAACGAAGGGTGCAGTAAGAGATTGATAATTATTAATTGCATTTCATTAAGGATTCGTTTGAGATAACTTTTACTTTTAACCTTTAATAGTAAAAGAAGAGAAGTAAAATTCTGATCTTTTTGGTTATTGTTTAAATAGTACATTTCAAAAGAGTTTTGAAATCCAAAAAAACTTTTAAGACTGATTGATTCAAATATATCAAAATCCCTATTAATTATGAAAATGACCTTTGTGCTATTTTAAAAGAGCTATTGAATCTGTTGGATTTGAAAACTTTAGAATCTCTTTTAATTATAATATGACTCTTATACTTTCTTTATTTTTAAAAATATGACTTTTATATTTTAGTAAGAGTAAATAATATTTTTTAAGAGTAAATTAATAATACATAAATATAAAATATAAGTCGGTATGGAATAATGTAAGAATTGTTTATTATATTTCTTATAAAAATTAACTAAAATAATTATATTGAAGCAAATTTATTTGTAAGTTCCTACTCATGTTGAAGATTTTCAATAATAATATGTGAATAATGATGAAAGTTAAAATTTATTATTTCATTAAAATTATAATACTATAATTGTGAGTCAGAGATAAAAAGAGAGAAAATGCTTTACTATAATTGTAAATCAGCATAACAGTAATAAAGCTATGTACGGACGCAGACAATAAGATCTAAATAGACAGGGATATGGCCACTCCAACCTAATTCAAATAATGCTCATATAACTTAACTGTAAAATAAGATTTGAACAGTACTTACAACATCCAAGATTTAATTGTAAGATACTTACATTCAATAAATATGTGATGGTATAGTAGCGCTGGCATCACAAGCAAGCACGAGAATATCTAGTTTTCTACATTAATATCGAATAACCTGAATTGAATCTATGAGTCTTTAAATATCTTCATTCACTGTTAAAATTCTTCGCTCATTCATTTGGCAATAGACAATTGATTCCATTTTAGTCGCTTCCATCAAGTTGTATTTCTGCAACCACGAAAATAATGATGAGCAAGTTAGAAAGCATTAGAGCAGTGAAAACCTTTAGGAAGCACAATAGTGGTCGAAGTCTAGCTCTAAGCATATTCAAACTAATCGGAATAGATGTTTCGAAGTGATTGTGTTTACCTGGAGTAATTGAGTTTGGCTAGGGGAGTCATTTTGCTCGGAATAGAAATTTGGTTGTTGAAACATATCAACATTGGGTTATTGATCGATGATTAGGTTGCTGGTACATACACTGAACCACCTGATTAGCTTCAAAACTGTACAAACTCTCACAAAACATGTTTTATGGATTACATAACTTTTGACTTACAAAATATTTGAAACTAAATGAATTGACAATGATTATTATGTGGAATTATTGCAATAAAGTAACCCAAGTATTACCTGCATAACAGGATTTGTTGTTGGAGCTTGAGGTGAGACGTAAGTGGGTGGGGGGGGGGGGGGGGGGTAGGGGGGGTGCGCTTGAATACAGGTGAGTGTATTTGGTGAATGTACTTGTACATTCTGAACTCTTTTTGAATTCGAGACTCTTCCATTGGCACTTTTTAGTTTGTGTCTATCTGGGACAGAACTCCATCTTTCCCTCGTTACCTATGCTCTACTTTCTTCATCCTGATCCTCAATAGCATTTCCAACCTCACTTGCATGCTTTAACAATATCACATTTCCCATTTCATCATTAGCTTTAGCTTCTTTGTGGCGCTGCTCATCAACCACCATCTCAAAATGATTAAAGAAGCGAAGCATTTCCTGTCAAAACTAAGATAAACTTTCAAATTATTTGATAAACTCTCAACAAGATGTAAGCATTTAACGTAAAAAAAATATTAAAAAAAATGGCGTTCCAGCCATAAGCCACTACCCATTTCTCTTTTTCTCTAAACATCTGTCTTAGCCAGTCATTTTACTGAACACCATGATTGTCAAGTAAACTTTCTGGATACAACCTAACCGTGTATCTAACTCCTATTTACCCAATCTTTTCGAACACTAAAACCAAGCAATCTGGCATATCTATTGTAAAACCTATAAGCATGATCATCTGATTCAAACTCTCTACCAATCTTATTAACAAAAGGTCATTAAATTATTTTATCAGTGCTTCAAAATGACTTTGGAAAGCTCACTTCTCACAAAATTGTCCAAACACTTCATGTGCACTTCATGACGATCTAAAAACTTTGAATTGCTACAATGCATGTCAAAGAGCACAATCTGTGTTTAGTCAGCAAGAGATTTATCAATCCTCAACACCAAACTGTTGCCAACATCTCTCGTTTTCTATGCACATCTCCCTATGTTCTGGCCTTAATTCATGCTACCTAGTCTAAAACTTCAATCACTGGATTTCTTTTATTAGGTTAATGCCAGCATCCCCTTGTAGCACTCTTAAACCAAATCCAACTTAGATTTAGCAAGCATCTCCTAAACTTGCCCCGCCTCCCATTAAAAAAAAAATCAATTTACCCTCCCAATCACCATTCCTACAAATAGACCTTTACAATTTTACAATTTTACAACTATCAATATAAAAATTCACCAAAACATTAACATGAAGAGACAGATTACAGCACACAGTTAACAAAAGAGTCACACCACTTGGCTCAAATATTCATATTGCCAGCAAATATCATCAAATAAACAAGGAATGAAAATTAAAAATTAAAAAAAAAGAGATTATTTTATTCATTTTCCAAAACATATTTTCAATAAAGAAAACATTTTATCTTTAAAACTACTATTAACAATACACATAATACTACCATTCAATTCTAAAATGACTTGAGCACAAATAGCTTGACGTTCCTACTTATACATTGCATATATGATTGAATAAACAAGAACCCAAATAGCTATTTGTACACAAAACGTAACCAATTCTACTAAACTAAGATGAAACTGCACAACCTTTCCATTTCTTTTAATATCTGTGAAAAGATTAAGAGAGAAGAAGCTTATGCATATTTCACAACCAACATTGCCCCAAACATCTAAACAACCAGCCTAAACTACAATTCTAAACACCCAAAATTCATATGTCAAGCAAACCCAACAACATCTGATGTAGAGAAAACGATCAAATAAAAAGTCCTAACAAACTGAAACAAAAGAAGACAAAGAGGACAATGAAGAGAAGTTTACTACTTAGGATTTACTGTGTTGAGTGAAGATATAGAGCTAGAAGGAGAATTGATTCAAACGAATCTTGTGATTTCTCTAGCAAATCAAGCAAGAAAAGAGAACAATCACGTCGGGCAAGAAAAGAGAAGAACATGGATGAACAAAACATCAAGGATATGAGTAAAAAATATATTTTGGTATTTATAATTTGAAGGGCAAATTTGGTATTATAAAAAATTCATTAAACAAAATAGCATCGCGTGTTTTGCTTTGGAAGCTCTTTTCACCAAAGCTAGAAATCGTGGCTTCAGCTAGAAGCTCTTCTCAAACACAAAAGCCATTTTTGGGAGAATGCCCAAACACTTCAACTAATGGCTAATGGTTTCAAAAAGCCAAAAAAAAACTCTTCTAACCTCATCCCAAACAGACACTAAATGTCGTAATAGATCATACTTACGAGAGCTAAAAAATGTCGTATGAAATGAGTTTTAAAACCAAACCAATGCTTCAAACGAAACTATTTAATTTGAAAAACTATTTAAATTGAACCAAAACAAAATAAAATTGAATCAAATCAAACATGACATTGCAATGATATCAATTGGAATATCCCAAAACTACATAACATTTAGATATCATTTTATCGTCACTTATCATTTTACATAGACTACTATTACTTAACATATCTAAGTAGTCAATTGCTAAACATTGAATTAATTAACATCAAATAAGTGAGAGAACTTTTAAAAAGTTATGGCCTTTTTTAAACCCCATTCAAGTCTCTTGGTATCTTCCTTGAAATCTGTTCTTTGTCCAGCTGCTCCTGGTTCCAAACCAAAACCCACTCTATAGAAATATTAATAAGATACAAATCAGATACACGGCATAATTTATGAAGAACCCATAATATCAGCTTGTGCTAACTCTCTCAAAACTCAGAAATGGTAAACAATTCTCTGAACGATCTACATACCTTGACATACAAAACAC
This sequence comes from Litchi chinensis, assembly GCA_019925255.1. Taxonomy (NCBI): domain Eukaryota; kingdom Viridiplantae; phylum Streptophyta; class Magnoliopsida; order Sapindales; family Sapindaceae; genus Litchi; species Litchi chinensis. The sequence goes on from CM034464.1 coordinate 25,101,002, forward strand.
AATCCGTTAATTAGACTTATCTGAAAAACGATAAGCAGCATGTCTCAACCTTCAGTCTATTGCCACAAGATTAATATCTAATCATTCTTGTATTGCTTGTTTTTCTATTTCGAAAAGTTTGTCAGACTACTACATCATTTAATATAAACTTTCCTCTACAAAGCATTCTTGCAAACCTAGTTTCTTTCGTTAAATGATGACATTAAAGAGTATCCAACTCTGTAGTCCTTTTAAGATGAGAATTTTGTGATTATTCCTTTTACTATGTCTATAGAGACTTCAAGATTATGATATTTCATAAAATGAACTGCATACTTGTTCTTTTCTTCATACATGCATTAGAATAAAGGATTCGTGAAAATGATCAAATATTCAAATCTGGACAGGCATAAGCTGGCTACACAAAATAATCTATCAAGAATAATGCTTATAAGCTTGCCTAGAATTTATTTATTATTTTTGGCTATGACCTTATACAAGATATTAAAAACTATATAAAGAAATTTGATACTATTACTGAACAAATCAATAATTTGAGACATACAAAACTAATCTTGTCAATTCAACTCATAAAATAAGAAAGAGCATGGTAATACCCGGTAGTATATTTTGGCAATGTCATTTCTGCAACAATTCTGTTTACAGTAATGCTCGAGGAGAACTCAGCACTCACTTTAATTATCACTTCAGCCTATACAACAATGAAGCATACAAAATATTAGTAAGCTTCACAACAGGGACCATCAAACAATTGCATTTTATTATACTGCACCACAGCAGTAGCAATTAAATGGAAGAAGTGAGCACAACAACTAACATACCAAAAAAGCATCGTCCAACAAAACTCAGCAGAAAGAAAAAATGGTCCTTCAAATTTTCCTAGAAGGTAATTATTTTGTAAAACATGTGTGCTCCAAAACAGAACATCGGTAATATACCAAACTTCATTTTGGCAATATCTGGACCATGTAGTGTTATAATTGGCAATGAAAATTATAATTATAAGCATTATTGTTTGAAAATTAATGCAACCACCCATATATCTGACCAACAGAACCAACAAAATGAAGAATCTAGCATCCACTATGGGGAGGCGACACTACAAATAAGAGCATAAGAGAAGGACTATTTAATAACTTACACCCAAGATATTGAAAATAAATTAAAAAATTCATGTCATTTTAAAGTCTTGAATATTTTTCAGCAAAAACTTGGAGGATAAGAAATGCTTAAAGCCTCACTTATTAAAACCAGGGAGTATGAACACAGTGAAACATAATAGAAAGACACACCCAAATCATATGGCCTTATTGTCAGCTAGGTGATTTCTGGCTAGCTTAGGTTCACTGCTAGTTCACCTTTGCCTATGAGATGTCTTATCACACTCTGTTTTGTAGAGGGCTAAATGTATCATCCTTTTTTGCAATAAAATTTTTATATACAGAGTATTATATCAAGAATCTGAACAGATTAGAGAATTTGGAGCATGTCTTCCTAGCTACATATATATTAGCCATTTCAAGCCAAAAAGTTATGAGATAAATTAGTCATTTAACTGTTTCTAAGGCCAGATATCTCATCAAACCATAATCCACCATGTGAAGAAGTTTGACATACTTTCTCCTCGATTCCAAAATGAAAAGAAATAAATACAAATTAATTCCAACAAATCCGAAAAGAGCAAAGAACTGTTAAACCAGAATAAACAAACTCACCAATTAATCTTACGGACATGTGAATCAAACCAACTGAGGCGAATTCAGTTGGCCATATAACTCTGAAATCTGCCATATCGCAGCTCCATAGGTAAACTTATTCATAGATGAGTCATGAGTGGATCAAATAATAAACTAATTTGAAAGAAAAATATATCAAATAGAATAAGATCAGACCTCTGTAAGCTCTTTAGATTTCAAAGTGGCCTCAAGCTTTGCCTTCATCATTTCTTCTTGGAAAAAAGGGGAAAGAGTAAAAAAGATAAGCAAAAACTACATGTGAGAAACAAATTTTCAGAGTCGAGCATAAACTATAAGTTTTAGTAAGTTCCTAAGATACCATAAAGAACTTATAGTACTTGTCCTAGGGAAGAAAAAGGAAAGTAGGACTAATCTACCATAAATACTCAATGAATCTACAGCTAATTGATAGCCTAACTGAATCAAACTGTGACTATAAGACAGCTAGCTTTAAAAATGATTACAACATAAATTTGATAATATAAGCAGCACTGCTATGGTCCTGCCAATCAGAAGACCACCTGCAATAAAAATGAAAATAATATATATTTTGGTGGAAAAGTAAAAGGAGTTGTAGCACAGATCTTACAAGTACATAATGTAAAGTGCACTTAGTTTCCTCTAGTGCCAACTAGCCATCAGCCTTTTCACTTAATCATGTTAATCGCTGGCATGGCCATATTTTCCAAATTAATTCTTCCTCTCCAGAAAATCCTAGCAATGAAAAAGGAAAAAGTAATCAGACATTTTGAATTTCAGTTGGTGAGGAATGTACCAGATTTTAGTTAATGTGCAGTTCTTCTCCCATCAATGTTGGGGGATATCAATACTACCTTGTCACTCAATTTCCACAAAAGGATAAAAGCAATCAAATATCTGATAAAAGTGAATAAAAGGAACTCCATTAAACACAAAAAATCGAACCAATTTCTATCAACGTAGGAACATAACTTTGCAAGTACTCTAACAATGTTAAGTTTACCACATTATTAACATACTCAGAAATCACGGTAGCAACTGCAGCACCACTAATGCCAAGATGAAGAGAAAATATCGAAATCGGATCTAATATTGCATTCAATAAGTTGCCAACCCCTGATAATTAATAGTAGACATTTGTCATATGCATAATTTAAACTATAAAGAAATTAAAATACACATTGATAAACAGATAATGAGGGAGAAAAAGAGAAGAGCTATATTGCAATACTTGCCAACAGCTCATAAAGGTGTCTTCGCATCCATAAATCCATGAAAAGAACCTTGTGCAGCAAGTGCAATCACAATGGGTGGAGTGGAGCACCGAAGGCCCTCCAGTTGAGAAACTTCTCAACTGGTACTCGCATAGGTGAATCCTAAAACATAAAAAATATAAGAGTACCGTTGGATAATAACAAATATAACAAAGACATAATATAATGTGTCATGAGATCATACTTTTTCATGAGATAATAAAACTAAAAGCCACACGAAACCAGAAATGTATAGCTTCCCTTTCCAAAATTTACTGTGCTAGCTGTAATTATATCAGCTGGTTTTTCTAATCAACAACACAAAAAACTTTCAACTCATATAATTTAAAAGAAGATTTTAGGAAAGCGTGCCTTTTTGTTCTCAATAGTAAGCGCATGCTTCCTATAGAACTCAGCCTTGTATTGCTCTGCTTCCTCAACTATCTCATGTAACAATCTCATTGTGTTCTGTCTGCACATCAACACACAAACAATAACCCTCACCAAAATAACTTCAAACATCAACACACGCACCTGCAAACATACAATAATTAAACTAAAACCAGCAGAATATGTTTTTAACAGCAAATTAAAACAAAACTTGAACTTCGAAGATCAATTTGAACTTTGAAGATGGTCTCAAGCATCAATCAACAACCAAATCAAGTTCAATTTCATTGAATTAGTAGATGATCATTTTAAAACAACCACTGCAAAATCGAGCTCACTCACCTGCGCGACTCTCTGAGAGTGAAGCCTTCCTCAGGCGGCGTTCCATGGCGCCAAAACCTCCGTCGAAACCCTTGCCGTTCTGTTCCAATGAGAAGGAAGAGAATCCGCCGCCGGCGTCAACGGAGCAGATCGAAGTGGCGATGGATTGTCCGTCCAGAACCGATTGCGATAAGAACACTTCCTCTTCTCCGCCGTCGTAGGACTGGTTAGTTTAGACTGGAGACGAGGAGTCGAATCGCTACGAAGAAATACGAGGATCCTGACAGGGAAAGATATATATGTATATATTTTTGAACTTCTAACGGAGAGACATTTTCAGTAATAATGCCATCTCTTTGTCTTCTCCTTGTAAATCTGAGCATTCTCATATGATTCCTATATGATTTCTTCAAGTTCCTCCAATTGTTAAAGTCTTATCTCACCGGCCTTCTTTAAATCAAAATTCAGATTCTTAATTGCCTAATAAACTTATTGCTCCGACTGCACTGGCAAATGACAAGATTTTTCATACGCTAATCGGAATGGTGATATCACAATTGGTGTCTTGAATGCTACTCTGTAAGCCGATAACACATCATCCAAGTTACTACTCCAGTCCTTGCTTGATTTGTTTACCGTCTTCTCAAGAATACCCTTCAACTCTCAATTGGAAATTTCAACTTGCCCACTAGCTTGAGAATGGTGTGGAGGTCTTAACTTGTGAGTCACTCCATATTTCTTGAGAAGTGCTTCAAACTACCGATTGGAGAAATGAGATCCTCCATCATTGATGATTGCGCTAAGCGTCCCAAACCTCAAAGATGTTCTTTTTCAAAAATTTTGTAACAACTCGCATCATTCATTGGAGTGACAACAACCTCAACCCATTTTGAGACGTAAACAATAGTTACTAGGATGTATTGGTTCTTAAAGGATGATAGAAATGGTCCCATGAAATCGATTCTCTATACATCGAAAAGCTACACTTCTAAGATACTCTGCAATGGCATCTCATGTCTTTTCGAAATGTTTCTCGTACTTGGCACTTATCACATGGCTGTACAAATCTTTAAAAATTATCAGCCAGTAGAATCATGCCTGCAAAATTCTTGTTTCTATTCTTTCTACACCAAAATGACCTCCATAATCAAAAGAATGGCAATATCACAAGATATCTTCAGTTTCTTCGCAAGGCACACAATGCCCCAATACTTGATCTGTGCATTACTTGAACGGGTATAGGTCATCCCATATATATAGCTTCTCATCATGCAAGAACTTTTTCTTCTAATAAAATGTCAGTTCTGGTGGTAGTGCATGACAAGAAATGTAATTTAGATAATCCGCATGCCATGGCTTTGCATTATCCTCACAAGAGAAGACTTGCTCATCTAAGAATGTTTCTTTGATCTTCGTCATATCTTCATCATGTATCCTCTCCAATCTTGACAAATGAACTGTAACTTGGTTCTTCATTCCCTTCCTATCTCTTATCTCCATATCAAACTCCTGCAACAATAGTATCTATCTTATCAATTGCGGCTTTGCATCTTTCTTAGCCACCAAATACTTGATTGCAAAATGGTAAGTGTACACAACAACTTTCGACCCAATAGAGTATGGTTTAAACTTTCAAAAGCAAATACTACTGCCAGCAGCTCCTTCTCTGTTGTTATGTAGTTGATTTGAGCTTCATTCAACGTTTTATAGGCATAGTAGATAAACTGAAAGGCCTTGTTGTTCTTTTGGCCTCAAATTGCTCCCACAACATAATCGCTGGTATCACACATCAGATCGAAAGGGTAAGTCTAGTCTGGGGCTATAATCATGGTCGCAGAGTTCAACCTTTCATTGGGCACTTCAAAAGCTTTTAGGCATTCCTCATCAAACTTGAATGGTGCATCCTTCTCTAACAAGTTGCATAATGGTTTAGATATTTAAGACGTCTTTGATGAAGCACTTATCAAAACCTACATTTCCTAAGAAACCTCAAATGTCTTCACTGATGATAGTGGTGTATCCAGCTAAGTATTAGGAATTTACTTACCAAAAACCATAATATCATCATTTTATTGGGTGTGATTGATTGATTTGCAATTGTTACTTGGTGATTTAATCTGTATAAAAGTTTTATTGAACTTAATTATAGGCATTTGAGGCTTTGAGATTTATTTGTTTGGCTATGTTTCCTCTCAAAATTCCTACCAATACTTGATATGTGTTGTATCTATTGTTTTGTGCTCATGTTTGATTAAACAAAAGGTTAAACGAATTCAACGTTAAACGAATTAAATGGGTTAAATGCGTTAAACAAATTAATAAATTGATGGGTTAATAAGATTGGATCCTATTCAAGCAATAAATGAACTAATCGTGTTATGTCGTGTTATTCATTTATAAACAAATTTATATCGAATCTAAAAATATTGACTCGTTTCTTAAACGAATTCGTGTCGAAGTGATATAGAGTGAGGGAAATTAATAGTTTTTAGGAAACAAAGATAAACATAAAGATGTCAATACGAGAAAAATAGTGTCTAGAAATAGCATAGTTTACCATCATATCATCAAAAAAGTTAGTTTATTATATTTTGTACTCATTCATTGAGAATACTTAAAGTTAGTGAGCAATAATGAGTAAAAATTGTTTTTAATATATTTGTCTTTTCTCTAGCTTTCACGGATAGTATATATATATGCAACATTGAGGTACACTAATTTGAATTATTTTCTTTTCATCTAAGCATCATAAACCACACAACATTTTAGAATAGTAGTTTACATATCAACAAATATTGTACGATATTTAATAACTTTTGGGTATGTTTAAATCTAAAAGAAGAAGAAGAAGAAGAAGAAAGAATACATAGACATTCTAATGATATGAAGTTTTATACATTTTCTTATTCATTATAATTTTTTTTTTTTATTGTATACCTTTTAGTGAGACAAGTTTGGTAGCAATAATATTAAATTACATGTTTGTTATTAAAAATTAAATAACTCAAATAAATTTGTAATCTGTGTGAATACTAAATAGTAAATACGCTCTCACAATGTTCTCTTAACCCATTCTCCATTCAATGAATGATACATATACAAATTTGTATTTTCATATACTTCTTTTTTTTTTGTTATGTCTAAAATGTGAAACTTGTAATAATTTTTATGTTCAATAAGTCATGAATGTACAAATTTGTTCATGTATCATACATTGAGACTAGATTAAAAGAGTATATTAGAAGAGTGTATTTAACATTCCTCTTCACAAAATTGGTCAATCCTCAAACTATCAAATTTAATAGTATCATATATTCTGATTTCATATAGTGAACACCCTAGAAAACAGTACAAAAAATGCATGAGTTGTAAAACTAGCACTAAAAAACTGAACTAAGGTTTTTTTTTTTTTAGCATAATTAATATTTGAACAAACTAATTTTGGTTCACGAAGTAATACTTAGTTTACTCTGCTAAAAGAACACTTACTTTTGTTAGTGCTAGGAAAGAGAAAAAAAAAAGCTTTTTAAGTGATATTAAATAATTCAAATTCACTAACATAATAGGAAAAAAAAATCCAACATAATCTTATTGCAAATGTCGAAGTAAAACAAGTGAGAGTAAAATGAAATATTGACTCAAACAAATACATCAATCCAAGACCTAGATGTTGAAACAAATAAAAATTTAGAAAATAGTTTTTTTTATGAAAATATGTATCGGTCACAATTCAATCACATAATGTGAACATAAGATAATAAATTATTCCAACTATAAAGAAAAGAAATTAAATAGCATCAATGTAGTTATATATTTTGAAAATTGAAATAGATATGACAATATAGTCTAAAGATTTGACATCTACAAATGAATAAATTAAACAAAGCAAAACAAAGTTCTACAAGCGAAATTAAATATATTTAAAGGTGTATTCTAAAATACATTTGAGTATTGATACACTTAACAACTATAAATGAGTGATTGTATTATAAAATTACTAATTTTATGATATTTGATTATGTATTTATTATATCTGAATACAATTAAATGGATTATATCATATCTACAATAATCGATTACATTTAATTGTAATCAAATATAATAAAATACAATAAATAATTTTAAAATATAATCAATTCAAGTATATCGACATTTAAATGTATTGTAGATGACGCCATATTAAAATAAAGAAGCATTTTGTTTACCTTGTTCAGCAGGATGTCTCCTTCAATCTTTTGGGGTGTGGTCATCTATCTCCTCACAGTTATGGTGGACATTTGCCAAAGACAAAATATTTTCATGGTCACCAACATGAGACCTTCTACCGACTTCTTCGATATTTTTGGGCATACATCAAATGCACCCCCACAGCCCACACTTCTCGATTTTAGAATACTGTTGGTGAAAATATGCTGTTTCAATCTCGAAAGATATTTCTTTTGCTTCACATAATGCATGGGGAGAAAATGGGAGAATAGGAGACTTCAGAAATACATGGTTTGACCGCCTAATAAGTGCACCGAATTGTCCTTCCCTAATAAATGATTGTCCATCCTTTGATTTGAGTTTGCAAGTCCAATTTATGGCCTCATTCTCTGGAAAAGGACATCGATGGTCTTGACATGGTGCCACAACAACGCACAAAGCAAAACCCATGAAGCTCTGATTTAACCAATTTGGTGATAGATTTATGAAATATCCTCTAATTCGAAAATGAAACCATTCTGAAACTTCACATCCAGGATAACAAAATAGAACACATGCCTATACAATAAAAGTAACTGATTTATTTAACAAGGTTGACACTAATGTTGAATTATTATTTTTTCTTAAAACAAGAAATTTTTTAATATATTGTTCTTTTTAATAAAAAAGAGAGTCGATTTATGAAGTCATTGCTCTCTTCTTTTTTTCTTTATATTATTTGACCACTCTATAAACAAACAAAATAATTTAACAAGTCCAATTTAGATTATTTAAATATTAAGTGAAAATTTTCAAAAGAAATAAATAAATATTAAGTGAAAAAAATAAATTGAAAAGATGGAAGTAATTAAAGCAAACCTTCTTCGCTTTTTGTAGGGCAAGAAGAGCATTCCTCACACTTTCTTCAAAATCAGACAGTGCGGTGCAATCTTGAAAAGAAAGAGAGGACAATAATTCCAGTGCCCAGTGGTGTGCCATCTCTGCCTCTCAACCGTACCCTGGATGAACATTTAACCATCTCACAACAGCTCAAGTCGAGATACACTCCACATTTTATGGCGTAATCAAGAAACTGTTCGTCACCGAGATCATCTTCAAAAAACTCTTTGCTATCACCATCACTTCGATTTAGTCGCTGATCAACAGTCTCTAAGAAGCCTTGTGCTCTGTCCTGAACCTCTAATCCACTAAAACTTAACTTCTTAAGCTTCTTCACATATATTATAGATGATGGTAATTGCCTTATAGAAGTTCGTTTAGCAGAGAGGATCTTCAAAGAATTTAAACTTCCTGTATCATTAGGTAACTGATCAAGTTCTGAACAACCATCAAGATAGAGAGTTTGAAGAGCTTTCCACTTACAAATTCTGCTTGGAAGTCTATGAATCTTTTTACAACAATTAAGATTCAAACTCTGTAATCTGCTTAATTTTGTAAAGGATAAAGGAAGTTCTTCTATAACGTAGGAACTTGAACAAAACCTTCCAAGATTACATGGCATCTCATGCAACGTCTTGAGATTATAGCAGCTAAAGAGCTTAAGATCTCTGTGAGATATCAAACAACTGAAATCTGGAAAAGCTAGAGCAGAAGCTTAGATCTATGACGTCAAGCTCATTGCGACATCCAATAGAAGGTGAAATTTCATGCAAATACATGCAGTGAAACAGATTCAATTTTTTAAGGTTTGGGGAACCTGAGAAGTCTGCGCAATTGGCTAGGTAGGAGAAACTGAGGTCAACTTCTTTCAACAAAGCAAGAGGCTGTAATTAAGTACCAAAAATACAGAAAACAACATTAATTCATATTAGTACTTAACATAGTATTACATATATATATGTTGGGTTATTAGGTTGTTAGGTCGGGTCCACCTAAGATGACTCAAACCCATGACCCGATCCAAATCCATTTGAATTAGATTTGGATAGGAATAAGTAACCGTTGATGGTTATTAGCGGTTACTGGCGGTTATCAAGAAATAACCGCCACCCCTATAAATACGTGATTTATTTCATTTGGTAAGGAGATTAATACGAAATCAACTTCCCACAACATATGTATAAAATATACACAACCAGTGAATATAGAGTAGAAAACATATGGTAAGGCAAATTACACTGTGATTTGAGGTTCCTTTCCGCCTATGTGATTGGAATACGACTAGTTGAACAATCTAAGATCTAGGGCAATTTTCGCTGCGCAGAAACAAGTATGCTTTCGGGTTCCGTTTTATTGTTTTGATGAATTTTATTTATTGTTATGAATTCTTTTTATATATAACAACATCAATATTGCAATATGAATGTAAATAGCATACCAGAACACCATTCCATAGTTGTTCAACTTTACTCTCTCATGTTAAGTATAATGAGGTTTACTAGAGAAAGACTTGACAATGGTGAATTGACCGAACATCCATGCCAGCTAAGATATCTTAGTGCAGCAAAGTTATAGTCGAGGCCTTGAATAACATGCACTTGATTCATTTCTCCAGAACATGAGTTATAAACCTTTAGGATCCTCAGTCTATGCACTTTATAAAACCACTTGGATTTAAAAGTATATTATTTCTTATTTTTGACATATCCAAAGCAATGTCTTCCATTGTTTTAGTACCCTAACATATATTCATAAGCAATAAAAAGTTAGTACCAACTATGTTATTCTTTACTAGAGTTGTTTAATTGACAAAGAAACTTCCCTCAAAAAAAAGAAAAAAAATTAAACATCACCATATTTTTTAAAAAGGTAAATGAATATTCATTTTTGGCCAAAAAAAAAGAAATTGAAGGTTTTTTGCCTTTTTTTGTTTTCCAGTGCGGCAATATTTCATGTACGTGAAAAGTTTTGCAAAAATATTTCACATAGGCATAATTTTTTACATGAAATGTTGCACTCAGAAATGGAATAAAAATTATTAAAGTTTTGCTTGGTGCAAAAAATGAGTAATTTTGTGTTTTTAGCTAAACAAAAACGATTTTCTCTTCTTTGTCTAGGCTAAAAAGTGTTAAGCTGATTCTTACCGTATGTTTTGTCAAAATATGATAGATTTCCTCATGATCCCACAATCAACTACATTTACTAGGATTGATAGATTCTTGGCGCACAATTTTCTTAGCCATTACTTGTAGCAAAGCATACATTGTTATTGTGCCATGAGATAGAGCTATCAAAGATTTATCAAGAAGAACATCTATTCCAACTTCTATGTGAAAACCACAAGCTTTTAGGGCTGATTTTACATGTTCAATACTACTCTCTTGAAAAAACATAATATCCAAAAATATCTTTTGTACTTCATTATCAAGTCCATCGTAGGTTATTTTCAACACTTTGTAGATATCCATATGTGGTAGTCTTTCCATTTTTTTATATTGCACTTTCCCAAACCTTTATTTTCTTTTTATAGAGATGGGACCCCAAAACTTTAAGAGCCAATGGAATGCCTCTAACATATCTTACCACCCTTTTGGACTGCTCTGTATAATCTTTCATTGGATGGTTTCTTCAAAAGGCATACTTGCGAAAAAGCTCTAAAACTTCATGATCAATTAATTCTCGAACTTTATAAACTTGATTCACTTCACAATTTTCAAGCTTGTTTATCTCTTGTTGTTATAATTATTCAACTTTGAGGACCAAGGCAGTCAAAACCTCCAATCAAACTTTCTATTTGTCTAAAATCGGATACATCATCGAAAGCAATGAGAAGCTTCTTATGACTAAGTCTATTCTTTATGAAAGTGCATCCTACAGTAGAAGTATTTATATTTACGTGTTTGTCTCCCAATAGCATTGAAAGAAGTTCTTGTTGCAAATGATTTAATCCATCGATTTGTTTGCACCGTTCCCTAACATTGCAAGTAAAGTAAGAACAACCTTTAAATTGATGAGAGATTTTGTTGAATGCAGCTTCAATGATAGTTATCTTGCCTATACCACCAATGCCCCATATTCCGACAGTGCGGACATCATTTGTCCCATGCATAACAAATATTCAGTTTCCTTAATTTTTGAATCTATACCAACAAGGTTGCTGGTATCACTTGAGGACAAATAAACCAATTTTTGCCAAACATCCTCAATGATAACCATTATAAGCTCAACCTCAAACCTAACAGATACAAAAAAGCGACTAGCATTAAGTAGTAATAAATATAAAATGATTAAAGAAAATGTCATTTTAATTCCAATTAACAATTAATACCAACTACACATTTGAAATCACTCTAGTTCTCTTTTTTTCTTTTTTTCTTTTTTGGAAACTACCTTAGTTTTCTTTTATTTTTAAAATAAATGGGCAACTTGTGCGAATTAAAATATCAAACAGAAGTGTTTTTTTGTAAATTAATGCATGTTACTCACGTTTCTATTGCTTGCTCTCTTCAACATATATGACTATTAATAATAAAAAGGGGCTAAAATCCTGCTCTCATAGTCTTTTTTTCTCCTAAACTTATTATAATTAAGTGACAGATTATCTGGTTTTTTCTCTCTCTCATATACCTACAAGGACTATAAAAGAAAATGATCACTTACTTATTGCAACTTGAAGGCTACCCAGAAAGATTGGCTGCTTCCCTCTAGAATGCTTCCATCTATGCACTTGTTCTAGATTTTGTTGAAAACATTTTTCATTCTAAATAAATGCATCTGCAAAACTCCCAGTCTGATTCCTTAAATCTGATGGAGTTACCCCATAGAAAACCGGTATCACAATCTGTTTATTCGTTTCCCTACATTCACTAGTTCTAACTAATTTGGCTCCAAACGCAATCTTATAGATATATTTATATAAATAAAAATAAATAAAAAAACAGATCTAGCTATCTTACCTTTTAGTTGGAGCTTTTGGATTGGTTATAAGGGTGGTTATTAAAGCCAATCCAAGAGCTTCAATTGAGAGGCAAGATTAGTAGTTGAGTAAAGCAGCTAAATCCAAAATATATATAGGGTGATATAATTTTTCATGCCTGTTTTTGCATTCTTCACAAGTTTTTTGAGACCGTAGATGGAAAATGAATATCGTTGGAGAAGATGATAATGGAGATTCGGGACTCTTCGATTACCATGAGAAGAGCTGAGGAGATTTCATCTCCTCTATTGAAATTGTAGTCAATGAAAGTTTTAATTCCTCTCTCATCCAAAGCTTTGTGAAGATGGCTGGTGAAATTGTAGCAGCCATCTTCACCTCTGAAACTGAGAAAAACATTATACTTGATTTGTGGAGGAGAAGGGGAAGCAAAAGAGGAAGAAAAATAAGAAGAAAAACTCGAATCCATTAGTGAGTAGTGTAGTGGCTGAGATATAGACAACAGGGATAATCATATTTTCTCCCTGTAGTTTGGTGTAATAGTTAAAATCTACCATTAATTTAAAAAATCATTAAGAACCCCCTATCATTTGATTAAATAGATAAAATACCCCATATATTTTAAGGAAATGTCCAAATCCTTGTAATTTAAGAAAACGTCTAAGAAAACCCTTGGTTTTTTCATTACTTTGCATGTGTAGGGATAAAATGAAATTTTTACAAACTATAGGAGGGTAATTAGTGATTACTTCAAATAATAGAGAAAAAATTGGAAGTATCCCATTAATATATATAAATAGAGAGAGAGAGAGAGAGAGAGAGAGAGAGTTGATGCGAAATCATGACTTTGGCCTAGAGAAACCTAGTGAAATGTCAGCTTTTTGTTGACTCTAAGTTAGTGAAGACCAACAATAGTGAATGGGGCAGTCTCAGTGATTTAGAGTCAACAAAAAAACTACCATTGCACTGGATTTCTTTACACTTACATCATGATTTCACCAACTATAGTAATCAGTATAGATCTCAACATCGTTGTTATTATCAGAAGGAGAAGATTTTGCCGCCAATCAAGGACAAAAATAATTCAGTCCACCCAGATTTGTAATTAAGAGAAGATCTCTTCTAATATTAAGGGATCTTAATTGTATATTATCTTTTCCATAATTAGCTTGGTGTGTTATATATAGATATAAATCCCTATGTATACCTTTTTATGGTAGGGAGAATGGATCAAGTTCAGAGAAAATTATTCACACCTTGTGTTTTAAGACAGAAGTGGAATTTAAACCATTTACCTCTCAGCATTAAGAGGAGTGCTCAATCGCTCCTATGAAAGGGCGGTGTGCAAATCTCTCTCTCTATATAGACATGTAAAGTTCAATTTTTACATATGAAAAACAATTCTCTCTTTTTGAAATTGTCATATTATCTAAGCCTGAAGTCCCTAGTTCTCTTCTTACCCTCATTTATTTGAAATTCTGGTTACACATATTATACATTAAGATGTATTTAGCATATATCTGTTATCTATTATCTATTCATGTTACACGTGGGGGAACATGTTATCGTATCATCACTAGACTATAATTAGACAATTTTCTATCAGCTTAAACTTTTGCGTTTAGTGGTAACTAACGTAGCATAAAAAGATCGAACCTTTGAATTTGCTTCTGTTTTGAAAAATTCTTTTGAGAAATTATTTTTTATTATCTTGTAAAGAATCTGTTGTAGGCTATTCTTGACTTCTTCCTTTCATGCTATTTGACATCATTTGAAACATCATCTGGAACCCATATCTCAAACATATCTTCAACAAACAAACCCTTTATGCATCATCAAATGAACCCATTTTTGGGTTTCAAAACCCATTTTTGGGCTTTCCCACGATTGGAAACCTAAAAATGGGTTTCGAAATCGAAGTTTATTTAGGGGAAAAGAAGGAAGTAAAAGGAAAGGGAAGAGAAAAAGAAAAAGAATGGGAATGGAGCATGGTAGACAACGACAAAGGGAACGACAATGGAAAAATTAAGAAGATGATGGATTCAAGATAAAGAAGATGATGAATTGAGTTTACGATAATTTTTTATTTAATTAATTTTTTTACTTTTATTTAATTATTTAAGTTTTGTTTTAAATTTCTTTTGAATATATATATATTTTTAAATTCATATTAAATATGAACAGTAGAGATATGATGAATTTTTAATTTGGCTTTTTCGAAATTTTTAAAAATTTTCTATTCAGTCAAACTAGTTAAAACAAGCTATTTGTCAACCGTTAGGGGCATTTTTGTCTTTTTTGTATTTTGACACTGTTTTGCGTCAAAGCTAATGGACTTGGTTTAACGGAAGATGAGCGATTTGTAATAAATATATAAAGTTGACTCTATCTGAAAATAAATTTGAATTGGATAACTCATCTATAATTTGCACAAATTAATATTATAATGTATTTAGTGCAATAAGGAATGGAAGTTAGATAGTGATATCTTATGTTTGACATAGTTTGGGATTGGATAAAATTAAACTGAATTAAATTAATTTCTAACTATTTAAATATTTTATAATCAAATTAAAATTAGTTTAAGTCAAATATTATAACTTTGAAATTTTATAATAAGTTTATTGAATTTAAATTATTTTCAAAAGAATTAAAAACTATTTATTAAAATACTAAAAATTTAAAAAATGAAAGAAATTTTTAAAATAATTGATAAGCATGGGTCAAAATTTGTCCCATGCTGATCCTAACATCGAGATTGGATTTTCTCCAAGCCAAACGACCTCCTGACAATGATTGGCAATAGGATTGGACTATTTACAGCCCGTTCCTCAATACTGAATAGCCTATAACCGAGGTTTAAATAATTAGTAAAATGTCAGATACTATTATTACTATGTAAAGGCCAAACATTTCATCCCTATAGCCAAATATTCCATACCTATAACCTAATATCTATATCCTAACTAATGTGTAAATCTAATCTAATGGTGTGTGTGGATAGAAATAAGATATCGATATCAATTAAAGTGTATGTATATATATATACATACATATACATGAGAGAGAGAATAACTCAAGTAATGGCAGATCCAGAAATTTAATTTAGACGAAGTGAAATAAAATAAAAATTAAAGATAAAACCAATTATAGTTCATATGAGTTTTTTTACTTGTGAATTTTATCATTTAAAATAATTTATATTAAAAAAAAAATTTGCAATGCATTTTTATCATTTATTTTCAAGGTTCAAACTTATGCACGGTGCATTTTTGTGGGGAAAAAAGATGATAATCTCAATAGACCCCCGTAATTTGATGAAATAGTCAAAATCCCCCCTAAGTTTGAGAAATGACTAATATTCCCTGTAGTTTGTAGATATATCTAAAATTCTCCTATAGTTTATTGCAATGTCCAAAAAACCCCCATCACCAACTTGGACGTTAGAAACCAATATTTGACCATTATGTGAAATGGCAAAACTATCAAAGCAAAATAAAAATTATAATAATAGTAATTAATTATTTTAATTAAATTAAAATAGATTTTTTTGAAAAAAATAAATAAATTAATAATATTGATTTATTTAAATGGGAAAAAAAATTTTTTTACCTTTTTCTTCCATTTTCTTCTAGTTGACTGAATCCATTGCTTCTTCCATCTTCTTTTTCTTCTTCTCTTGTTCTTCTTCAATCTTCCATCTTCTTCTTCTTCTTCCATCATCTTCTATCTTTTTCTTTATTGGAAACCAAGGGTTAACATAAAGGACATCTTCTTCTTCTTCCATTTTTAAGAGTGGCGTCGGCATTGGATATCCTTCGCCGAAGGCCTGGTCTCCGACGAAGGAGAACCAAAGGTCTCTATCGCATGGACACTAGAATCGGTCTCCTAGCTATAGTGGTCTTCATCGCAAAGGGACAAGTTCTGGTCTCCATACGATGGAGACCAGTTCTAGTCTCCATGCAATGGAGACAAGATCTGATCTCCATTGCTTGGAGACCAATTTTAGTCTCCATGCAATGGAGACCGTTAGGTCTCCTCTGGTTTCTGGCGAAGGAGATCTAATGTTTCTATTTTTTTCAACTTTGTAATTTTTTTCTCAATTTTTTGAGGATGAGGATGATGAATTTGAGTGTCGTTTTTTTTTTTTTTTTACATTTTTTTTTCAAATGCAATATGATTATTTGTTATTATTGATGTGGTGTTTATTGATGAAAAATGAAAAAGAAGATTGTTCATTTATATGGTGTTTATTGATATTGGTGTTTGTTGTTCTTGGATGTTTGATGTTGTGTTGGAGGTTTTATTATTATTATTATTATTATTATTATTATTATTATTATATGTTTGATGTTGTGGCATTGGGGTTTGGTGATGAAAGGGTTTCTGTTGATTTTTTTTTCCTAAAAAAAAGTTGTGTGTTGTGTGTGTGAAAAATGAAGCCAAAACTTTGAAAAGGGATTTGTGTGTGCCTTGTGTTGACTTTTTTTTTTTTGTAATTGTTTGGATGTTCTTCATTGAAAAGAACAAGACATGATACACTGGAGATTCAATCTCTATATTAGATCTTCATTTTTTTTGCTAATTTTTTTTCATAAAATATATTAAATTTTTATTTTTATTTTTATTGAGGGACAGTTTGATCTTTTCGTGTATTGTCATGATTATAATCTTTTCCCACCAATAGAGTTAACAGAAGGGATAAAATAGGATTTTTACAAACTATAGGAGAGAAATTAGTGATTATATCAAACAATAGTGGGAAAATTGGGATTATCCCAAGAAATATATTATGTGTTATGGTGGGAGATCAAGTCATACATGACACATTTTTTGGGGAAAAAAAACTATGCGTTATGGTGATTTTGGAAAAATAAAAAAGTAATTAAAAAAAAAGAACTATGTGTTATGATAGATGATCAAACTATGTTGAGAAATAAAAAAAAAATGAAGGTAAAAACTATGTGTAACAGTGAGGGATTGAATCCGATCACAAGAGGAAATGAAGACAAACTTTGTGCCGACCATACCATTTAAAGACAATTAATATATTTACTTCAAAATTATATAACATTTAAATATATTTATATTTTATGTATAAATATTAAAATGAGTAAACTCCTTGTGTTGGTGGGCGATCGAACACGGCCACAACTCATGAGGATCATTGAAGGCAAACTTTGTTTCAACAGCGCTGCTTGGAAAGAATGGTGAAGCTTGCTTCAAATATTATATAATATTATGTTTATATATTAAAATATTTAACAATTAGTATAACGAACTTAATTGATTTTCAAAAAATTTCGAGGGGGCACATACCCTTTTCTAGCAAAAGATGGGTTCACCCCGAGCTTAAGGTCTATCTTTGAGTTTTATAAACAGAATGAGTTCCTTTATCTAGTTGACAAGTCTTTAAATTATTATATCTGATTTTCAAAGAAAAAATTTTAATTTCATCGTTATGTTTTAAAAAATCTTCATTTTTACAAACGATAATTGATTTATGGACATATTATCTTTAAAGCTTTAAAAAGTTCATCAATTTTGTTCCTAATGTAACCATTATATTTGAGTAATTGTGATAGGGGTATTTTGGATATTATAATCCCAATTCCAGATATGAGACACGTAGCAATAAAATGAAATTTCAATCGGCCAAAAAATAAAATATTAAAAATGGCAAGTGAAAAGACAAATGTACTCCTAAAAATATATAATTATTAAAAAAATTTAAAAAATTAAAGATCTAGATTCAACTTAAATCTTCAAAGTTTGAAGATATAAGACCCAAGACCTTAATTAAAGCCCAAAAAAAAAAAAAAAAAAATAGAGAAGGAAAATTCAAATTCAACTCAAATCTTTAAAGTTTGTATTTTTTCAATGAGTTCCTTTTTTTTTTTTTTCCTCAAATTAGTTTGTAGTTTTTCTTAAAAAAAAAAGAAAAATTCAAATAAGTTTCATTTTTTCCAAATTGGTACCGAATTGAGTATCTCTGAGTTTAGGGTTTTGTTGAAAAATAACTCATTTCTGATAACCCATTGGGAAACTATCCCTTTTTTTTTAAAGCACAGAACAGTGGCATTTTTCTGACGAAAATGCCCTTGCCCTATTCTCTTTTGTGTGTGGATGTGTCTCTCTCAACCAAACGGTTGACCCTTTGTCTCTCTATTCCCAACGTGTATCTAAACCCATTGAAAACGAAGCAACCGTCCGACCGCAGCACCGTCGCATATCACCCATTGCGGACCTCCACCCACGAGCGACGACGCAAAGGCGACGCACACACCGACGTTCCCACCGACGCACCCACCGGTGTTGGTGTCATTTTCAATGACAGAAACTGTCAACCATTTCCAACCCACTGTGAGACCGCATCACTGTCGCCTGTCATCGATTGTCGACCTCCACACACGACGAAGAAGGAAACCCGACCCACCCAATCTCATTTTCTATCTCTGTCGAAGAAAGTAACCTACCGAAAGTCATTAAACGATGAGAAAGTCTATCTGGTTTGGTGGTGCTGAAGATGCCGGTAGGTGAGAGAGAAGGGTGGGATAAGAACGAATCCAGATACTGTGGAGTGGAGACGGAGTTCAACAATGACATGGCTAATGTATTGAGTTTGAATCTGTCGACGGGTGGGTTTGATTTCGTGGTTGCTAGCTTGATGGATCCCAGTTATAGGCCAAGCCAGAGTAATGAGGGAGATGTTCTGCCATTTGTCAGTTCTGACTTAGTTTTGAGTCCTTCTTGGTGGAGTAGTCATGTTGTGGGTAAGAACAAATCTTGTCTCTATCTCACTTTCAGTCATTCTAATTATGATTTTATTATTGTTTAGTCGCAAACAATATTTTGATTTGGTCAGGAAAGATTAGTTCGTGGATTGACTTGGATTCAGAAGATGACATCCTTCGTATGGATTCTGAAACTACTTTGAAGCAAGAAATAGCATGGGCTACCCATCTTTCCCTACAGGTCTCCCATCCCGTCCCTACTCAACCCTTATCGATCCAAGATTTCATTTTTTGTTTAATATTAATGCGCAAACTTTGAAAAACGAAACCTAAACCTTCATTATTCAGATTGGACTTGTTGCCTTGGCGCATTGCCACTAAATATTGATTCTATCTATTTCTGCCTCCTTATAGTTATTGATATCATGTTGTTCTCCCATCGTCTGATATTTGTATTAGTAAAAGCGGCAAGCCATACAACATTGTGAACATCATTGGAAAAAAAAAATACCAATTGGTTTTGAATTTCTATTTATCTGTTGCAGGCATGCCTTCTTCCTTCTCCTAAAGGAGCATCCTGTGCTAATTATGCTAGGTGTGTGAATCAGATCTTGCAGGGCCTAAACAATATGCAGGTGTTCATAGTTTTTCCTTTTTATTAACTTTTTATTACTATTTTCTTAGTTTAGCTTTTTGATTTCTGTCTGTCTACTCATCATTGCCTTTGTTTTTATCACTTTGTTATTGAAGTTATGGCTTAGGATCCCCTTGGTAAAGACAGATGATGATTCTGTAGATTCTAATCAAATGGTGAGCTTACGCATGTTGCTTCGTACTCAAGTCTTACTTTTGCATGATTTCTAGCATGTTATACTGTATTTTGTGAATGTAAGGTTTTGTGATAAACAGATTCTTGGCTTCTTACTTGTGGGGATTATCTTGTATACATTGCGAATGAAATATTCTAGTCATTAGTCAAAGGTTTTTTTAGTATGATTTAAGTTCATCCTCTGAATGTCTCAATTAGCAGAATCACATGATTATTATTATTATTATTTTCTACTTTAGTAATGCAATACATCTGGGATATATTTGTGAAGACCTGAATGTTTGGGATTCTTGCTTTATTTTGTTCTTTCCTGATCTTGGCTGCAGATTGATTCATGGGAAGTGTGGAATTCATTTCGTCTTCTCTGTGAACATCACAATCAGCTCTCAGTTGCTCTTAATGTTCTGTGAGTTAAAAGAATTATGATCCACCAACATCTATCCTTTATTTTGACCAAACCACCTGTTATATATACTCATGTTTACTATTAATGATTTATTCTCTAGGAGCTCGCTGCCTTCAGCCAACTGACTTGGGCGATGGTTTGGAGAGCCTGTTAGAGCTGCTATAATAAATATTGATGTAAATATATCTTTAGGCTTTTGTTATTGCACCTTTGGAATATTGAACTAATTGCATGTTGCTTGGCTTATGCCATTTTCTGGTAATTCGAGAATGTTATTGTTAATTAATTTATCTGTCCTTTCTTCATTATTCAATCAATGATTTCTGTTAATTTGGCAGTCCTTCCTAACAAACGCTCGTGGTTATCCATGTCTGTCGAGACGTCAGCCTCAACATCTTCTTATGTCCTTATTGCCCACAATCACCATATTTTGTTGCTGCTGTCCACTTCTTGATGTCTATCCAAAAAGACGAAACTATTTTTTGAAGGTTATTGTAGGGACTAATGTATATGTTATTGATAGCCATGGTTATTGTATGGGAGCTCTTTGTTATGTTTCCTTAAAACTAAGGCTCCTGCGATTGGATCAACCAGAGATATGAGAAAATCCGATCTGCATCTTTCCCAGTAAACACATTCTGGTGATCCAAATAAACAAGATGAATATATTCACGCTAGCTGGGGACATGACCCACTTGGCCAGCGTTCTTGTTCTCCTGCTCAAGATCCACACCATCAAATCCTGTGCTGGTATCTCTCTTCCTCGTTGTATCTTTCATTTTTCATTGTTTTATCTCTTGGGGTGTCTTCTTTTTTGAAAATTTTTGGTGGGTTGTATGGGACATGTTTTGGAAATGTGTTGGTTGCTGGGAAAGTGGATGGGGTTATTAGAAGTTGAGTGTGGTAGCTGATTCTTCATGTTTCTTTACTTTTAGTATTTCTTAGAAGGCATGATCTAGGTTATGTTTTATATATAAACGGTAGATTTGTGGGTTTTGAACGATTGTGTGTTTGTGGATTGGAGTTGTAGACGTTGGTGGGCTTTAGATGATCTTGGAGGGTTTGTGTGTAATTTTCATGTCATGCTTTGAAGTTACTATCATTGCTTACTTGCTTTCTTATGCAATCTAGTTGTAAAGATTTTTGCGAAGAATTTATCACTTGCTGTTTATGTTTTCTTGCACAGAGAGTTGCTTTTCAAAGAGAGGTTGGGCAAAATTTTTGAGACGTGTAATGTCGGAGGATAAGGCATATTCCAAGCCTAGGAAAGATCTTATCTTTGCCGTTATGATTACTGGTAGAGTGACAAACAAGCAGTTGGAAAATAAATGTGGTTAGAGCCGAATGTAGCCTAGGAGATTGCCTATATTATCCCTGGGTGTTGGAAGTAGTAAGAGCTTATGACAACTAGAAATAAATTTCCCAATTAATAGATTTGTAGTAAGCTTAGGTTGTTCGTGTAAGTGTAGTAGGATAGCATATTATTGTAATTAAGTCATCATTGAGGAAGCGCACTGAGATAAAGTAGGTTATATCTTTCTCTTTGTGTGTGTCTTTTGGTATGGATATTCATGTTCGCTACTTGAATTTTATTTTCTAAATAATTTAATTTTTAATCTTTAATATTGCCAAATTTAATGAAAATTAATGGACTTTACATGCCATAGTTCTTCAGTGTAGGTGGCATATATTGGTAATTGGTGTACTCACAAAGACTGTTTTAACATCAGCAAATACTGTAATGAAGTTAATATTCCTTGGGAGCTCTTTCTCGATTGTTTGGTACATTAGGCGCCACAAGATTGTTCGTAGATCTTATGATAAGAACCAAGATACCTTTCGTCATTGGTTTCTTGTGTTGCCTTGCCTAGTTTTGGCCCTACTCATAAATGAGAGGTTTACCGTTAAAGAGGTATCACTGTCCATTTAATTTTTGTTAAGTATTTATTTCTGTATATCCTTTTTTTCCTCAGTTGCAGCTGATGGTTTTTCTGTGTTAAGACATTTAATCGCATTTATCCTGAAGTTGTTGTTGTTTGAATATTAATATGTCATGTGAAGTTCACAGGTTTATTCTGCCTTGATTCTCTCTCTCTCTCTTCCATAAATATATATTTTAATTATCATTATTTTTATTTTGTTTTGGGTACTTCTAATAAAATTGTTGGGCAGGTTATGTGGACATTTTCTATATATCTAGAAGTTGTAGCTATACTTCCTTAGCTTGTATTATTGCAGAGGACCAGAAATATTGACAACTTGACAGGACAATATGTTTTTCTCCTTGGGTATATTGTCATTCCAAAGTCCTTTTAACTTCAGATTGTTAATATGACGCTACATGGTTATTGGATTTGGCTTTTCATCCTATCTTATTATTTAATTATAATGCTGGAATGAAGTTTAATTCTGTGATGTTATATTTTTTATTTTTTGATTTTTGTTGCCATCTAATGTATAATTTCTGCCTTTCTTTATTTTTTCAAGAAGATCTGATATTAAAAGAAGTTTTATTTTTCCCTTTGTTATACATTTTTTATTCCACTTTAGATGATACTGTTATTATTATTTTCTATTTTACGGAGGTGCACTATGTCCATTGGATAAGTATGATTTTCTTCTCTTTTGCACTCTCTACCACAGACGTTTGAGCAATGCACAAGCACATATACACATCTATCTTGATGTAATAAATGATACCTCATATTATCAGCACTTTATTTATTCAGAGGGATATAGCTTTTTATTTATTCTTCCTTCAACCCTTTCTATTGGAATTGAGTTTTGTGTCTGCTGATTTAAAAAATTGAAAGCTTGCTACCATCCATGTTGGATATCTCATCTCTGTGACTATTCTCTTCTTGCAGCTTGGATATTAGGTTTAAAAAACACAAATTGAGATTGGTCATGAGCATCTTAGTTTGAAAATTTGTGTTTTCTTTTACATGTCATGTATGTTTGTGTTTAAGATTCAGGTTATGTTTCTATGTTGTTTCTTGCTAATGTGTCTTGATGCTCAAGTCTTGTTTAATTAAATGAATGTACAAGGTCAATCTCAATTTGTGTTTTCTTTTACATGTCATGTATGTTTGTGTATGAGGTTCAGCTTATGTTTTTTGCTAGTGTTGTAGTTTATTATTATTTGCGAGACATTGGCTAAAGTTATCCAAACTTCTTCAAGTCTATGTTGCGGGTATATTTTGTTATTGCTTCTAATGGAAATAGAGCCTCCACTATAACTTTTGGAGTATATGACAAATTGCAATATTCTCTGCAAGCTTCTTTGCTCATATTTTACATGATAGTGTCCGTCTCTAGCATTTCCTGATTATAGAGTTATCTTTTAGTTTATTATTTGACAACATAACGGCTCCTCTCTTTCCTTGTGCTTGCAAGAATCACATGTTACTCATCTCCAAAATTCTATGTTGCTCTTTTACTTGTTTGTTTCATTACAATGTATTTTCTTTGTTGTAGGCAGACCTCAATGCAAATGGGAAAAACGCAAAAGAATTGAATGAAAAGTTGTCTCGAAGATGGTATGTGATTGCAAGTTATCTTCAGTAGCTGGTTGATCATTATTTCCTATCCGGATCCTTGCAAAGTAAATTGCTATCTTTGGAATACATTTTTCTGAGGCAGTGTATCAACACTTCAGTGTCACTTCCAAGCCTTTTTGGTGACATTTTTTTTGCTTCTCTTTTCTTTTGATAGACAGAAATTAACAAGTAGTGAGCTATGTAATGTCATAGCATTGGATATAATCCGAAATAGGAATGCACATGAAATGGAAGAAAATTGTTGCTAATTGCAATGATTCTTGTTTACATTTTGAAAAGCCAATGAAGAACAGATGATATTACAGATGAATTCTGAGTTAATATTATAGGTTATTGATTGCCAAAATAGTAGTGGTATGTAATATCAATGGTGTAAAATTATGATTATGATTAAGAGGAATTGGTTTACATTTAATTTTCTCCTTTGTTTTTTCCCTTGTTTCTTTTCTCTCATTCATGTAGGTCATCCTTGGATCTGTGAAAATGGTGTTGCTCCTGACAGATCTCTTGATCCAGTTGTACTTTCTCGTCTCAAACAGTTTTCTGCAATGAATAAATTAAAGAAGATGGCTTTATGGGTGAGTACAAGTCCATGCACTTGCTGCATGGTTTGAGAATTTTTTGCCAAAGCACCAGTACATCATCCTCTCTTTTGTTACTCACTATACTTCTTTTGCACTGTAGCTTTTGAATTGTAAAGCACATTGCCATTTAATGTTGACTTTTTGCTAAGCGTGTTCAAGTTATAGTCACTATCTTGAAACATTTTGTTTGCCTTTTTTAATCGTCAGGTTATAGCTGAAAGCCTCTCCGAAGAGGAGATTGCTGGTTTGAGGGAAATGTTTAAGGCAATGGATACTGATAACAATGGTGCAATTACATTTGATGAACTTAAAGCTGGTTTGTGAAGATATGGCTCTACTTTGAAGGACACAGAGATACGTGATCTTATGGATGCGGTAAGATGTAGGTGTGTGATTATTTTGTTATCCATTGTTTGAATGTTTTCTAATTGGCTGAGCTATTTTCATTGCTTTCAGGCTGATGTGGACAACAATGGGACCATTGATTATGGGGAATTCATAGCTGCAACAGTTCACCTCAATAAATTAGAACGTGAGGAACATCTTATGGCAGCATTCCAGTACTTTGACAAGGATGGAAGTGGTTATATTACGGTTGATGAGCTTCAGCAAGCTTGTACCGAACATAACATGACGGATGCTTTCCTTGAAGATATAATAAGAGAAGTTGATCAAAATAGTGTAAGTCATCTTAATTTGGTTATCAATCTTTTTCTATTTATTTTCCCAAATGATAGATTTCCTTGCTTCATGCTTCAGTTATAATGAATCGTTTTCACTTTTATCTTCATTGTATATATATATATATATATATATATATTTGAATAATCTTCATTGTAATTTTTGTTGAGCAACCTTTTCTTTTCTTTCTGTTAATCTATCATCAGGATGGGAGAATTGATTATGGTGAGTTTGTTGCTATGATGCAAAAGGGCAACATGGGTATTGGAAGAAGAACTATGCGAAACAGTTTAAATATGAGCATCAGAGATGCACCTAGCGCTCATTAGCTTTCAGTATATGTGTCATGTACAGGTAATTGTTGGGTTTGTACTAATTCTTTCCAGTTCCTTGTAATTTCTGTGAAAACCAGATTTTCGTAGTTTATAGGTAACTTTCATGAGGTGTTGTGTACCACTGTACTAATACAGCTGGAATTTTATTTTTGCATTCTCAGCTCTTCCAATTTATATGAGGGGTAGCTTATATGATTGTCTTAAATTAGCCTTATAACTGTAAAATTAAGGGGTTTGGACTGCTGTAATTATAGGCTGAAATCTAGCTACGATATAATGATTGGAGACTTGCTTTGCATTGATAAACTGTCTTCAAATTCTGGTGAAAGAATTTGGACACTGGATTAATTGTATTACTGATAGCTAAAAAGATTTAAAAGAATCTCTTTATGTGTATATTAAGCTGATAAGCTCTGGACGTAGCAAGTGCATAGTCTGACTATATGCGTGTTGGCAGGTTGTACAGCAAGCTGGAAGAGGATGATTGGTGTTCAATGCTTTGAGAAAGGTTTCTGGTTTGTGATTAGTTCCGAAACCTTAATTTATGTCTCTGAAAAAATATAGGTAGGAGAGTTCTGTGTTTGATTCGTTATCAAGTTTTTATGTTGCTGTATGACTGGAGGAATTGCTAGTAAGTTTTGTTAACTTTTTAGAATGTGAAGTGGGTAAAGCCATTCAAGTTGCTTCTAAGTGTTTATTTATATGTGGTTTTCTGTGGAATTTTTTTTTTTTTAAAGAAAAGGTTTTGTGTGTATTTAGTCATCAGCAGATGCAATGGCTTATTTATATCTACTTTACAAGCATTATAAATTGATTACTGATGCTAGTATATTTATATGGCATCGAAAACGAAACTATAAACTATAGAGCAAGAAGTCATCGAATGAAAATATCCAAATGGTCTAAATGGACAAATAAAAGTCTGCAAAATGTTTCTGGTAATCTGTTTTATTTAACTCAATGAAAGGAAAAGAACACAAATATAATAAGATACATTTACACCATTAAGTTCCCTGTTGTGTGGTTTGATTTAACATACTAGAGTCAATGTAAGACAAACGGTGGCATTGTTCTTTTACACCCACATACGAAGGATTCAAGAAAATTCGATGATCAGTTGTAATACGCTATACACTCGCCGAAGATACAATTTCTTTTGCTATTGAGATTTCCTGCAAAAGAAATGCAAAATTTATGAGGCGATTGAATTCATCCGATTAGTGTGTTTGTGTTGCGAATGTAATAATACCTTTGGCAAGAGGAACTCTGAGCCTATGAAGATTAAAGTTTTTGAATTGATGAATCAAAATATCTGTTTGCATAAGTTGGAACAAAATCAACTGCTAGCTAAATGAAAATCTGTTTCATATTACTTGCCTTCAACTTTGCATCACTTGAGAAGGTGCATCTTGAAGTAATGGCACTTCCCTGATCAAACAGCCATCCTATTATTATTATTATTATTGTGCAATTATGTTATTATTATTGTGCAAATATTATCTCAATATGTCATCAGGTTACGTTTTATTATAAAAGATTTCATGTGTGTTGTTGCTTTAGTATTCCTATTATTTGAGTTGTGATTAGGCTAATGTGACATTAACAATATAATTCAGTTGGGAAATTAGGCTAATGAATTAAACAATGAAAATATGAACATGAACGGAAAATAAAAAGAAAAGGAAAAGGAAAATGATGACCACAACCTCGCAATTAAATGTTGGGATTCTCAAATTCACAAAACTCAAACTTTGAAGGACAATTTTGTTAAAAAAATAAAAAAGGGCGTTTTTGAAAATTTAGAAACCTGGACGTGTAATTCTATAATTTCAGATTTTATTATAGAGGGCGCTTTTTGGGTACGAAGCACCCTCTATAATAAAATCAAAAATTACGAAACGACCTCATAAAATTTTTAAATTACGAAATATCTTTACCTTTTTAGTTTTAACACGTAATGCCACTCTGATCTTAGCTCAATCTTTTTTTCATATAAGACTAGGAATTGTGCTTGAACAATGCCTGTTTTACATAATAGTACAATATTTTTTTAGATGCTCGGTCACATGGCACACCAATATGGTATGCTTAAAGAATTTCGCGCAACTCGCCTAGATATGTTATCATATATATAATTGAAATATTTAAGTAACATCTAGTGGATTGCATATATTGCATAATATATGTAATTTTCAATAATTATAAAGTATTTATTGAAAATTTTTCATTTATTACTATTGCATAGATATATTATGTTGCACTGATTATATGATATAAGTATCATATAAAAGTCAATATGCACATTACACTAAGATGTAGGTGCACGACTTCAGGACAGAGGATGCTTTGTGTGTATCTATGTCTGACTACTCGGATAATTTGGTAATTCACAAAAATAAAAATTTGAAGGGCAGTTTTGTTAAAAAATAATAATAAGGGCGTTTTTGAAAATTTAGCAACCTGAACGTGCAATTCTGCAATTTTAGATTTTATTATAGAGGGCGCTTTTTGGGTAGGAAGCACCCTCTATAATAAAATCTAAATTTACGAACCGACCCCTAAACTTTTTTTAATTACGAAATATTTGTACCTTTTGATTTTTAAAACATACTTATTGTGTGTCTATGAAGAATAAAATCTAAGGGGGGTATATTCAATCTAGATTTCATTTGAATTTGTTGAAGTTTCTTTTAATGATAGATTTTGATATATTTTATAGATTTCATATATTCCATTGATTTTGTTAGAATTCTATTTAAGAGTTTGTTGGATTATTTAATGAATTACATCAAATTTTATTAGAATTATATTTAGAGTTTGTTGGATTTTTTACATAGATTTAAATGAAATTGAATATATTTATATGGAATTGGTAATGATTTTATCTTTAAAAAAAAAAAAAAAATCATATGATGAGTAGTTTGTTGTATTTGGCCCAATACTTTCTCCACCAAATTATATAAATTATGACTAAGTTTATATGATTATTTTATTTTTATAAATCACATTAATGAAAATTTTGATATTATAAAATGATATTTGTTTCTCCACCAAATGATCTTGGTGAGGGATCCCAACCTCGAGGTTGGGAATCCAAACTTTGATTAAACATCCAAGGTTAGGATTCTCAATCTGGAGGTTGAGATTCTTTGGGAATCCTAACCTCGAACGGAATTCTAACCTTAATTGAATAGCCAAGGTTGGAATTCTCAACCATTACGTTGGGATTCTCAACCTGTAGGTTGGATCCCAACCTAGAGGTTGAGATTTCTAACATGGATTCCCAACCTATATTTAACATCTATATTTTGAGTTTTAACCTGGAGATTGGGATTCCCAACCTCGAGGTTGGGATCCCAACCTCGAGGTTGGGATCCCAACCTCCAAGTTGAGATTTCTAACATGGATTCCCAACTTATATTTAACATCCATATTTCGAGTTTTAACCCGGACGTTGGGATTCCCAACCTGGAGGTTGAGATTTCTAACATGGATTCCCAACCTTCATTTAGCATCCATGTTTCAAGTTTTAACCTCCAGGTTGGGCTCCCAACCTCCAGGTTGGGAATCCCAACCTCCAGGTTGAGATTTCTAACATGGATTCCCAACCTTCATTTAACATCCATGTTTCGAGTATTAACCTTCCCAACCTCCAGGTTGGGATCCCAACCTGGAGGTTGAGATTTCTAACATGGATTCCCAACCTTCATTTAACATCCATATTTCGAGTTTTAATCCGGGAGTTGGGATCCCAACCTCCAGGTTAGGAATCACAACCTCCAGGTTGAGATTTCTAATATGGATTCCCAACCTTCATTTAACATCCATGTTTCGAGTTTTAACATTCCCAACCTCCAGGTTGAGATTTCTAACATGGATTCCCAACCTTCATTTAACATCCATGTTTTGAGTTTTAACCTTCCCAACCTGGAGGTTGAGATTTCTAACATGGATTCTCAACCTTCATTCAACATCTATATTTCGAGTTTTAACCCGGAGGTTGGGATTCCCAACCTCGAGGTTGGGATCCCAACCTCCAGGTTCGGAATCCCAACCTGGAGGTTGAGATTTCTAACATGGATTCCCAACCTTCATTTAACATCCATGTTTCAAGTTTTAACCTTCCCAACCTCCAGGTTAGGATTCCCAACCTTCATTTAACATCCATATTTCAAGTTTTAACCCGGAGGTTGGGATTCCCAACCTCGAGGTTGAGATTTCTAACATGGATTCCCAACCTTCATTTAACATCCATGTTTCGAGTTTTAACCTTCCCAACCTCCAGATTGGGAATCCCAACCTGGAGCTTGAGATTTCTAACATGAATTCCCAACCTTCATTTAACATCCATGTTTCGAGTTTTAACCTTCCCAACCTCCAGGTTGAGATTTCTAACATGAATTCCCAACCTTCATTTAACATCCATATTTCGAGTTTTAATCCGAAGGTTAGGATTCCCAACCTCGAGATTGGGATCCCAACCTCCAGATTGGGAATCCCAACCTGGAGGTTGAGATTTCTAACATGGATTCCCAACCTTCATTTAACATCCATGTTTCGAGTTTTAACCTTCCCAACCTCCAGGTTGGGCCCAACCTGGAGGTTGAGATTTCTAACATGGATTCCCAACCTTCATTTAACATCCATGTTTCGAGTTTTAACCTTCCCAACCTCCAGGTTTTAACATTAAGACTTCACCTCTAAACTTGTTTCAGCCTCTTACAAATCGTACCCTTAAAGTACATGTTCACATTACAACCAACAACTGCCAATCTAACTTTTACATTATAATCATACCCACAAAGCCACACACAAATTACACAAAACAGTCAGAACATGTTTTTAATATCCCATCCTTAGTTCATATCATCATATTCACATACCCAAAGAAACCATAACTAGTCAAATATACTACCCACCCTAGAGAAACAGAGCAACGCAGTTCTTCGGCAGTCCAAAATATCACACTCTTTCCTTTCTTAGGCACGGGAAGACAGAAGAAGGGTGGTTGTGGGAAGTGAAAAGAGAGGTTGGCCATGGGAAGTGAGAAGAGATGTTAGCCGTAAGAGTGACAAAATGGAAGGCCGGTGGTGGAGACTACAGCACTACTGCTTCGCTTGAGAGGTTACGAAGTGAGAAGAGAGATTGGTCGTGGGAAGTGAGAAGATAGGGAGTACCATCAAAACTGACATAATAGAACGCTGGTAGACGAGAGGACATTGCTGCACTGCTAGCTGGAGAGGGTGATTGTCGGGAGAAGTTGCAAAGGGGTGAGGAGCTTCTATCAATTTGCTCTGCCTTTATGGCCTCCATTTCATTAAGGGCATTTTTGTCCATTCATGCTCTTTTTTCTACTACCAAAACCAAAAGGGTTAGTGTTGCAATTCACCTCCTCAAATGGGTTATTTTTGTAATTATTTCTAAGAAATAAAGTAACATAAAATAAAAATGTCTCAATTTTAGCTCTAGTGCTTGATACAATTCTACAAACCCAACAACAAAACAAAAGACTAAGAATAAAAACCATCTCCCAGCTTTGTTCTTGCCTTGTTCTCTGTTAACCCAATAACACAATTAAACAAACCAAGCAACAAAACCAAAATCTAAATACAAAAACCACCTCTTCTTTTTCGCTCTTTTTAACCCAATAACACAATCATTCGTCTCCCATTTTTGAACCCAGCATGGGCCTCTGCAACACTGATTCTTGGTGTCTAAAAGATCGGTTCGATTTACAGTCCAGGCGTTGAATGAGGAGCTGCTGGCGGGGGTGAGTGCAACGGAGAAGAAAAGAAGAAAAGCCTCTTTCAAATACTAAATCCCATTACTTGCACACACGAAGCCTCAACATCTGAAAACCATTATCAATTAAAAGGGCTAAGGAAACTAAATAGTTTTTGGGAAACAAAGATATATCAAACATAAACAAGACAACACAGGAAAAAAAAAAAAAGTCTGGAAATAGTATAATCACCATCATATCACCAAAAACATAAATCTATTGCATTACTCATTAATTGATAAGGTAATCCATTATTCCAATAGTACTTAAAAAAATCACTTGAATAGGGTCAAGCCAGTTACATATTTTGAAATAGACATCACAAAATAGTCTACAATTTTGACATCTAAAAGTGAACAAATTAAACAAAGCAAAACAGAGTTCTACAAAAGAGATTGGTAATATTTAAATATAGAAACATTTAGTTTACCTTAATCAGTTGGGTGTCTTCATCGGTCTTTTGGGGTGTGGTTTGTCTACCTCCTTACAGTTATTGTGAATATTTGTCAAAGACAAAATATTTTCATCCTCACCAACCCAAGAACTTCCATCAACTTCTTCAATATATTGGGCGTACATCAAATGCACACCACATTTTTCAATTTTATAAAATTGTTGGTTAAACATTGCATCACTGAACTTGAAAGAGACCTCTTTGACATCACGTAACAATGTATAGAGAGAGAATGGGAGAATAGGAGACTTCACTAGTACATAGTTTGACTGAAAAATAAATTCACTTAATAGTCCTCGCGTGGTAAATGACTGTCCATCCTTTGATTTGAGTTTGCAAGTCCATTTTATGACTTTGATACCATCACGACCTTTTTGACTCTGTTGAAGTGGTGCCACAACAACACACAAAGCAAAACCTATGAAGCTCTGATTCAACCAATTTGGCAATAGCTCCACGTTTATGAAATGTCCTAAACTTTGGAAATCAAACCATTTTGGAACTTCACTACCGGGATAAGACAATAGAACGCATACCTATAAATTAAGGTAATTAATATATTTAATATTGTTGATACCAGTATTGAATTGTTTGCAAAGAAAAAAAAAGAAAATTTTCAATGAAGTGTTTCCAAAGAAAAAAAACGAAGAAATTAGATCTACGGGGTCACTACTTTTTTTCTTTAGTTGTTTTTTTTTTTTAAATATATATTTTTTGAAGTTGTTTGACCATTTAATAAAACAAAGAAAACAACTTAACATTTCCAATTTAGATTATTTTAGTATTAGGTGAAAAAAATAAATAACAGCATATTGAAAAGATGGAAGTAAATAAAACAAACCTTTTTAATTATTTGTAGAGCATGAAGAGCCTTCTTCACAATGTCTTCAAAATCAGACAGTGGTGTGCAATCTTGAAAACAGAGAGAGGATAATACTTCTGGCACTGTGAGATTGTCTGCACGCCTGCCTCCCAACTGTAGCTTCGGTAAACATTTAACCATCATGCAATTGCTCAAGTCGAAGCTTAAATTTGTTATTGTGGAAAACCAATCATCAGCTGACAACTTTTTAAACTTGACATCAATTGGATCTGACCACTCGATATCGCAACTCTGTAGTCTGTCCTGAACCTCCAATTCACTAAAACTCAATAGCTTACACTTCTTCAAATCTATTATAGATGATGGTAATTCCCTTATAGCAGTTCGTTCAGCACGGAGGATCTTCAAAGAACTTAAACGTCCTATATCTCTAGGCAACTGATCAAGTTCTGAACAATCATCAAGATACAGAATTTGAAGAGATTTCAACCTACAAATTCTGCTTGGAAGTCTCTTAAGCTTTCTACAATCATCAAGTCTCAAACTTTGTAGTTTGCTTAAATTTAGAAAGGATAAGGGAAGCTCTTCTATAACCCAGGAACTTAAACAAAACGTTTCTAGATTACATGGCATCTCATCCAACGTCTTGAGATTCGAGCAGCCAGAGAGATAAAGATGTTTGATAGATATCAAACCACTGAAATTTGGAATAGTCTTGAGGCTAGAGCAGCAGCTTAGAACTAGAAAGTCAAGCTCTTTGAGACATCCAATAGAAGGTGAAATTTCACACAAATTTTTACAACAAAACAGATTCAATTTCTTAAGGTTTGGGGAACCTGAGAAATCTGGGCAACTGGTTAGGTAGGAGTAACTGAGGTCAACTTCTTTCAACTTTGCAAGAGGCTGTAATTAAGTACCAAATATACAGAAAACAACATTAACTCATATTAGTACTCAATACAGTATTACAAATTTATAACAACATCAATACTGCTATATAAATATGAAACATACCAGAACACCATTCCATAGTTGTTCAACTTTGCTTTCTCTCATGTCAAATATAACAAGGTTCTCTAGAGAAAAACAAGAGAATGGCAATTTTATCGGACATTTACGCCAGCTAAGATACCTTAGTGCAGCAAGGTTATACTCAAGGCCTTGAGAAGTGTGCACTCTATCCATCTCTTCATAACCTGAGTTATAAAACTTTAAGATCCTCAATCTACGCATTTTCAAGAAATCACATGGATTTAACAGTATATCATCTTTTATTTTTGACACATCCAAAGCAATGCCTTCAATTGTTGCAGTACACTAACATATATCACAAGAAATACAAAGTTAGTACCAAATATATAAAGATTTATGAGAGTTTTTTAGTTGTCAAAAAACATTACCATATGCTTTAAAAGCGAAAACCATTAAAAATGAGTGTAATTAAAAAAAATATATATCCCAAAAAATTATTGAAAATTTGTTTTTTGACAATAAATAAATAATGTTTCTTTTGCCTATTTTCATTATGGGCAATATTTTACATACACGAAAAGTTGTGCAAAAATATTTCACATAGGCACAAATAGTTTACATGAAAAGTTGTGCAAAAACATTTCACATAGGTATAGACACTTTACATGAAACGTTGTATACACTAAAAACGGTTTAAAAATGATTAAGTTTCATTTGGGACAAAAGATGAATAACTTTATGTTTTGAGCTAAGAACTAATTTTTCTTTTTTGTCTAGGCTAAAAAAATGTATAGCTAAATGTTACCGTGTTCTTTGTCAAAATATGGTAGATTTCCTCATGATCCCACAATCGACTACGTTTTCCAGGATCTTCAATAGATTCTTGACGCACAATTTCCTTAGCCGTTGCCTCTAGCAAATCATGCATTGTTATTCTGCCACAAGATATATCTATCAAAGATTTATCAAGAAGAACTTCTATTCCAATTTTTGCGGCAAAACCACAAGCTTCTAGGGCTGATTTTACATGTTCAATGTTACTCCACTTAAAAAAACATGCAACATCCAAAAATATCCTTTGTTCTTCACTATCAAGTCCATCATAACTAATTTTCAACACTTTGTAGATATCCAAATGTGGTAGTCTTTCCATTTTTTCTATTGCACTTTCCCAAACCTCTATTTTCTTTTTATGGAGATAGGACCCCAAAACTTTAAGAGCCAATGGAATGCCTCCAGCATATTTTACCAACCTTTTGGACAGCTCCGTATAATCTTTCATTGGATAGTTTCTTCGGAAAGCATACATGTGAAAAAGCTTTAAAGCTTCATGATCAATTAATCCTCGAACTTTATAAACTTGATTCATTTCACAATTTTCAAGCACTTGTTTATCTCTTGTTGTTATAATTATTCGACTTTGAGGACCAAGACAATCAAAACCTCCAACCAAACTTTCTATTTGTCTAAAATCGGATACATCATCAAAAGCAATGAGAAGCTTCTTACGACTAAGTCTATTCTTTATGAAAGTGTGTCCTGCAACATAAACATTTATAATTGCATGTTTATCTCCCAATAGTGCTAAAAGAAGTTCTCGTTGCAAGCAATTTAACCCATTGCTCTGTTCGCACCGCTCCCTAACATTTCGAGCGAAGTAAGAACCTTTAAATTGACTAGAGATTTTGTTGAATACAACTTCAGCAAGAGTTGTCTTGCCTATACCACCAATGCCCCATATTCCGACACTACGTACATCATTTGTCCCCATGCATAACAAAGATTCAATTTCCTTAATTTTTGAATCTATGCCAACAAGGTTTCTAGTATCAATTGAGGACAAATAATCCAATTTCTGCAAAACATCTTCACTGATAACCTCTATAAGATCAGCCTCAGATCTAACGGATAAAAAAAAAAAACAATTAGCGTTAAGCAGTAACAAATATGAAATGATAAAAGAAAATGTCATTTTAATTCCAATTAACAGATCACCTTAGTTTTCTTTTATTTTTAAAAGAAATGGGCAACTTGTGGGAACTAAGATTTCAAAACAGAAGTGCTTTTATGTAAATTAATACATGTTACTCATGTTTTAATCGCTTGCTCTCTTCAACATATATGACTATTAATAATAAAAAGGGGCTAAAATGCTGCTCTAGTAGTCTTTTTGTTCTTCTAAACTTATTGTAATTAAGTGACAACTTATCTGTTTCTTTCTCTCTCTCATACCAAACCCCAGTAAAATTCAACATAAACCAAAAAAAATCAAAAGGGAAAAAAAAATTAATCAAACCCATGTGAACTAGAAATTGAAGATGGGAGAATTTTGGAGCTAATGAATTCTTAAAAAATGAGAGAGAAAGAGGCTAGAGTGGAAAGATCCTACTCTAATAAAAGACAATGAATTTGATCTAAATAATTTCTATAGAGACAATGATCACTTACTTATCGCTACTTGCAGGCCATCCAGAAAGATTGGTTGCTTCCTTGAGGGCATCCTTCCATCTATGCACTTGTTCTAGATTTTGTTTAAAACGTTTCTCATGCTTAGCGAATGCATCTGCAAAACTCCCGGTCTGATTCTTTAAATCCGATGGAGTTACCCCATAGAAAACCGGTATCACAATCTGTTTATTCGTTTCCCTGCCCATACATAATCTTATAGACATATAATTACCAGAAAAATTGAAGGAAAAAAAAAACAAACAAAAAGACAGATAATATAATTTTCCATACCTGTTTTTGCATTCTAAAATCTTTGCAAGTTCTTTGAGACACCATTTGGAAGATGCATAGTTTTTGGAGAAGATAATAACGGAGATCTGAGACTCTTCAATTGCTGTGAGAAGAGCGGGGGAGATCTCATCTCCTCTGTTGAGATTGTAGTCGATGAAAGTGTTAATTCCTCTCTCATTCAAAGCTTTGTGAAGATGGCTGATGAAATTGTAACGGGTATCTTCACCTCTGAAACTGAGAAAAACGTCATACTTGATTTGAGGAGGAGAAGGGGGAGGAAGAGGAACAGAAGGAGGAGAAGGAGAAGCTGAAGAAGAAGGAAAATAAAAAGAAGAAAGACTCGAACCCATTGATGATCAGAGTAACTGTTGAGAAGTGGAGATAACAAAGACGCTGAGATCTTGTGGTGCACGTTTGTTTTCTTCAACTCATTAAATGAGCTTCCAAGAAGCTTGGTATGGTTCGGTAGTTATATTGTTGGGTTTCTTCTAATTTTTATTGCTGGAATTATTGGCGTACAGGATTAGAGAAGTCTTGTGCAATGTCTTTTTTTTTTTTTTTTTAATAATAATGTCAGCTTTTTTGTTGACTCTTAACTAAGTGGAAGACCGACGATGGTGAAAAGGACAACATTGGAGATTTGAAAAATGAAGAACCTGCCTGTTGTCTACCTTTTAAAATAAACCATATCTTGACAGCTTCATGCACTTAAGTATATATATATAAATTCTATAATAAATATCTTATAATTTTAAAAAATTATGATGAATCGATCAAATTCATCTATTACATTATCTTTTCTAAAATAAATTCTTTCTCCTATTTAATTTAAATATAATAGATGAATTTAATTAGTTTATCCTAATTTTTTAAAATTAAGAAGTACTGATAATAGAATTACTATATATAAGTAATTCTATCATCAATGTTTGTCTTTTAAAAGTTAAGATGAATCAATCAAATTCATTCATTATATTGTCTCTTTTTAAATAAATTTTTCCCTTATTTGAAAAGTTAGGAAATACTAATGGTAGAATTACTATATATATATTAACTTTTTTTTTTTTATACATATAACTTTTTTTAATTACTCCAGCTGGACTTATTACTATTAATATTAATATTATTATTATTATTATTATTATTATTATTTTCAGCATCTTTGGTTACCATATATTATTATTATTATTATTATTATTATTATTATTAATTTGGACCTTTTTTAATTACTCCTTCCAAACTTATTTTCATTATCTTTAGTTATCCTTCATCTTCATCATCATCATCATTTTCCAAATTGGAAGATTGTTGGACAATATTAAAATGGATCATTGATAATACAGTGTGGATGACTACTTCAATAATCGAGAGATAACAACTTCTATGAAGAGAATAATATTTCACACATGCATGTTATTTTTAGAATAAAAAAAAAAAAGAATTAGATACTTTGACCTCTTAAAATAAAAGGAATATTCACTCACTCTTACCAAAGGGATATATTATAAACGAATTTTCAAAGTTTTTACTCATAACAAGTATAAACATACCCAAATAACTTCAAGTGAAGAACCTTTAGAAAACCTTAGTGTTAATTTTAAATTCTATACCTTAGCGACCGTTTGGTGTTCATGATTTTATAAAAAGTCTGCTCGCCCTTTTTTTGTCATTGAGGTCAAATTCAAATTCTATTATTAAACTCAAATTTATATCTCAATTGAAATGTATTTATTTCAAGATAGAAGATAAGAAGTAAAATTATTAATATGAAGTTTTATTTCATATATATGAAACGACTAAAATAAACATTATTAGTAAAAGAAAAAATATACTTCATGGAAAATCAATAGAAATAGTTTTTTTTTATTTATAAAAAAGATAAGTATCACACTATTTAAATATCATAGCCTTAAACAAGTCAATCAATAAAAAAACCTTATTATCATCGTTGTGATGTGATTTACATTGAACAAAAAAATTATCGTTGACTTCAAAATTTTAAGGAAAATACATAAGTATGTACATGAGATTAAAGACCAAAATGAAAATATATCATTGTCTCGATAATTGAGGCGAACCTTGTGCGAAGTTGCAGCAATGTCAATTTTAATTAACTCTACCTTTTGAGTGGAATTCAGTCATCACCGTCCGATTTGGGACTTCAAATTTTACACATCAAATTCTGCTTTGGGACTTGGAAAGAGGAGAGAAATTTCTTTCCTGAACGACGTGAGCTCTACTCTGATTTTCTGGTTGGTAGTAAATGAAACCCATTAAAGGGTGTGGGTGGGTTTTCAATTATTACTTTTGTTATATATTTTATTTACCTTTTGGAAATTATATTCTTTAATCAAAAAAATATTGCCGCAAAATAAGGTGTAGGCAAATTCAATTGTTGTGTGGTTGTCACCCAATCAAATTCTTAATTGATATTTCGGTGACACGTTTCGAAATGTTAAAGGCCGTATTCGAGGTTCCTTTGTTGGGATGGTGACGCAAACCTATATCTTGAACATTAAAAAAAATAGTAGTGAGTTTTTTTTTCTAAAAAAAAAAAATAGAGCAGTGAAGTTAATTTCATAGATGAAAGAATTATGTCAAACATCAGTCAATCAAAATGCATAAACCATGCAAATGAGTAATGATTACAAATTCAGAGAAGAGAGACATTAAGAACAGAGCCCAACAAGTAAATTGCATTTTCCAACACATAAAGACGCAATACTCATCGTTGAAGCAAACATCAGCCTGACTCTGCCATTGCGTACACGGTACATCCATCCGTCTCTATAAGACGTTTCTTGTCCACTTGTAAGAGCGACGTCTACATCATAACACACCGTATTTACTCCTTCAAAAGAAATAACACAGCCAAAATAAAAATGTGTGAACGCAATGGAGATTTTTTTTTTAATATTCTTTATAATACATCGATTCCAATTTAAAATGCAATCGAAATAAATGAGAGTACTCCATCATTAAACCATGTTGATTGATGGTCAATAGAATAGTTTTTCACCTTATAACACATTTACTAAAAAGATTAAACTGAAGAATGAAAAATCATCTTTGATAAGTTTTTGTTTCATCAGATAAGTAAAATAGTAAGTCGGAAAGCGACAATAGAGACGTGCCCATGAAAATTAAAAGAGTGAAATGAAAGGGAGTGATCAGGGAGACGTGTGACATGAAGAAGCAGTGAAAT
Organism: Litchi chinensis; assembly: GCA_019925255.1. Classification (NCBI taxonomy): domain Eukaryota; kingdom Viridiplantae; phylum Streptophyta; class Magnoliopsida; order Sapindales; family Sapindaceae; genus Litchi; species Litchi chinensis. Next base: position 25,140,804 of record CM034464.1, read on the forward strand.
GAAAGAGAGACCGGTGTGAGATAAAATCGTGAGATGAGTGGCATATTTTTCAAGAAAGTGACAAGTGCCCCTCGTTTTGCAAATAAAGCAGATTAAATAATAGAATATTTTATTATTTATCATAATAATACATTTAAGTTTTTTAGTGAACTTGTTTTTATAGCAGTTCAAAAAGAAGTAAATTTTAAATTTTAGAATGCTAGACAGCAATACAATTTACTCAAATAGATATCCAAATTATATGTGAAGTACAACAAGCAATGAGAAATCAGGAAATTAGAAATAAATTTTGAAGATGACAAAAAAAATCACATAATAAACAAATTAGAAAAACGACTCTTGTATTAAAAAAACTACCAATAGTATCTCCTAATCACATTGCAATAAATATTTGTAAAATTAGACCACCAAATTGAAAAATCAATACAGTTTGTAAATAGAACAAAGAAGGATGAAGGTCACATTTCGTGCTTAGTAATAGATTTTTTATATTTCACTAATGAGATCCTCCTGATGTTGTATGTATGTGCATAAAAAGTTGAAAAAATAGTAAACAATAATAATTACCCAACAACGTCAAAAACTTCACCATATGGGAACTATGAAATAATCATTCTTACACTCATAAGTTAAAAAACACATTTTATTATTCAAATCCAAAAAAGAAAAAGAAAAAAAAAAGTTGTAAAGTTGGTAAATGTTACCACAATTATGAAAAAACCAATTAGTCCATTATGTAATAAGCAATCTCGAGTCTTCCAATTGACTAAACACAAATTCAAGTCCACTTCACTAAAAATCTAACACCATACATATGCAAACAAGAAATTAATCAAACATTTGTTTCAAATTCCTACATAAAACAATTACTAAGAAAATTAAAATATTAATTGAACATTCTCTTTTCTTGACTGCTTAATAATTTCTCCCATTTAGTTAAAGGGTCTCTAGACAAGTTAAACTCAAATTTCAACATGTTTTTAAAAGTGCAACCAAAAATTTAAAATGGTCCAACCATATATAATATCAAGTGTACCAATGAGTATCAAAAGTTTTAATATATATATATATATATATATATTTTTTTTAGGAGCCGAAAATTTTATTATTAAATTTGTGTGTTCAATGTATTTTAATACATGGATATAAAAAGTTCATTTTACCCTTCCTTGCTCGTTAAGTCTAAATTTACCATTTTGTCCTAATTCATCTACCAATTGGAATCCAATTTGTGTCAAATAAAATTTAATATAAAAAAATTAAAACAACTTTACACCAACGATGAATTGCCACATCATCCTTTTTTAAATTAAAATACGTATATAAATATAATAAAAGGCATTTTCTTTTACTTTATAAAACAAATTTTGGAAGTTAAAAATAGGGGAAAAAAAAAGCAGAATTCCTTCTTATAAAGATCCATATTGGATCTCCACGTCCAAACTAATAAATCTCCATTAGATGGAGTTTGAAACTATAATGAATGAACCAAATCTTCAAAGATCTAGGTTCAAATATCACCAAATCTTGGTTCGATCGAACCTAGATATTGAAGATCTTGGTGAAATTGAACCCATAACATGTCTTAACATGATGACATGTTCTAGGCTTCAAGATTTTATAGAAAGTTTGCCAACCTTTTTTTTTTTTTTTTTGGCCTTTGAGGTCAAATTCAAATTCTATTATTAAACTCTAAATTATATCTCAATTGAAATATATTTATTTCAAAACACAAGTTAAGAAGTAAAACAATTAATATGAAGTTTTATTTAATATATATGAAACGACTAAAAATATACATTATTAGTAAAAGAAAAAATATATTTTAGGGACAATTACTAGAAATAGAAGATTTTTTTTCTTTGCAAAATAAGATAAGAATCACACCAATTAAATGTCAAACACTTAAATAAGTCAATAAGTAAACAACCTAATTATTCTCTTTATGATGTAGTTTACATTGAACTAGAAAAAATCTTTGACTCCAAAAGCTTGAGGAAAAAACATAAATAAGTGTGGACATGAAATCTTCCCAATAAGAGAGATTAAAGAATAAAAAGAAAACATAACGTTGCCTTGATAATTGAAGCGAACCTTCTAGGAAGCTGCTGCAATGCTAATCTTAAATTAACTCCACCTATTGAGTGGACTTCGGTCCTCACTGTCTCATTTGGGATTTCCAATTTTAAATCTACCAAATTCTGCGTTGGGGCTTGGAAAGAGGAGAGAAATTTCTTTTCCTGAGCCCACATGAGCCCTACTTCCATTTCTTGGTAGGTAGGAAATGAAACCCACTAAAGAGGGGGGGTTTTCAATTACTACCTAGTTAGGAATCAATTTTGTTATATATTTTATTTACTTTTTAGAAAGTATATTCTTTTATAAAAAAAAAAATATTGTATTATTTATCGTAATACTACATACAAGTTTTTTGTTTTCACAGTAGTTCAAAATGAAGAAATTTTTAAATTTTATAATGTCAAATAGTAATACAATTTGCACAAATAGATATCCAAATTATATCTGAATTACTGCCAGTAATGGGAAATCAAGGAATTGGGAATAAATTTCAAATTTGACCGGGAAAAAAAAACAACTTTCATAAAAAGCAATTTTTACAAGCTTTAAAAAATAGCGTAAAAGCCCTTTTATGACATTTATGAAAATGTCCCAACAAAGGATGCGGTAAAAGATTGACACTTATTAATGCATTTCAGTAAGGACTCATTTGAAATAACTTTTACTTTCGACCTTTAATGGTAGAAAAAGAGAAGTAAAAGTTTGATTTTTTTTAAGGGAGCTTTTAAGAATAAGACAAGTTTAGAAGAAAAATATCATTTCTACACACTATTTTATATAAAATTCTTTTTGACCTTTCAAACAAACTTATTACATACTATAACCAAGTTACCCATTTTACCCCTAAGTCAAACACCCCTTCAACTAATGATAAAATGACGAAAATGCCCTTACTGAATCACCCTTAAAATAACGAAAATGCCCCCCTCCTTCTTCCTCTTCTTCTTCCACTCCATTCTCCTCGTCCACTGTTTGCATAAGTGATTTTATCACACTTTTTCCATTCTCTGAAAGTTTCTCATCCTGTTTTGTGCACCCACTGAAGGCTCTTTGCACACATTGAAGCTTCTTTGAGCTTCTCATTCTTTCTCTCCAACAAGCCACACAATCAACTTTTTCTCTTCAAGCTTAAAGGTATGTGTTTGTTAATGATTCGTTTTGAAATTTATTGCTTACATTGCTTTGGTAAATGCTTTATGAGTGAGTTTTGGTAGTGATTTTATGTAATGTAAGATCCGATTTGCAAGAAAAGAAAGAAATCGTGAAGTGACTGAGATTTTACGACGACCGGTTTTTGTGCGGGGCTAAAACTCGGAACCAGGTTTTGTAGGGCATTAAAACTCGAAACAGTGTTTTGGCGGGCTAAATCCAAAAATCGGGTTTTTTTTGGTATTTAAAACCCAGTTTCGGGTTTTAATGACTAATAAAACCCGGTTTCTGGCAGGGTTTTTTTTTTTTTTTTTTATCGAAGTTTGATATTAATTTAGGTCATTTGATGTTAGATTTGATTTTATTTATTAGATTTAATTGGTTTGTGATTGAAATGGAGTTCTTTATTTGTTTAGAAAAAACAATCCACGTTCTGTTAGCTATAAAACACGTAACCGGGTTGTATTAATCAATAAAACCCGATTTCGTGTTTTATTGAGCATTAAAACCCGATTGAATGTTAGATTATTTATTAAAACCTGGTTTTATTTAATTTAAGAATATTTTTTAAAATTTGAAATGTTTATGTTTATTAAATGATTTTTTTTTTTGTTTTTTTTATGCATTATGAGAGTATGGATAAGAATAAATTATTTTGCTTCAATTTTACAGGAATGAGTGAGGTGACGATAATAATAAAATGCAACGGAGAGTGGAATGAAAATAACTATGTTGGAGGTGAGACGTTCATGATAGGAGCCCCCAAAGATGTCAATTTATCTCGGTTAATGGACTTTATTTACATAGTGACCAGTATTGATAGAAGAATATGGGACATCCGTTTGTATTATTTACTCTGAGCTAAAGGAATGCCTACAGTTAAGATACCTATCACGACCGATCTTAGTGTCTGTGGTGTGATTTCAGACAAAAAAGTTGATTACAGAGAGATTTATGTTGATAAAATTTGAGAGATTCTGAAGTTATAAGGGCTACCGTTCCTCTATATACAACCACCTCAATTCCAGGGAATGTGGGGATAGATGTGGATAGACTTGTAAGTCCAGCTATGCATGACGGTCAAAATTGTTTAGCTTCCTATGGTGGTAGTAATCAAGTTTCAGCTTCTGTCCTCGCATTTACATCCACAGTAAGTCCAACGTGCGACATTGATTATGGTAGTAATGATCATTATGATGAAGATTAGGATATAGATTTTGATGATGATGATGATGATAATGAAATATCAGAAAGTGGAGATGATGATGAGGAAATTAGAGATGATGACATTTAAATAGGAGCTATTGATGACAATGGAGAGACCACAGAGTATCCAGAAATAAGATTTTCGGGTTCACAATTTGACACTAACCCCTCACAGCCATATTGGATTGTTTCGGGTGTAGATCAATGCGAAATTGAGGGTACTTCAACAGCCATGTCGACTTTCATCCGACGTGATACATTATATAAATGTGTATTTTTCAATAGTAAATATGAACTAAATGTGGCTGTTGGAAGATGTGTTCTTAATTCCAGGTATCAATATAAGGTTAGACATTCCTGCACGGTTCGATATGAGGCTGGTTGTAAGGATTTGACATGTAGTTTTGAGGTTCGTGCAAGATGCAGAAAGGGTGGTACGATGTGGTATGTGTACAAGTATGTGTCAGAACACACATGTTGTCAAGATGCCTTCGAGTCACATAGGCAGAGTGTGAAGACTATTGTCATAACAACACTATATCAGAAAAAGATAGGGCTTGATAGTATTACACCTCAGCTTTTAATGGCAGAAATGTTGGAGCAGTATGGTGTGCAGATTATGTACAACAAAGCTTGGAGGTCTTTGCAATATGCAAAGAAATTAACATATGGGAAGACGGATAAGTCATTCCAACCGCTGCCTTCATATTTGCACATGTTAAAAGAAACAAACCCCAATACAGTGACAACAATTATGACTGATAGACACAATCGATTTTTATATTCGTTTTTTGCACTTGGAGCCTCTATTCAAGGTTTTCGATCTTACATCAGACCGGTTATTGCTGTTGATGCCACCCATTTGAAAGGTGAATATAAAGGGGTGATTTTTGTTGCTGCATGCAAAGATGGAGAAGAGATGATTTATCCGATCGCTTTTGGATTTGGTGATGGAGAGTCGGACAATTCATAGACATGGTTCTTAAGTAGATTGTGAGAGAGTATTGGTGGGACACATAATTTACCATCGGATTTGATTATTGTATCCGACTGTCATAAAAGCATTGGCAATGCGATGAACACTGTTTTCCCTGAAATCCCACACGTGTTCTGTTTCTTCCACTTGAAGCAAAACTTGAAGCAAAGCTGTAGAAAGCAACCAGATGTGATGAAAATGTTCCACCTTGCAGCATATTGTTATACAAGGGACGATTGTGATAAATATTTGAAACAAATTCGAATGGTATGTCCGAATATGCATGAAAAATTGGTTAATGCTGGGGTGACAAAATGGTCACGTGCATATTCTCCAAAAAGAAGATATGGCATGATGACCACTAATATTGCAGAGTCCCTCAACAAATGTATGATGAAAGCATGTCGGTTTCCAATAACAACAGCACATGAATTTTTGAGACATATGTTACAGAAATAGTACAACGATAGACGTTGTTATGCTGAGAAACTCAGATCTTCGGTTACCAAAACTGTGGAGGATTATGTGAACTCAATGGCTAATGAATCGATGAGTGTCATCGTAACTACCATCCAACAACCGATCCAGTTCGGAGTCGAACATGAACTAGGCTATTGGTTCGTTCAACCACTTGCGCGGACATGCAGTTGTCGACATTGGGACCTAGATCAGTTACCATGTCATCATGCAATTGCTGTTGCAAGGTATAATTATTTTATTTTGCTAATTTTTGTTTTATAATGTCATATAGTAACATTCTACCTTTGTTATATATATCAGGTTTAATGGTGTTCACTATTATACACTATATGATGATTATTATAGCAAAGAATCCCTCAAAAGTGCATATTCACGTCCGATCAATCCTATCCCTGGCCCATAAGATTGGCATGTTCCTACAGAAGTTAAAAGTATGATTGTACTACCACCTGAAGGAAAAAGACAAGTAGGTAGATCGAAAGAGACACGGATTCCTTCAGTTGGGGAAAGTCGTTGTAAGAAAAAATGTGAAAAATGTGGTGAAATGGGACACAACCGTCTTTGTTGCCCTAATCCCCCTATATCCGCCTTTAGAGGGAGTAGCTCATGGATTGCTGGAGGTGTTGATACCAGTGTAGAAGCTGTTGAAAGAGGCGCTGAAAACCCGGTTTCAGCTACTGAAGCAGGTGTTGGCAGCAGTACTGAAGCTGTTGGATGCGGTCCGATCAATGAAGAAGCTACAATAGAGGCTTTGATTGCTGGACGTCCTAGAACCGCTTGAAAATGCTGCCTTTGTGGAGCTACTGGACACACACGACGCCGATGTGATCTACAATACCTAATTCCACCGTCGGGTGACAATGACCACGATGGTAATTAACAATGAATAAACTATTTGCAAACTTGATATTAGATTTTGTACTTTCTTAATATATTGTGGTTATGGCAATATTATTAGTTGGTTGTGTCATGAGATAAGGATAATTCATAATTTTAGCAGTTGGACAGGTTCTGCCACTAGCACAAAAACCGGGTTATATGAGGCTATAAAACCTGAATCCGTGATTGAGGCTATAAAACCTGAATCCGTGATTTAGGCTATAAACTTCAATTAGAAAGTCAACCGGGTTATGTAAGTCATTTAAACACGGACCGGGTTATATACATCCACATAACCCGACTTATAAGTAATTAAATCAAAAAAACTTGTAAATTGAGAGATCGGATTTTATGGCTCCATTAAACACGATCCCGTGGTTTATTGATACATAAAACCCGGTTTTTAAAATAAAAAGAGGAGAGGCGTACTAACACGAAATCGTGTTTAATGGAACCGTAAAACCCGTTTTTTTTAGAAACTGGATTATATGGTCCAATTAAAAACGGGGCCGCCTTTGGTAATATTATCCGCTTATAATCCGGGTTTTATGACCCAATAAAACACGAAACCGGGTTTTTTGACAGTTTTACACCGGTTATTTTTAAATAAATCGGATTAAATGAGCCATTAAACCCTGCGGCCGGGTTTTGTTTATATACATAACCCGGTTTTTAGATTTCATTTTAATATTCTAATTCGTTTTAATCTTCTAATGTTTCCGAATGACTTTAAAATGTCTTTAATTTAATGAATTTACTGTAATTGACCATATTACATATCAAATGTCTCATATTATTACATTTCAAAGTATGATAATTGACCTTAATATGAGAGTAAAGGATGCAATCACTAACAAGTTAGATTGAATAATGGAAGTTGTCCAAAATGTGGTACCCAAATGATTTGTAATTTAAATTAAGACGATTTGAATAAGTTTTTGATTAAAAGAAATACAAAAGCATCATGAAATCAAGGTAAATTACCATAAAAATTTTATAACTCGGGTTTTATGAGTCATTTAAGTATGGAACCGTGTTTTATTGCAGTTTGTACTCCGGTTATATTTGAATAAACCGGATTACATGTGGTCTTACAACCCGGGGCCGGGTTTTGTTACCTTATATAACACGGTTTTGTATCATGTACTGTTTCTTATTGACCACAGAACCGGGTTTTATGTGGCCTGTAAACATGGTTTTGTGATAAATGGTATATTATAACCCGGTTCTTTGATTTTGCAAAATCCACATCCTATAGCAAATTATAACGCGGGCCCGTGATTTATCATCCCATATAACCCGGTTCTAAACCGTGTAGTATTGTTTCCGATGTGATCTACAGAACCGGGTTTTATGGTTCCTTTAAACACGGGTTCGTGATGTATTATATATTATAACCCGGTTTATTCATTTTGCAAAATTCACATCATATTGCCAATTATAACACGGGTCCGTGATTTATTATTTCATATAACCCAGTTTTGGTTCTGTTATAATCCGTTTTTCTGAAATTTTCCCTTTATTTTACAATTGCTATTTTTTAAAAATTTCAGCAGCATAACGGCTGTTTTTCTGAAAATCCGACCCTGCAAAATGTTCATATAAAATCTTTACACTTCATAACCAATCAATTTTCTCAACTTCTAGGCCTCAGGCCCTATTTTCTTTCCACAATCAACCGCAAATATGCAACTACAATTTAAATCTATAAATATAACTAAATGCATTGCATTTCAATCATATATTACATTACCTTCATTGTCTAATGTCCACAAACCACAATCATCTATTTTATATTCAGGTGTAGAAAACATATAAACATCATACGCCATATCTCTCCTTATTCTACGGTTGTCTTCTAAACTATGGTGAGACTTCCATTCGTGCTCCTGAGACTTCAAAAGATTGTGGATAAACATCGCGCAATAGGCTCCACAACTATTCCTATATTAATAGGAAAAGACGTTAGATCATTATATAAAAAATGTATATAATGAAGTTAAGGTTTTAAACAAATGTGACATTTACCCATCAGCTTATTGAGGCACATTTGCCATATTGACACGCTTCACGTCCCATATTTTCTCCACGGGTGGTGTAGATACTTCGCTTTGCTCATAAAATCCAATTGACCGCAAGATAATCGGTATAAAACATGCAAGCGGCTGAAGGATCTGCTTCCATTGCTTGAAGTCTATTGATTGCATGGAATCATACACCACTATCTTCTTCTCTATTAGGCACACCTTACAAAGGACCCAATGCATTTGCGACAAAGAACAGGGGACCAGCACCTACAATTTAGAAACGTTATTAGTATAGCATAGCTGTGAATGTTCAATTAAAAAAAAAAAAAAAACTAACATCAGAAACTTACATTTTCAATAGATTTCCAAGGTATTTTTGCGTCTCCCATGCCAGTAGCACAGTTTTTCCAAGAATCTGCCACAACAGCCGTAGACGGATCAAACTCAATGTTCTTTCTGATGTACGTAGCATTGAAAACACGCACTAAATCCGCCTGCAACAACAATAAAATTATACATGTTATACTGCAAACAGTTAAATAAAGATACAAACAATGAATATTTTAACAGAACGGTAAATACTTACAAAAAAGTTTGTCCCGTGGACTGCGTATCTACAATCATTAACCTCGTCCCACCACCCGTGAATCTTCCCTTTCTTCCGCAAGCAACTCAAATAGCCATCAATATGAATCCCCGTCAACCACTCTTTAACATCCTCAATGGTACGAAGCATATCCGGGGTGCATGGTACTGGATAATCATCAATAATGCGCCTAAACGAAAAAAAAATATTTATAAAGTATTTTGTTAAATTAGTAATCAGAGTACAAAACATAGTTAGGGTTTTTATTCATACCGAAGGTTTAAAGAAGAAGTTACTGTACATCGTGTACACATCGGGTACAGTCTCCACTCCTACTTCCACCACAGGCTCCGCCACTTTCTTTGATTCTTTCTTTTTCTTTTTCGGCTGTAGAGGATCAGTGTATGGTGTCCTGCAAGATACCGATGGCTTAATCTTTCGCTTGCCCCATTCATGGACAGTCTTTCCCTGAAATTTAAAGAAATTCACAATTTTAATTCACACTTTTAAATCAATGCGTCAAACTATGACATCAAATTATTATTACAACTTTTACCTCAACATCACCAATATCAATATCCCCCTCCGATTCCTGGGTGTGGATGGGCGGGTCCTGCTCTTGGTCAACAATGTGATGATCCTTCTCTACTACTTCTGAGTCATGGATATGGATAGGTGGGTCCTGCTCCTGCATGTGCTCCTGCAAGTCAACAATGTGATGATCACCCTCGGACTCATGACGTGCTGACTCATGCATGTGTTTGTGGTGGCCCTGTTCCTCGTTCTGTTGGAAACTGTGATGATCACTCTCTATTCTATCATCATGGAAGTGCAAGTCATCATCCTAAACCCGGATAGAACTTTCAGCAACATTATCATCCACATCCCTACTAATTTTTAGCTTGTTTTCAACCTTTTTCATCCTCTTATCCATATTACGCAGCAATCTTTCTTGTGTCTGCTGCATTCCGATAATATTCTCCAATAGCTTCATTATCTTGCCAACATTCGTCTGAGGCTCCTGCAAATAATTAAATCAATATACATATATATATACATCATATAAATTACATTTAAAATATGATCAATTAAAATAATAAATTACGTACACCTAAATTTAAAATACAATTAAATTAATAATCTCATCTTTTTACCTATGGGCGAGACGATTTAGTAGACGACCGAACATCATTGGCACTTTTTGTCCTCGGCTCCCTCTCTTCATCCCCATCCTCTTCCTCTTCTTCCTCACCTGCTGCTTGCTCATCATCAGCAGTATCACCCTCAACACCATCATCATCTGAAACATCATCATCATCATCACCTTCACCCTCCACCACCGTGTTTCCACACTTTCTCTCCAACTACATGTCGGGGGTTCAAGGACTTCTAATAATCCGCCTCTCTCTCATCGTCAGTGGGCACAAGAATCCTCCTCGCTGCAATACACTACAATACATATATATATAGTTAATATATTGCACCCATAGATAGCAAACGAATGGAAACAAATTTAGGTTAAGATAGGGTAGACACTAACAAGGTGAAGCTCACTCCTCCATCTTGCTGAATCCCTTCTAACCCTTTTATTACAATGCCAATTCCTAAACCTTGGCAAATCAGGATCACCTGCTATTCTGTTCCCTACCTTGTCATCTAAATATGAGAACATTTCAACAAGCCACCACTATAATACATATTAAACAAAAAACAAATATATCATTAAAATATAATTAAATAAATAAATTAATAAATATATATATAGACAAAGAACAATTTTCAATAATAATAAAGAACATATACTAAGGGTTATACCCGGAATGCCCAAACAAACCCATAGGCATTGACCGTCCGTCCATTTACAAGTTGTTCCTCAGTAATCACCTGTCGGAGGTGGTCGAGAAGTATACTATATGACATTGTATCCCAGGGGAACGCATTCCATGCTTTTTTGTCCTCTATCATCACCCACAACGCCTTATCCACCCCTTGGCGCTCATCTAGGCCGTAAAATAGTTGAAAAGCTATAACTAAATTAGCCAACTTAAAGGTGTCCTCGACATCTAAATTCGCTCGTGACTTGAGCATTAGGACAATAGCTTTCACTGACGGTGGAATTCCTTTGAAAAGTCGTCATAAAAGACTATTCTTGTCATTTTGTCGTGCCTTAATGGTTTTTACATCAATATGCCCGAATGGCAACCCTGTTACCAACAAGAACTCTTACTTTCCAAACCTATATAGTTGTCTTCCAATTTCAAACCACATCTCATCGAGCCTAGCACGAGGAAATTCTAACTCTCTAGCAAGAATAGTTACAATCAAGGGGCAAACCAACAACTGATTGTGAGCTATCTCTACATAATATCTGAATGGGGTCTCACCTAAAAACTGATTAAGAAGTTCTTTTTTTTCAAGAGCTGCTTTTACACCAGCAATTTCTTTAAAACTACAATGTGTACTTAACGTCATCTCCGGGGGAATAACTTGTGTACTCCACTTATAATTGGCCTGCATCTGTACACAACCAACAAAAATAATTAGAATTAGTTAATTTAATTGATAGTTTACTTTAATAAGACTTAATTACTAAATATTTTCATTCATTTATTAAACTAATTTAATTAACAAATAAAATTAACATATTACAATTACATTAAATCAAATTTAAAATTTATTTGATTAATTTCATCTTATTTTTTTATTTTTACTTTATATTTAATTTATTTGATTTTATTTGAATTTATTATTTTAATCATATTGATTTAATATTCTGATTTTAATTAATTACATTTAAATTTTCTAACTTAATTAAAATTTATAATTTAATTCCCTTATTTTCCACGAAAATATTAATAATAATAAATTCAAAAAAATTTGCCCCTAAACCGGGTTTTGTGTGCCCATAAAACACGGTTCTCGGTTTTTCCCGTTTTAAGGGTGCATTAAACCCAGGTTTTTGTGGAACTAAAATACGGTAATTGCTAAACTCGTGTTTTAAGGATACATTAAACTCGGTTTTTGGGAAAAACAGTTGTTTATCGGACGTGCAATAAAACACGGTCAATCCAAAAATCGTGTTTTAGGGTGGCTTTAAACCCGGTTTTGACAAAAATTTCATCTTTTATGAGGCAATATAACACGGTCCAACCAAGAACTGGGTTTCAAGGCTGCCTAAAACGCGGTCTCTATCATTTCCGTGTTATTCACGGGTAAAAAACACGGTTTTTTCCAGAAACCGTATTTTGTGTATCAACCAAACATGGTTTCGGTGTAAAACCAACTTTATTTGAGCCTTGTTAGAACACGGACGATTCTGAAAACCGTGGTTTAATCAGCCTCAAGACACGTTTTTGGAAAATACGAGTTTTATGGGGGAACATTAAAGATGATGTTTCACTCAAACCGTGGTTTATGGATACACAAAACACGGTTTGGGGAAAAACCCGTGTTTTCAGCATCCACAAAACACGGTTATTTATCTAGCCGTGTTTTAACGAAGAAACCGTGTTTTGTGGCCTCACAAAACACAGTTTTTACGTTCTAGAACCAAAATACCCGGTTCCCACACTTCGTCTTCCTCGACAACATACATCACTAAAAACACTCATTCACATCCTAATCCATCCAAATACAGGCAAAACCAACCATACTAAACTACTCCAACATCAAAAACACAAAAAATTGATTTTAATGAAAGATTTAAATGGGTGTGAACGTTGCGTACCTTCGGCAATGGAGGTTGCGAGCAAGCTTGTCGGCAGTCTGAGGACGTCGACAAAGGTCGAAAATGGTGTGATAAGGCCGGAGATGACCGGTCGGGGGCGACTGCTCTCAGATCGGAAACCGGGTCGTGGAGGTGTGATGAAAACGGTCAAGATTTGAAACGGTGGAGATTTGATTTGGGTGACTGATTGTGTATTATGGGCTCCATATATATGAGGGCATTTTGGTAATTTCGCTTATGAGGCTTTAAGGGTATATGGGTCAAATTGCACTTAAGGGTAAAATGGGTAACTTGGGTATTGAAGACAATTAGTTTGTTTGGGAGGTTAGAAAGGAAATTTTTAAATTGAAGGGTTATAAACGAATTTTTAATTTTTAAATTGAAGGGTTATAAACGAATTTTTACTTTCTAGAATAGTCATTTTTGGTATTTTTCTCTTTTTTTAATTGTTGTTTGAATAGTAGATTTCAAAAGAGCTTTTAAATCTGAAAGAGCTTTTAAGACTGCTTGGTTCAAATATATCAAAGTCCCTACTAACTATGAAAATGACCTTTATGTCATTTTAAAAGAGCTTTTGAACCTGTTAGGTTTGAACACTTTAGAATTTTTCCTAATTATAATATGACTCTTATACTTTATTTTTAGAAAATATGACTTTTATATTTTAGTAAGAGTAAATAATATCTTTTAAAAGCATATTAATAATAAAATAATATTAAAGATAAGTTGATATGGAACAATGTAAGAATTGTTTATTATATTTCTTATAAAAATTAACTAAAATAATTATATTGCCGAAAATTTATTTGTAAGTTTCTACTCATGTTGAAGATTTTCAATAATACATTAATCAAATTAATAATAGGTGAATAATAATGAAAGTTAAAATTTATTATTTCGTTAAATTATAATACTATTATTGTGAGTCAGAGATAAAAAGAGAATTTTTTTACTATAATTGTTAAGTCAGCATAACAGTAATAGAGCCATGTACAGACAGAGACAATAACATCTAAATAGACAGGGATATGGCCACTCCAACCTAATTCAAATAATGCTCATAAAATTTAATTGTAAAATAAGATTTGAACAGTGCTTTCAACATCCAAGATTCAATTGTAAGATACTTGCATTGAATAAAGATGTAATGGTACAGCAATGTTGGCATCACAAACAAACACGAGAATTTCTGGTTTTCTACATTGAAATCGAATAACTTGAATTGAATCCATGAGTCTTTAAATACCTTCATTCACTGTTAAAATTCTTCGCTCATTCATTTGGCAATAGATAGTTGATTCCATTCTAGCTACTTCCATCAAGTTGTCCTTAAAAAATGAAAAAAAAAAGGTGGGTCATGTATTTCTTCAACCACGAAAATAATGATGAGCAATTTACAAAGCATTAGAGCAGTGAAAACCTTTAGAGAGCACAATAGCGGTCGAAATCTAGTTCTAAGCAGATTCAAATTAATCGGAATAGATGTTTCGAAGTGATTTTGTTTACTTGGAGTAACAGAGTTTGGCGAGGGGAGTCATTTTTCTCGGAATAGAAATTTGGTTGTTGAAACATATCAACATTGGGTTATTGATCGATGATTAGGTTGCTGGTACATACACTGAACCACCTGATTAGCTTCAAAACTGTACAAACTTTGCACAAAACATGTTTCATGGATTACATAACTTTTGACTAGCAGGATATTTGAAACTAAATGAACTAACAATGATTATTATGTGGAATTATTGCAATAAAGTAACCCAAGTATTAACTGTATAACAGGATTTGTTGTTGGAGCTTGAGGTGAGATGTAAGTGGCTGGGGGCACTTGAAATACAGGTGAGCGTATTTGGTGAGTGCACTTGTACATTCTGAACTCTTTTCGACTTCAAGACTCTTCCATTGGCACTTTTTAGTTTGGGTCTATCTGGGACAGAACTCTCCCTTTCCCTTGTTACCTGTGCTCTTCATCCTGATCCTCAATAGCATTTCCAACCTCACTTGCATGCTTCAACAATATCACATTTCCCATTAACTTTGGCATGCATCTACCCCTTTCATCATTAGCTTTAGCTTATTTGTGGCCCTGCTCACCAACCCCCATCTCAAAATGATTAAAGAAGTGAAGCATTTCCTGTCAGAGCTAAGATAAGCTTTCAAAGTATTTGATAAACTCTCAACAAGATGTAAGCATATAACGTCAAAAAAAAAAAAAAAATGGTGTTCCAGCCATAAGCCACTACCCATTTCTCTTTTTCTCTAAACATCTATCTCACCCAGTCATTTTGCTGAACACCATGATTGTTGAGTAAACTTTCTAGATACAACCTGACCATGTATCTTACTCCTATTTTACCCAATCTTTTCGAACACTAAAACCAAGCAATCCGGCAAATCAATTGTAAAACCTATAAGCATGATCATCTGATTCAAACTCCCTACCAATCTTATTAACAAGAGGTTATTAAATTATTTTATCAGTGCTTCTAAATGACTTTGGAAAGCTTACTTCCCACAAAACTGTCCAACCACTTCATGTGCACTTTATGACGATCTAAAACCTTTGAATTGCTACAATGCATGCCAAAGAGCACAACCTGTGTTTAGTCAGCAAGAGATATATCAATCCTCAACACCAAACTACTGCCAACATCTCTCATTTTCTATGCACATCTCTTTATGTTCTGGCCTCAATTCATGCTACCTAGTCTAAAATTTCAATCACTAGATTTCTTTTATTGAGTTAATGCCAGCATCCCCTTGTAGCACTCTAAAGCAAATCCAATTTAGATTTAGCAAGCATCCACTAAACCTGCCCCACCTCCCATTAAAAAAAAATCAATTTACCCTCCCAATCGCCATTCCTACAAATAAACCTTTACAATTTTACAACTATCAATATGAAAATTCACCAAAACATTAACATGAAGAGATAGACTACGACACACAGTTAACAAAAGAGTCACACCACTTGGCTCAAGTATTCTTATTGCCAGCAAATATCATCAAATAAACAAGGAATGAAAATTAAAAATTAAAAAAAAAAAAAAGAAAAAAAAGAAAAGAAAAGATTATTTTATTCATTTCGCAAAACATATTTTCAATAATGAAAACATGTTATCTTTAAAACTACTATTAACAATACAAATAATACTACCATTCAATTCTAAAATGACTGAGCACAAATAGCTCATATGGTCCTACTTATATATCACATATATGACTGAAAAAACAAGAACCCAAATAGCTATTTGTACACAAAACACAGCCAATTCTACTAAACTAAGATGAAACCTACTTATAAATCACTTATATGATTGAAAAAACAAGAACCCAAATAGCTATTTGTACGCAAAACACAACCAATTCTAAAACTAAGACGAAACCTACTTATATATCACATATATGATTGAAAAAACAAGAACCTAAATAGCTATTTGTACACAAAACACAACCAATTCTACTAAACTAAGACGAAACCGCACAACCTTTCCATTTCTTTTAATGTCAGTGAAAAGATTAAGAGAGAAGCAGTGTTTGAAAATACGGTACGGTACGGGCATATATACGCCCGTACTGGTGTATATATGCCCATATGGACGTATGGGATCAAAAACGCTTCAGGACACCCGTTCTGGTTTCAGAAAATGACAAAATCCGTCTCCGGCGTACTGTACGGGCATATAATCCTGTACTGACCCAACACGGCCCTATATTGAGTTATACGGCGGGTTGGGTCGGGTCACGCAAAAAAAATAAAAAAAAAAAAAAAGAAACCGGGTATAAAACGAAAAAAAAAAACCCTAACACCTCACAAACTCAGTCAACCCACTCTCCTCTGTCACGACCCACCTTCGCCTCCTCCTCACCGGCGATTTTTCCCTCTTTTTCGACCATTTCAGTCTCATTTCTACTGTTTCCGACGGCCAAACTCAAAATCGCAGTAGGTCTCTCATTTCCGGCGATCTTTCCCTCTTTTTCGACCATTTCTGTCTCATTTCTACTGTTTTCGGCGACCGAACTCACAATAGCAGCAGCTCTCTCATTTCCAGTGATGCGAAAATCAACGGCAACAGCTTCCTCTCTCTAGAACGGTGCGTCCATGCCTCCATTTGGTTCTTTCCCCTTTTTTGTTTTTGTTTCAAGCATTTTGTTTCTGTTTTTGTATGCCTCCAACTACAAGCATTCTGTTTCAAGCAGTAGCTATGTTACCATTTCTATATCTGGCCTCCATATCAGTTTCTGTTTCAACACATAGAGTAGTAGCTATGTCTTTATGCCTAATTTTTTTTATATAAACAGGCAGTAGTTGTGTGCTGTGTTGTGTTGTGATGGCTAGTAAAAAAGATCCTACATGGAAGTATGGGGTTGAGATGGAAACTGATGGGAAAAAATTTATTCGATGTATTTTTTGTCAGAAAGTAATGAGGGGGGAGTGTTTAGAATGAAAGAACACCTTACGGGTATCCAAGGAAATGTTTCTGTGTGTCCGACTGCTCCACCGGAAGTTAAGGAGGACATCAAAAGATATATGGAGAAGATGGAGAAGACAAAAAGAATTAATCAATTAGTGAGGGAGGAAAGAATCGATAGATGTACGACATTGATAGTCGATCCAAGGAGGGGTCAAACAGTGATAGTGTGACTCAGACTGAGACTCCGACTTTGAGAGGGATTAGAGGACCTATGGATAGGTTTCTCAAGGGAATGGAAGATGATGTTTTACAAATAGAGGAATTAGGGGGAATTAGAACCACAGGATTTGATAAGGAGCTACGTGACTGAACATGTGAGGAGATAGGCCGATTCTTCTTTGAGAATGGTCTTGCATTTAATGTTGTTGATAGTCCATTTTTTGTGAACATGATTCGAGTAGTTGGACGGTATGGAATAGGTTTAAAACCACCAAGTAGCTATGAGTTGAAGACTAGCATATTAAAGAAGAAGGAAGAAAACACGAAAGCTATTGTAGCTGAAGTAATGAAGACATGGAAGCAAACAGGAGTATCCATATTGTCAAATGGGTGGAAAGATGTAAAGGGTAGACAATTGATCAACTTCCTTGTAAATAATCCATATGGCACAGTTTTTCTTCGTTCTATTGATGTTAGTGATTTTGTGAAAGATGCGACATTGTTGTTCAAGCTACTTGATGATATGGTTGAAGAGGTTGGAAAGGATATTGTTGTTCAGGTGATAACAGATAATGCCTCTAACTATAAGAAAGCTGGGGAAATGTTGATGCTAAAGAGGAAAGGGTTGTGGTGGACGCCATGTGCTGCTCATTGCGTAGATTTGATACTTGAGAAACTTGGAGAACTACCCCAACACAAAAATGCATTTAGAAAAGCAAAAAAGGTATTATTATAGACTTATAGTATTTCTTGCTATATTCTTTTTTTAACCTTACTTAAGTCATATGTTAATTAAAAAATTTATGTTATATAATAGGTTAGTAACTTCATTTACAATCACGGATGGGTGTTGGCGTTGGTCAGAAAGTTTACAAATAAAGAATTGCTCCGACCCGCTCCTACAAGGTTTGCTACTGTATACTTGATATTGCAACGTATGTTTGAATTGAAGCGACCTTTGGAGCAGATGTGTACTTCATCAGAGTGGATGGATGTACATATGCAAAGAAGCTGGAGGGGAAGGAAGTCAAGAGAATCATATTAAGGGATTCAAGTTTCTGACCTAGTATGTCTTATGCGTTGAAGACGACTACACCCCTTGTTTGTGTGTTGAGGTTGGCGGATTCAGAAAAGGTGCCTAGAATGGGATTTATCTATGGAACAATGGATTTAGCTAAGGAAGAGATAGCCAAAAACTTGAATGATGAAGTTGGAGCTTACCATAAGATCTGGAAGATAATTGATGAGAAATGGGAGTTCCAGATGCATCGTCATTTGCACGCAGTTGCTTATTTTCTGAATCCTCAATTTCAATATTTAGAAAATAAGTCCACTCATCCAGAGATTAAATTTGGGTTGATAATGTGTATGGAGAAGCTTATTCCAGATTATAAGGAGCGAGAAAAGGCAGATTTACAACTCGATGAGTTTAGAAAAAGGGAAGGAATGTTTTCCTTTGAGTTGGCAAAAACATCTGCCACCAAACATAGTCCTGGTATGTGAAGTTTCCTTTTAGGTTTATTCAATTGTTTGTGTTTTCTTACTAAAGGGATTGTTATTGACATTGTAGTTGATTGGTGGCTTCAATAGGGAGATCAAACTCCAGAGTTAACATCTTTTACGGTGAAAATTTTAAGCCTTACTTGCTCATCCTCCGCTTGTGAGCGGAATTGGAGTTCATTTAATATGGTATGAATCTACATTGAAGTTTAGAATATATCAATACATATTATAAAATTATCTATTTATTGATACTAATTTTTTTCATTATTAATAATTATAGATTCATACAAAAAAAAGAAATCGGTTGGCTACGAAGAGGTTGAACTCATTGGTGTATATAATGTACAATAGAAAATTGCATCAGAAATTTCTAAGGCATTGGAGTTCAACTAATGATGATGAGCTCAATATTTCTACTGACCTACCTTCTGATGATGAATGGGTGATGAGAGAAGATGATGTCAGGCAAATGTCCACACATTATGCACCAAACATGGACATGAATGAACCGAGTGGAAGTGCACAAGTAACACAACAAAGACAAAAGAGGAATAGAGATGCACGTAAGTTTATCAATAATTCAATGGAGTAAGTTGAATATACGATTAAGTTTTTAATTATATTATTTTAAATTATTTTGATATAGGGAAAGGAAAGCGTATTTCATCAGTGGAAAATGAATCGGATAGGGACGACATCTTTGGTCAGGAGGAGGAGGATGATGATGATATGGGAGATGACACATTTCATTTTGATCCCAATTTTCGATCATTTGCCACAGGCGACTCTTTTTATAACACTGACTAGATCATCTTTTGTTCTAATGACTTTTATATTATTTTTAGTTTGACACTTTGGTTGTTTGGTTATATTATTTTTGGACAATTAATTTTAGATATATTGTTATTCTAGAAATTTAAGACATTTTGTATTTTTTTTTTAAACCATTTTTTGTCAATACGCCCATATCAACCGTACCGAGCGTACCGTATCAGACCATATCGGGATGCCCGTACCGTACCATATAACATATTTTTGAACATTGGAGAGAAGAAGCTTATGCATATTTCATAACCAACACAAACATCTAAACAACCAAACTACACTACAATCCTAAACACCCAAAATTCATATGTCAAACAAACCCAACCAACATCTGATGCAGAGAAAATAATCAAATAAAAAACCCAACCAACAATTCTGTTTGCAGTAATGCTAGAGAACTCAGCACTCACTTTAATTATCACTTCAGCCTATACAACAATGAAGCATACAAAATATTAGTAAGCTTCACAACAGGGACCATCAAACAATTACATTTTATTATGCTACACCACATGACCACAGCAGTAGCAATTAAATGGAAGAAGAGAGCACAACTACTAATATAGCAAAATAGCATCGTCCAACAAAACTCAGCAGAAAGAAAAAAGGGTCCTTCAAACTTTCCTAAAAGGTAATTATTTTGTAAAACATGTTTGCTCTAAAACAGAACATCGGTAATATACCAAACTTCATTTTGGCAATATCTGATTCGTGTTGTACTTTCTACAGACATCTTTCATCGGATCTGGGTCATTTATATGTTATAATTGGCAATGAAAATTATAATTATAAGCATTATTGTTACAAATTAAACAAACCACCATATATCTGACCAACAGAACCAACAAAATGAAGCATCTAGCATCCACTATGGGGAGGCGACACTACAAATAAGAGCATAAGAGAAGGACTATTTAATAACTTACACCCAAGATATTAAAAATAAATTAAAAAATTCATGCCATTTTAAAGTCCTAAATATTTTGCAATAAAAACTAGGACAACAAGAAGTGCTTAAAGCCTCACTTATTAAAACCAGGGAGTATGAACTTAGTGAAACATAATAGAAAGATACACCCAAATCGTATGGCCTTATTGCCAGCTAGGTGATTTCTAGTTAGCCTAGGTGCACTGCTAGTTCACTTTTGCCTAAGAGATGTCTTATCACACACTGTTTTGTAGAGGGCTAAATGTGTCATCCTCTTTTGCAATAAAATTTTTACATACAGAGTATTATATCAAGAATCTGGACACATTAGAGAAATGAAGCATGTCTTTCTAGCTACATGTATATTAGCCATTGCAAGCCAAAAAGTTATGAGATAAATTAGTCATTTAACTGTTTCTAAGACCAGATATCTTATCAAACCATAATCCACCATGTGAAGAAGTTTTACATATTTTCTCCTTGATTCATGTCTTTCTAGCTACATGTATATTAGCCATTTCAAGCCAAAAAGTTATGAGATAAATTAGTCATTTAACTGTTTCTAGGACCAGATATCTTATCAAACCATAATCCACCAAGTGAAGAAGTTTTACATATTTTCTCCTTGATTCCAAAATGAAAAGAAACAAATACAAATTAATTCCAACAAATCCGAAAGAGCAAAGAACTGTTAAACCAGAATAAACAAACTCACCAATTAATCTTATGGACATGTGAATCAAGAGCAGTGACTCTTTCCAACTGAGGCGAATTCAGTTGGCCAAATAACTTTGAAATCTGCCATATCGTGGCTCTATAGGTAAACTAACTCACGGATGAGTCATGATTGGATCAAATGATAAACTAACCTGAAAGAAAAATATATTAGATAGAATAAGATCAGACCTCTGTAAGCTCTCTAGATTTCAAAGTGGCCTCAAGCTTTGCCTTAATCATTTCTTCCTGGAAAAAAGGGGAAATAGTAAAAAAGATGAGCAAAAACTACATGTGAGAAATAAATTTCCAGAGTCGAGCATAAACTATAAGTTTCAGTAAGTTCCATAAAAACCATAAAGAACTTATAGTACTTGTCCTAGGGAAGAAAAAGGAAAGTAGGACCAATCTACCATTGATACTCAATCAATCTACAGCTAATTGATAGCCTAACTGAATCAAACTGTGACTATAAGACAGCTAGCTTTAAAAATGATTACAACATAAATTTGATAATAAGAGCAGCACTGCTATGGCCCTGCCAATCAGAAGACCACCTGCAATAAAAATGAAAATAATATATATTTTGGTGGAAAAGTAGGAGTCGTAGCACTGATCTTACATGTACATAATGTAAAGTGCACTTAGTTGCCTCTAGTGCCAACTAGCCATCAGCCTTTTCACTTAATCATGTTAATCCTAGCATGACCGTATTTTCCAAATTAATTCTTCCTCTCCAAAAAGTCCTAGCAATGAAAAAGAAAAAAGTAATCAGATATTTTGAATTTTAGTTGGTGAGGAATGTACCAGATTTTAGATAATGTGCAATTCTTCTCCCATCAATGTTGGGGGATATCAATACTACCTTGTCACTCAATTTCCACAAACGGGCAAAAGCAATCAAATATCTGATAAAAGTGAATAAAAGGAACTCCATTAAATACAAACAATCGTACCAATTTCTATAGATGCAGGAACATAACATTGCAAGTACTCTGACAATGTTAAGTTTACCACATTATTGACGTCCTCAGAAATCACGGTAGCAACTGCAGCACTACTAATGCCAAGATGAAGAGAAAATATCGAAATTGGATTTAATATTGCATTCAATAAGTTGCCAGCCCCTGATAATTAATAGCAGACATATGTCACATGCATAATTTAAACTAAAAAGAAATTAAAATACACATTGATAAACAGACAATGAGGGAGAAAAAGAGAAGAGCTATATTGCAATACTTGCCAACAGGTCATAAAGGTGTCTTCGCATTTATGAATCCATGAAAAGAACCTTGTGCAGCAAGTGCAATTACAATGGGTGGAGCACTGAAGGCCCACCAGTTGAGAAACTTCTCAACTGGTACTCGCATCGGTGAATCCTAAAACATAAAAAATATAAGAGTACCGTTGGATAATAACAAATACAACAAAGACATAATATAATGCGTCATGAGACCATACGTTTACATGAGATAACAAAACTAAAAGCCACACAAAACCAGCTATGTATAGATTCCCCTTCCAAAATTTACTGTGTTAGGTGTAATTATATCAGCTAGCTTTTCTAATCAACAACGCAAAAAACTTTCAACTCATAATTTAAAAGAAGATTTTAGAAAAGTGTGCCTTGTTGTTCTCAATAGTAAGCGCATGCTTCCTATAGATCTCAGCCTTGTATTGCTCTGCTTCCTCAACTATCTCATGTAACATCTCCTTCTCCTTCTTCTCATTCTCTTCCAATCTCATTGCGTTCTGTCTGCACATCAACACACAAACAATAACACTCACCACATTAACTTCAAACATCAGCACACGCACCTGCAAACAGACAATAACTAGACTAAAACCAGCAGAATATGTTTTCAACAGCAAATCAAAACAAAATTTTAACTTAAAAGATCAATTTGAACTTTGAAGATAGTCTCAAGCATCAATCAACAACCAAATCAAGTTCAACTTCATTGAATTAGTAGATGATCATTTTAAAACAACCACTGCAAAATCGAGCTTACTCACCTGCACGACTCTCTGAGAGTGAAGGTTTCCTCAAGCGACGTTCCACGGAGCCAAAACCTCCATCGAAACCCTTGCCATTCTGTTCCAATGAGAAGGAAGAGAATCCGCCGCCGGCGTCAACGGAGCAGATCGAAGTGGCGATGGATTGTCCGTCCAGAACCGATTACGATGAGAACACTTCCTCTCCTCCGCCATCGTAGGACAAGTGAGAGTAGAACGAAATATTGACTAAAACAAATACATCAATCCAAGGCCTAGACGTTGAAACAAATAAAAATTTAGAAAATAGGTTTTAATGAATATATGTCGGTCACAATTCAATCACATAATGTGAACATAAGATAATAAATTATTCCAAGTATAAATAAAAAAAATTAAATAGCATCAATAGTTATATATTTTGAAAATTGAAGTAGACATGACCAAATAATCTAAAGATTTGACATAGAAAAATGAATAAATTAAACAAAGCACAACAAGGTGCTACAAGAGAGATTGGTTATATTTAAATATATAAGCATTTAGTTTACCTTGTTCAATAGGATGTCTTCTTCAATCTTTTAGGGTGTGGTTCATCTTTCTCCTTACAGTTGTGGGGGACATTCGCCAAAGACAAAATATTTTCATCCTCACCTACTTCAGAACTTCCATCGACTTCTTCAATATATTGGGCTTTGGGCATACATCAAATGTACGCCACACTTTTCAATTTCAGAATAGTTTATTTTGAACTTGAAAGAGATTTCATTCGCATCATATAATATATGGGGAGAGAATGGGCAAATAGGATAATTTATAAATAATTGGTTTGACGGGCCTTCAAAACATCCATCCTTTAAAAATAGTTGTCCATCCTTTGATTTGACTTTGCAAGTCCACTCTATGTTTCTATAACGAACTTGGTAATGATTTTGATGAGGTGCCACAACACCACACAAAGCAAAACCCATGAAACGCTTATTCAACCAATTTGGTGATAACTCCAAGTTTATGAAATGTCCTAAACTTCGAAAATTAAACCATTTTGGAACTTCACTACCGGGATAAGATAGTAGAACGCATACCTATACAATTAAAATAATTAATTTATTTAACATTGTTGATTCCAGCATTGAATTGTTTCCAAAGGAAAAAAAAGAAAATTTTCAATGAAGTGTTTTCAAAGGAAAAAAAAAAAAAGAAATTAGATTTATGAAGTCGCCACTTTTTTTCTTTAATTGTTAATTTTTTTTTCTTTTAAATTATATTTTGAAGTTGTTTGACTGTTTAATAAAACAAACAAAACAACTTAATGTATCCAATTTAGATTATTTCATAATTAGATGAAAAAAATAAATAATAAGAACATATTGAAAAGATGGAAGTAAATAAAACAAACCTTATTAATTATTTGTAGAGCATGAAGAGCATTTTTCACAATGTCTTCAAAATCAGACAGGGGTGTATAATCTTGAAAACAGAGAGAGGATAATACTTCTAGTGGTGTGTGATTGTCAGCACGTCTACCCTCCAACTGTAGCTTCGGTAAACATTTATCTATCATGCAATTGCTCAAGTCGATGCGTAAATTTGTTATTGTGGAAAAGCAATCATCAACTGGCCACTCGATATTGACCTTAACCTCTAATCCACTAAAACTCAACTGCTTACACTCCTTCAAATTTATTATAGATGATGGTAATTCCCTTATAGGAGTTCCTTTGGCAGAGAGGATCATCAAAGAACTTAAACATCCTATATCTTTCGGCAACTGATCAAGTTCTGAACAACCATCAAGATACAGAATTTGAAGAGATTTCAACTTACAAATTGTGCTTGGAAGTCTCTTAAGCCTTTTACAACAGATCAAGCTCAAACTCTGTAGTCTGTTTAAATTTCCACAAGATAAGGGAAGCTCTTCTATAACGCTGGAACTTAAACAAAACGTTTCTAGATTACATGGCATCTCATGCAACGTCGCCAGATTCAAGCAGTCAAAGAGATTAAGAACTCTGAGAGATATCAAACCACTGAGATCTGGAATAGTGTTGAGGATAAAGCAGCAGCATAGATCTAGGAAGTGAAGCTCCTTGAGACATCCAACAGAAGGTGAAATTTCACACAAATATTCACACCAAAACAGATTCAATTTCTCAAGATCTGGGGAACCTGAGAAGTCTGGGCAACTGGTTAGACAGGAGAATGAGAGGTCAACTTCTTTCAACTTAGCAAGAGGCTGTAATTAAGTACCAAATATACAGAAAACAACATTAACTCATATTAGTACTCAATATAGTATTACAAATTTATAACAACATCAATACTGCAATATAAATATGAAACATACCACAACACCATTCCATAGTTGTTCAACTTTGCTTTTACTCATGTCAAGTATAACAAGGTTCTCTAGAGAAAAACAAGAGAATGGCGATTTTATCGGACATTTATGCCAGCTAAGATACCTTAGTGCCGCAAAGTTATACTCAAGGCCTTCAGCAACATGCACTTTATTCATCCCTTCATCACTCCATTTATAAAACTCTAAGATCCCCAATCTATGTATTCCTTGAGAAACATGCACTCTATTCATCCCTTCATCACTCGAGTTATAAAACTTTAAAATCCTCAATCTATGCATTTTCTTGAAATCACACGGATTTAATAGTACATCATCTCTTATTTTTGACATATCCAAAGCAATGCCTTCGATTGTTGCAGTACACTAACATACATCACAAGAAATACAAAGTTAGTACCAAATATGGAAAGATTTATGAGAGTTTTTTAATTATCAAAGAAACAATACCATATGCCTTATAAGTGCAAAACTATTAAAAATGTGTGTAATTAAAGAAAGCAAAAAAAAAACAAAAAGAAAAAAGAAAAAAAGAAAAAAGAAAAACCATAAAAAATATCCCAAAAAATTAGTGAAAATTTGTTTTCTAACCAAAAAAAAAAAAAAAAATTAATTTTTCTTTTGCCTCCTTTCATTATGAGCAATATTTTACGTACACGAAAAGTTGTGCAAAAACATTTCATATAGGCACAAACAATTTACATGAAAAGTTGTGCAAAAACATTTAACATAGGCATAAATAGTTCACATGAAACATTGTACACTTAAAACAAATTAAAAATGATTAAATTTTGTTTGTGACAAAAAATGAATAACTTTGTGTTTTGAGCTAAGAACTAATTTTTCTTTTTCGTCTAGGCTAAAAGATGCACAGCTAAATGTTACCGTGTTCTTTTTCAAAATAGAGGAGATTTCCTCATGATCCCACAATCGACTACGTTTTCCAGGATTTTCAATAGATGCTTGGCGCACAATTTCCTTAGCCATTACCTCTAGCAAATCATGCATTGTTATTCTACCGAGAGATACAGCTATCAAAGATTTATCAAGAAGAACGTCTATTCCAACTTCTGTGGCAAAACCACAAGCTTTTAGGGCTGATTTTACATGCTCAATGCTACTCCACTTAAAAAAACATGCAATATCCAAAAATATCCTTTGTTCTTCATTATCAAGTCCATCATAACTTATTTTCAACACTTTATAGATATCCATATTCGGTAGTCTTTCCATTTTTTTTATTGCACTTTCCCAAACCTTTATTTCCTTTTTATAAAGATAGGACCCCAAAACTTTAAGAGCCAATGGAATGCCTCCAGCATAGTTTAACACCCTTTTGGACAGCTGCGTATAATCTTTCGTTTGATGGTTTCTTCGCAAGGCATACATGCGAAAAAGCTCTAAAGCTTCGTGATCAATTAATTCTCGAACTTTATAAACTTGATTCACTTCACAATTTTCAAGCACTTGTTTATCTCTTGTTGTTATAATTATTCGACTTTGAGGACCAAGACAGTCAAAACCTCCAATCAAACTTTCTATTTGTCTAAAATCAGATACATCATCAAAGGCAATGAGAAGCTTCTTACGCCCAAACATATTCTTTATGAAAGTGCGTCCTGCAGCATAAACATTTATATTTGCATGTCTATCTCCCAATAGTGCTAAAAAAAGTTCTTGTTGCAAGCGATTTAACCCATTGCTCTGTTCACACCGCTCCCTAACATTTTGAGCAAAGTAAGAACAACCTTTAAATTGATGAGAGATTTTGTTGAATACAACTTCGGCAAGAGTTGTCTTGCCTATACCACCAATGCCCCATATTCCGACACTACAAACATCATTTGTCCCCATGCATAACAAAGATTCAATTTCCTTAATTTTTGAATCTATGCCAACAAGGTTGCTGGTATCACTTGAGGACAAATAATCCAATTTCTGCCAAACATCTTCAACGATAACCTCTATAAGCTCAGCCTCAGACCTAACAGACCCAAAAAAAAAAAAATGGCATTAAGCAATAATAAATATGAAATGATTAAAGAAAGTCATTTTAATTCCAATTAACAAATCACCTTAGTTTTGTTTTATTTGTAAAAGAAATGGGCAACTTGGTGGAATTAAAATTTCAAAACAGAAGTGTTTTTATGTAAATTAATACATGTTACTCACGTTTCTAACGTTTCTAACGCTTGCTCTCTTCAACATTTATGACTATTAATAATAAAAAGGGGCTAAAATCCTGCTCTAGTAGTCTTTTTGTTCTTCTAAACTTATTATAATTAAGTGATAGCTTATCTGTTTCTTTCTCTCTCATACCAAACCCCACTGAAATTCAACATAAAATTTTAAAAAAAAAAAAAAATCATAAAGAAAAAAAATGAATCAAAACCATGTGAACTACAAATTGAAGATGGGAGAATTTGGAGCTAATGAGTTCATAAAATATGAGAGAGAAAGGGGCTAGAGTAGAAAGATCCTACTCTAATAAAACACAATGAATTTGATCTAAATAATTTCTATAAGAGACAATGATCACCTACTTGTCGCTACTTGAAGGCCATCCCGAAAGATTGGCTGCTTCCTTGAGGGCATCCTTCCATCTATGCACTTGTTCCAGATTTTGCCCAAAACGTTTCTCATGCTCAGCGAATGCATCTGCAAAACTCCCGGTCTGATTCCTTAAATCTGATGGAGTTACCCCATAGAAAACTGGTATCACAATCTGTTTATTCGTTTCCCTGCCCAGACGTAATCTTATAGACATATAATTACCAGGAAAATTGTAAAAAAGAGAAAAGGACAGATAATACAATTTTCCATACCTGTTTTTGCATTCCAAAATCTTTGCAAGTTCTTCGAGACACCATTTGGAAGATGCATAGTTTTTGGAGAAGATGATAACGGAGATCCGTGACTCTTCAATTGCTGTGAGAAGAGCTGGGGAGATCTCATCTCCTCTGTTGAGATTGTAGTCAATGAAAGTGTTAATTCCTCTCTCATCCAAAGCTTTGTGAAGATGGCTGATGAAATTGTAGCGGGTATCTTCACCTCTGAAACTGAGAAAAACGTCATAAATCTGTGGAGAAGGAGTGGGAGGAGGAGCAGAAGAGAAAGTAAAATAAGAAGAAGAAAGAGTCGAATCCATGGATGATCAGTGTAACTGCTGAGATGTGGGGATGTCAACGATGTTGAGATATGTATTGATTAATTTTTAGCTGGTAAATTCATCATCTTGGCCCACAAAAAAGGAGAACTACTGTGCAATGTCAGCCTTTTTGTTTGACTCTTCACTACGTGGAAGACCGACAACAGTAAATGGGACAAATGGGACAACACCAGCGATTTAAAAGGTGCAGAACCTACCTGCTGCCTTAACTTTTAAAATAAATAAAGGGAAAATCTAAAAAAGCCCCTAAAATAAAAAATATTATCAATTCGCCTTAACTTTTAAAAATATTAGCCAAAAAACCTTTATAGTTAGTTAAAAGTAGTTTCCATTCAAATTTTTAGTGATTTTATAATAAAAATACTAAAAAACCAAAATAAGCTTCTTGGACTGTTTAGGGAGAAATGAAAAATATGATAGTTTTGAAATTATGAAAGGATAAATATACCCCTGTATAACAACTAAAAAAAGAAAGAAAATGATACAAATTAATCGGATCTCCAACGTCTATCTTAAAATTGATAATAGATATTAATTTGAAAATAATTAAAAAAACAAATAATAATTATAACAAATGAATATAATAAATTAAAAATTAATAAAATTAAGTTAATTAATAATTAATATTAAAAACAATTTTTGTCATTAAAAAAACAATATTCTTAATTAAAACCCAAAATCAATACAAATCCTAGAATCAACGAAAAACCAAACTCATAATTTTTTTTTTTATCCAATAAGTTTTTCACTAGTACAAATATCAAATATAGATTCAATACAAATGAAAATACAAACCCAAATCAAAACAAAATAGCCTCAAGTAAATAAAACAAACCCAGATTAATCCCCAACCAAATCTAGAATTCATTAAACACAAATCAAACCCAGAATTCATTAAACCCAAAACAAACAGCTTCAAGGAAATCGTTAACCCACGGTTGGATTTTTTTAGATAATAGTTTCAAAATTAGGGGTGATTTGACATTATTTTTAATTTTAGGGGTAAAATAATAATAACCCTAAAATAAACCAAATTTTGAAATTTTCAAGCAATATAAATATAAATATATATAAA